>CAMZMU010000081.1:25220112-25701151 GCA_947311845.1 Poa pratensis | reverse complement strand
ACGGCTCCAACGTCGACGGCGTGCTCAGCTCCTCCTCCGCGGCCGTGCGCTAACTCCGGCGAGTCCTCGCGACGCTGCTGTGCAAGAAACACCGGCAAATCGTGGCGGTGAGCAAGGGAGTAATGGTGGTGCGGGCAGGGGCCAGAGAGAGAGCAGGGGAAGAGGGGTGCGACCTGGCCGTGGTCGACCTCTTCCTCGACGCGGCAGCGCACTGCCGTGCGTGTGCACGGTGGCTGCAGGGGAAAGCTCGCCTTCCTGGCGATGCTCTGGGGTGAGGAGTGTGAGAGGGAGGTGGTGGAGGTGTGTGGAGAAGAGAGGGTGCGGGGGTGGGTTTTTATAGCGGCGCAGACGGTCGGCGTTTCCACGGCTCGGTGGAGGGGAGGGAGGTGAGGTGGCGCTGGGTCCGGCTGAGGGCGCCAGAGGGGTTGCGGGGAGCGAGGGGGTGCTGCAGGAACGGTCAGTGGTCGAGGGGGACAGGGTAACGCGTGGGGCGTCGATGCCGTGCTCGGCCGGCCATGGCGTGCGGCGAGCACGGGTGCGTGCGCTGGGGCCGGCTCGTGCGCGTGCAAGGCAGCAGAGGGGCAGAGGGGTTCGGACGCGACGCGGCGGAGGTGACTGGACCAGAGGGGAGAGGTAGGGCAGCACGAAGGCGTGCAGGGCGTGCCGTGGACCTCGGCGTCGACGCGACGCACGGCGTGCTCTGGCGCGGACGTCGCACACGCCAGAGGGCTCTGCGGCGCTCAGGTCTCGTCGTGCAGAGGCGGAGGGGCTTAGGTGGTGTGGCGGGCACGGCGCGGCGTCGTCTCGGCGTCGCTTCAGCTCTGCCCGCGAGGTGACCCGTGCGGGAGCTTGCCAGGGACGGCAATGGCGTGGCGGCATCGCCTTGCCTCCTCTGGGGTCAACGAGCACGTTTCTTCTCCTTCCCTCGAGTGAGTGAGGTGAGGTGAGTGTGGAGATGCTGCTGGACAGCTCGATTTCTCAAAAACGAGCTCGAATTTGGAAGTTGAATTTCGGCTCAGAGATGAACACAGTGGTGCTCGACATGTGTTCGATCAAATCCCTGAACCAAAACCAAATTTGAAATTTTGAAATTTCTTTTCATAATTTGTTTCCAAATATTTTTCCAGGGTTTGTGCCACCACTGGATGATTTAATTTGGTAGTGTAGTTTGAAGATTTTGATGGTTTTCCAAAGTTAAAGAAACATTTGGAAAATTTGAAAATAGGATTTAGAATAGAATTTAAAATAGAGAGAGGAAAAGAATATGAGGGTAGAGTGGAAGTGATCACCATGTCACCCCACTGAAGTTTTGTTTTGAAGATCAAATTTTGATTTTCTTAGAAGATAGAAAAAGTTTGTGTGACTTTTGTCACATTACTTTATGTGGGAAACAATTTGTTGTGCTTCTTTTCTTTGTTTTTTTCAAATTTTTATTTTAAGGAAACACCACTCAAGCAAGCAAACACAAGCAAGCACACATAAAGTAACAGAAAATTTTTGTTGGCCCACATTTTTGGCTAATAAAACAGGGTTACAGATTTGGGATGTTACAGATCCTTCCCCCCTTAGAATAAATCTCGTCCCGAGATTTTCTAGGCTTAGGTGCTAAAGAGGTTGGGAAACTCGCTTCTAAGATAGTCCTCACGTTCCCAAGTTGCTTCCTCTTCGGAATGATTAGTCCACTGGACTTTGTAAAACTTGATCTTGTTCCTCCGGGTGAGACGAATATCTTCGTCGAGAATTTTGAATGGTCTCTCGCGGTAGGTCAGATCATGGTTCAGGTCGATGGATTGGTGGTCAATGTTCTTGAAAACGTCGGGCTGGTCAGGAACTTCAAGACACTTCCGGAGCAGGAAATGTGGAAGACGTCATGAAATTCCGATAACTCTGGGGGTAACTCTAGCTGATAGGCTACTTCTCCGCGACGGGCAAGATCTTGAAAGGTCCAATATATCTGGGTGCCAACTTTCCTTTGACATGGAAACGTTGCATCCCTTTGAGTGGTGTCACCCGAAGATAGACAAAATCTCCAGGTTGAAAAGTGACGTCACGCCGCTTGGGATCAGCATAACTTTTCTGACGGGATTGGGCTGTTTTGAGACGCTCACGGATAAGTTGGACTTGCTCCTCGGCTTCACGGAGGGTATCTGGTCCAAACACTTTTCCTTCTCCGGTCTCGGACCAGTTCAAGGGTGTACGACACTTCTTTCCGTAAAGTGCTTCAAATGGGGCCATTTGCAGGCTAGACTGATAACTATTGTTATAGGAAAACTCTGCAAATGGAAGGCAATCTTCCCATTTAGAGCCATAGGCTAGGACACATGCACGAAGCATATCTTCCAGAATCTGGTTTACTCGCTCAGTCTGTCCTCCGGTCTGAGGGTGATAGGCTGTGCTGAATGATAAATGGGTTCCGAGGGCTTCATGAAGAGCTTTCCAGAATCGTGAGGTGAACTGCGTGCCTCTGTCAGATACAATCCTCTTAGGCACTCCGTGCAGGCTTACTATTCTGGAATATACAAGTCTGCTAACTGGTTCCCTCTATAAGTGGTGTTGACCGGAATGAAATGGGCAACCTTGGTCAATCGGTCGACTATGACCCAGATTGAATCATGGCCTCGGTTTGACCTAGGAAGTCCGGTAATGAAATCCATTCCAATTTCATCCCATTTCCACTCGGGGGTCTTAAGGGGTTGGAGCAATCCGGCAGGGCGCTGATGCTCTGCTTTGACTCGCTGACAATTATCACACTTGGCCACGAAAGATCCAATTTCCCGCTTCATTCCATGCCACCAAAACTTCTCACGAAGATCTTGGTACATCTTGGTTCCTCCGGGGTGGATCGAGTATGGGGTATTGTGGGCTTCTTTCAGGATTAGACCTTTAAGTTCCTTATCATCGGGCACACATAGGCGTCCTTTGAATCTCAGAACTCCTTCAGCATCTATGGCAAAACCAGGTGCTTTATCAAGGGGTACCTTTTTCTTAATACCTTCAATACTCTCATGACCCTTCTGGGCTTCTTTGATTTGGTCCAACAGGGTTGGGGCTAACTCCAGGTTGGCAAGATATCCATAGCTAACCAATTCAAGTCCGAAATCTTCGAACTCCTTAAATAAGGTTGGCTGCTCTGCTTGGATTAGGGTATTCAGGGTGCATGGCTTCCGGCTCAAGGCATCGGCACATTGGCTTTTCCGGGATGGTAATGAATTCCGACATCATAGTCCTTAATCAATTCCATCCACCTTCTCTGCCTCAGATTCAACTCCTTCTGAGTGAAAATGTACTTCAGCTTTTGTGATCTGTAGACCTCAGCGATGACCCACAAGATAGGGTCGCCATTTTTTTAAAGCAAAAACCACAGCTGCTAACTCCAGGTCATGGGTTGGGTAATTCCCTTCATGCGGTCGCAACTGTCGAGACAGGTACGACACAACTTTTCCTTCTTGCATCAGAACGCAACCAAGTCCGAGACGTGAAGCATCACAATACACGTCGAAACTCTTGGTGACGTCTGGCATGATTAGGATTGGGGCTGAAGTCATCTCTTCTTCAGTTCTGAAACTATCTTCACACTTCTGGGTCCATTCAAACTTCTTATCCTTCTTCAACAGCTGGGTCATGGGTTTGGCTATACTGGAGAATCCTTCAACGAACTTGCGGTAGTAACCGGCTAGTCCGAGAAAACTTCGGATTTCCGTTACACTGGTAGGTGATTTCCAGTCTAGAATGGCTTTGATTTTCTCGGGGTCAACAGAGATTCCTCCTGCAGACACAACATGTCCGAGGAATGCCACTTCACTTAGCCAAAATTCACACTTACTAAATTTGGCATATAGTTTGTGTTCTCTGAGGGTCTCCAAAACCAAACGCAGATGTTCAGCATGCTCTTCTTCAGTCTTGGAGTAGATAAGGATATCATCAATGAAGACAACCACGAATTTGTCGAGGTACTCCATGAAGATCTTATTCATGAGATTCATGAAATAAGCTGGGGCATTGGTCAAGCCAAAGGACATAACGGTGTATTCAAACAATCCGTACCGGGTGGTGAAGGCGGTTTTGGGAATGTCAGACTCTCGAATCTTCAACTGGTGATAACCTGTCCGAAGATCGATCTTAGAAAAGACTCGGGCTCCGTTCATCTGATCGAACAGATCCTCGATCTTGGGCAGGGGTACTTGTTCTTGATGGTTACATCATTGAGCTTGCGATAATCCACACACAGGCGTGTGGTACCGTCTCTTTTGTCCACGAAGATGATAGGTGATCCCCAAGGTGATGCGCTTGGGCGAATCAGACCTTTACTGAGCTGATCAGCTAACTGCTTCTTCAATTCCACCAGTTCTTCTGGATTCATCCGGTAGGGTTCTGAGATATAGGGGATGTTCCAGGAATAAGTTCAATCACGAACTCAATATCCCGGTCTGGCGGCATACCAGGCAATTCCTCGGAAAAACATCCTTGAACAGATGGACCACACGGATCTCATCTAGAGTTGGTTGGGCTATGCCTTCATGGCAACAGGGTTGGGATTGATTGGCTTGTGAGCATACTCCACTCATTCCTTGGTCTGTGGTGAAGATACTGCTCTTCTGGCACAGTCGATATGACCATGATACTTTGCTAACCAATTACCCAGAATGACATCTATGCCTTGGGTTCCTAGAATGATTAGATCGGCTGGAAAGTTTTCTCCTTTGATCTCAAGAGAGACGTCGGGACAAAACAGCTTGGTCTCTACTAGGAACTCTGGGGTTTGTATAAGCAGGGGTTTGGACAAGAGGTTCCCGACTAGACCTCCCTTAACAACAAACTCCTTGGTAACAAAGGAATGGGTAGCACCAGAATCAAACAGGACAGTTGCAGGTACTGAGTTGACAAGGAACGTACCCAGCACAACATCTGGCGCTTCCTGGGCTTCTTCAGTGTTGATGTGGTTCAGACGGCCTCTTGCAACAGCAGCATTGCCACGGGGTGCAGCATTCTTGCCATTTCCATTCCCATTTCGGCCTTGTCCAGGATTAGGTGCAGGGGCATTGGGGCGTGGAGCATTCCTCTTGGGATTGGGGCAGTCTCGGGAGTAATGACCCTTGTTGCCGCATTCAAAGCAGACAACGCTGGCAGTAGGGGTAAAAGTGTTGGTGTTTCCTCCGGGACGATTGTTGCCATTGGGGCGGTAGTTGTTGTTGATGTTTGGGCGGGGGACATTGTTGTTGCTGTTGGGACGGTTGGGATAGTTGGGACGTGGAGCTGGGGTGGTCGATAAACTGGCTTGGGTGCTGGCTGGAAGGTGCGGGGTTTCTGACTGCTGGAACCTTCCTGAATATTCATCCTTCTCTTGCGGCCTTCAAACATGGACTTGCGCTTGGTCTCCAGCTGAATGGCCTTGTCCACAAGTGACTCCAGATCACGGAAGTCCTGGACAACAAGGCACATTGCATCTCATCATGGAGTCCATTCAGAAAACGCTCCATCTTCTTCTTCTCCGTGTCGGTATCTTCAGGAGCATACCGAGCAAGATCGGTAAACTCATCCAGGTAACCAACCACATCTCTGCCTGCCTGCCTTAGCTTACGGAACTCATCCTTCTTCCTCTCGATAAGACCGCTAGAGATGAACTTCTTGCGGAATTTGTCCTTGAACTCCTCCCAGTTAATGACATGACCTGCGTGCTGGAGGGTCTTGGTAGTCTCCCACCAAGCTCTTGCGGGTCCAGCAAGGTAGTGGGTAGCATACAGGACCTTCTCATTCTCTCCCACCGAGGCAACTTCCAGGTCGTTCTCAATAGTGCGGATCCAGTCATCTGCTTCCAGGGGGTGAAGTCCCTTGGAATAGGTGGGCGGTGTGGTCTTCTGGAAGTCACTCAGGGTAGAGCGTTGATTTCCACCCTCGTCGCCATTTCCATTGCCACCATTGTGGTTCTGGTTGGCGTGGGCAGCAGCAAGTTGCTGCAGGGCGGCGAGATGAGCTTGACGCTCTTCCCGGGCAGCTTGGCGATCCTCCATGATGATCGCAAGCAGTTGAGCAGCGGTGGGTTCTGGCGGTGGTGGTGGTGCGCGTGCTGGTTGTGGCGAGTGTTCGTCATCCTGGAATAGATACGATATAAGAGGCAAGGCAAAGAGGCTTTGGCTAACGATGAAGTCACAAAGGGGGTGGTTGATGAAACACTAGTCAAACAAGACCATCACATTTATTCAACACAATCATCACATCAAGGAGTTCACACATCAAGCTTACAACATCCTACTACCCTAATGTACATACTACATGATTTCACTAGGAACCATCACACACACTCTACTCGCATAGGGGGGTCGACACAGTCCTAAGGTAGTGCTCTCGTCGCTCAACTACTGAGGTGGAACCCCAGGCTCGACGACCTCAACGTCTGAGTCGTAGGGTGGCTCCTCGGGATCCTCCTCCTCGAGAACTGGCTCAGACGGCTCCTCCTCCTCGTCAACTAACTCCTCCTCGTCGTCCTCCTCCTCGTAATCCATCTCCTCAAGGTAGTCCTCATCATCACTGATGAAGGCACTGTTCTCCTTGCGGAGATCCTCGCCCTCCTCCTCCATCTCGTTCGCCTGCTGCTCCATCTCGTCTATCATCTCGTTCTGCTCTGCTACCGTCTTGCGGAGCCTGACGATAGACCTCCTCTGACGGGCCAGCTTCAGGCGGAGATTATCATTCTCCCACTTTAGCTGGGTCTCACGGTCTCGGGCATCGTCGAGGGAGCTACGCTGGAAGTGAACCTTGAGTCTAGCATCGCGCAGGTTCTCCTGGGTGTCGTGAAGTAGCACCTCCATGTCGGTGATGTACTCGCCGAAGAGAGTGTGCTGCGCGGGGTAGGTGGGGTTTCCATCGTCGTCACGCCTCCCGAAGTACTGGAAACGTGTGCCAACCAGCTCGTCCTTGTGCTCCTCACAAAGGCGGGCTAGTAGCCTCTGCATAACTCGGGTCAGACCGTCAACCCAAGTAGTGTCCATCGTGGAGTAGACCAAGTCCTTGGAACGGGGTGGCTGAATCCTGCCTCGGACGGACGACTTGATGAGCCAGGACAGGTTCCCATTACCGAGGGAATCGACCTGAGTTCCCTCAAATTCTGGAACAGGGCGTCCCAAAATCTGGCTCAACTCGTACAGGTCCTGCTCGAACATCAGCAGGCCGTCCTTCCTAACTTGGACGAACTCGGTGACGTTGGGTGCCATCTACAAATTTAAGAAAATTTTAAGTTAGTTAGTGACATGAGTACATAATGTAAACTTTAATGGAGTACAAGTGTGCAAAATTTTAAGGGTTCAAGAAAAGATTACTCTTAATGAGTGTAGGGTTTTAAATAAATAGGGGGGGGGGTTGGGAGATAAGAAATTTTCGAAAATACTTCACTTCCTTTTTTTTTTAGAAATTAACTTTTGTAACCCTTGACTAACGCCCATGCTAACTAAAGTCTCCTAAAGTCAGGATGGCTCTGATACCAGCTCTGTGGGGACCCCGGACTAGCCGTCCGAAATACCCGATTATGCTTAACACAACGATCCCGTGATCAGTCTGTCGTTGCACATAATCCGAACTGAATATCAAAGTTTACATCCATACAACACCGAGTTTAAAGTCTTACAAACCTGGCCATACAGGCCTAATTATACATAGGTGCCTTCAAGGGCCAAACCATCTTTATTCAGCGGAAGCTACGGTAGTAGGGCTAAACCAACTCGACAACACCCGACAGGCAGCTGACTTATGAAGTTCTTAGTTCGCATAGACGTCGCCAAACTCCTCTTCAACGCAGGGTTCCTCGAAATCTGGCTAAGACAATAGCCAGGGACGAAACCAATGTGAGTACATTTGATTGTACTCGCAAACTACCCCAACTTGAGGAAGCACTAGCTTTTATTATTTTAAAAACTTTTATTTGAAAAACTCTCAAAAACCTTTTTCGAAAAGGGGAGAGAGAAGAAGTTTATCCTTTAAGAAAACGCCATTTTAACTGTTTTTCCGGAACTCTTCCGGTATCCAACCATAACCTGGTTATGGTTCCAAACCCCTCACCACCTCGTACCAACTCATTGGCACAGGTGGGAAATAACCCTTTCCAAGTCAATTTCCTCAACACAACTCCAGAGTTTGCAAAACTTTGCACATGGCCTTAGTAGTTCTTCCCAACTGTCCGTATCCGAGGACTCGGCTATTCGAATAGTTTTACCCTCTGCAGAGGTAGTACGCTTTTCCCACACCCATCCGGTCACTCATCGTGTCAGCCACGTCCCGCCATACCGGAGGTATGCGAAGTTGAGTTCCCGGCCATAGCCTGTCCTTTGCTCATGCTAGTATAGGACCCTGCCGCTACGACACATTCCATCGACACTCAAACCCTCAGGAACTAAGTGTGAGGACTCGTAGTTCTGCCCGGCGGACCCAAGGGAGCCCTTCAATCCTCTTCCTCCGACACATCCATACCGGCTTCCGGTAGACAACAATGAAGAGGACCCAGGTCAGGGGGTAGGTCCTCAGACCATCCCCTCATGGAACGAGGTTATCCTCGTTGTCGAGGCCTCCAGTACTAGCACAGGCAAATTGTATGACTACGCCCTTGCCCATATGTGGGTAAATGTGGTCGCACAGATTTTTGGCTGGGGATGTAAGTACCAGGACACAATGTGCATTTTTCCTTCCAAAAACAACACCAAACTCTGCTTTACCATCTTCATACCGACCGTTCGGTACTTCAACTTCATTCGAGTACTTTTAAAAGAGTTTTGAATAAACATTTTTTTTTCCATCCTCTAGTTGAAGATAATTACCTTATATATCTACAAGGGTGGCAAAATAGTTTTTCATATCTTTGTAAAAGGTTTTAAAAATCTTTGATACTAGTGAAGACTCATGTGATTAAAATAGAGGTATAGAAGTGCAAGCTCAGTGAAGTAGCTTGCCTTGATCCACAAAGTGGTACTGATCCTGGTCTTCTGGTTCAATAAAACCTCCTTCCTCGATAAATCCGTCAACGGTATCGTCTAAACGTTAAACAATCAAAACAAACAATCACTATACTAGCTCAAGCATCAACACATCATAACAATCACAATGCTGCAAATAGCTACTGTATACATCAAGCAACACAAGGTGGTTTCAAATTGATTGAATTAAATTTTATTTAATTAATTTCAAACTAAGGCAGAAACTAGTTGTACACTAATTAATTCACCATTTAATCTATGTTTGTCACAAAAATTCAAACTAAAATTCTATGGATAGCTACTGGTGTGTAGAAGATCACCCAATTGGTTTGGGATCATTTGGAGTTACAAAACTCCCTACACATCTGTTTTACTTCAGAAGGGTTTTAAACAAGTTTTAGCTACCAAACAAATTTGGTTGCTCCAAAAATTAAATCCTTTTAGGGGTATCTAACCTTGGTTGAGTGTGACCTAACAAAATTGGTTTTAGATCAATTGGATCTACCAATAGTTCACACTAATTGTTTTAGTGCAGAAGGGTGCACTGAAGTTCAACCAAAGGCTAAGGATTTTATACTATTCAATTAATTCTACCAAAATTTGGGGAGCTAAAGGATCCTAATACAAAGCTACCAAAATTGGTTTCAAGTTATTTGGATTTATATAACTCCAGAAACAAATGGTTTAGTGTTTTAAACCTTCTGGAGCATTTTTACTAATACATTTTTATTATTTAATTAAATGGGGTGAGACCACTTTGGTGAGTTTAAGAATTTCATAAGCTTTCCAGAACAGTTGAGTTTGATTTATTTGGATTCCTAGAACTCGAGATTTTGAATTTCTAAACTAGGTCCAGTACTGACTTATTCAGAGAAAAAGAATTTGGAAAATCATCTCCTCTGGATAATGTTTAAAACTATGACATGTGGGGTCGGGTGGTCAGTGACTCAGTGGAAAAATTCCCGCGTGTGGATAATGTTTAAAACGCTGACGGGTGGGTCCCGCTTGTCGGCGTGTAAACAAACGAAGCGGTATGCTACCGTTGGATATAGATCCAACGGCGCACAGTGGCCGCGAACGGCGTCAACCATAAATGGGCGGCGCCGCCGCGCCGGCGACGGTGACGAGCACGGATAGCTCACCTGAGAGCACGGGAGGTGGCGGAGATGATCGGAATCGACGGCGGAGGGAGTGGGGAGCTTCTGGGACAAGTTGCGCGTGCAGGGACGGCTCCAACCGTCGACGGCGTGCTCAGCTCCTCCTCCGCGGCCGTGCGCTAACTCCGGCGAGTCCTCCGCGACGCTGCTGTGCAAGAAACACCGGCAAATCGTGGCGGGTGAGCAAGGGAGTAATGGTGGTGCGGGCAGGGGCCAGAGAGAGAGCAGGGGAAGAGGGGTGCGACCTGGCCGTGGTCGACCTCTTCCTCGACGCGGCAGCGCACTGCCGTGCGTGTGCACGGTGGCTGCAGGGGAAAGCTCGCCTTCCTGGCGATGCTCTGGGGTGAGGAGTGTGAGAGGGAGGTGGTGGAGGTGTGTGGAGAAGAGAGGGTGCGGGGGTGGGTTTTTATAGCGGCGCAGACGGTCGGAGTTTCCACGGCTCGGTGGAGGGGAGAGGAAGGTGGTGGCGCTGGGTCCGGCTGAGGGCGCCAGAGGGGTTGCGGGGAGCGAGGGGGTGCTGCAGGAACGGTCAGTGGTCGAGGGGGACAGGGTAACGCGTGGGGCGTCGATGCCGTGCTCGGCCGGCCATGGCGTGCGGCGAGCACGGGTGCGTGCGCTGGGGCCGGCTCGTGCGCGTGCAAGGCAGCAGAGGGGCAGAGGGGTTCGGACGCGACGCGGCGGAGGTGACTGGACCAGAGGGGAGAGGTAGGGCAGCACGAAGGCGTGCAGGGCGTGCCGTGGACCTCGGCGTCGACGCGACGCACGGCGTGCTCTGGCGCGGACGTCGCACACGCCAGAGGGCTCTGCGGCGCTCAGGTCTCGTCGTGCAGAGGCGGAGGGGCTTAGGTGGTGTGGCGGGCACGGCGCGGCGTCGTCTCGGCGTCGCTTCAGCTCTGCCCGCGAGGTGACCCGTGCGGGAGCTTGCCAGGGACGGCAATGGCGTGGCGGCATCGCCTTGCCTCCTCTGGGGTCAACGAGCACGTTTCTTCTCCTTCCCTCGAGTGAGTGAGGTGAGGTGAGTGTGGAGATGCTGCTGGACAGCTCGATTTCTCAAAAACGAGCTCGAATTTGGAAGTTGAATTTCGGCTCAGAGATGAACACAGTGGTGCTCGACATGTGTTCGATCAAATCCCTGAACCAAAACCAAATTTGAAATTTTGAAATTTCTTTTCATAATTTGTTTCCAAATATTTTTCCAGGGTTTGTGCCACCACTGGATGATTTAATTTGGTAGTGTAGTTTGAAGATTTTGATGGTTTTCCAAAGTTAAAGAAACATTTGGAAAATTTGAAAATAGGATTTAGAATAGAATTAAAAATAGAGAGAGGAAAAGAATATGAGGGTAGAGTGGAAGTGATCACCATGTCACCCCACTGAAGTTTTGTTTTGAAGATCAAATTTTGATTTTCTTAGGAAGATAGAAAAAGTTTGTGTGACTTTTGTCACATTACTTTATGTGGGAAACAATTTGTTGTGCTTCTTTTCTTTGTTTTTTTTTTCAAATTTTTATTTTAAGGAAACACCACTCAAGCAAGCAAACACAAGCAAGCACACATAAAGTAACAGAAAATTTTTGTTGGCCCACATTTTTGGCTAATAAAACAGGGTTACAGATTTGGATGTTACAGGCGGCAGCAGTACCGCTCTCGGTATCGCCCAAAGGAGGTTCGGGCGCGCATTCGCGACACTAGCCGCGGTACTACCGGCGGTAGTACCACCGGCGCCGTAGCGAGGGTGGTCAACGCTCTGCTTTGACTGGAGCGTGGTCGCTGGAGGACCGTTGTACCGCCCGGCAGCGGTACTAGCGCTGGCTCGGGCTAGAGAGCTCCAACGACCAGATTTTTTGGAGGGGTATTTAATGCCCTCCACCTACCTCTAGCCAAGTAGCTCGTCCAAAACTTGAAGACCCACCATTGTTGCAAGCTCAAAACTTCTAGATCTCCCAATCCCTTCACCCAAATTCGTTGATCATTGGTGGATTGAAGGAGAAGGCACGGATCTACATCTTCACCAAAGCGTTCTTCATTTTCCCCTCATTCACTTGAGAGATTTGAGTCTAGGGTTTCCACTAGGAAAAACCTAGGCATCTTGTTATACTTACTTGCTTGTTGCTTTTGTGTAGCAGGTGTTGTGGTGCTTGGTAGCCCCCAATCCTTTTGTGGGTTGAGCCTCAAGTTTGTTTGTGAGGGCTCCGGATTCCGTCTTGAAGGATTCCGATAGTGGAAGGTGAACCGAGCTTTTGGGCAAGATTCATCGGAGAATAGGGTGAGACCATTTATGGCGTTTGAGTTTGAAACTCACACCCCTCCAACGAGACGTACTCCCCTAAAAAGGAGGAACTCGGGAATACATCATTGTCTCCGCGTGCTTCCCGTTAGGTTACTCCTTACTCGCTAGCTCTTACTTGTATCGTTGCTTAGTCTAGTGTTCTCTTGTCATATAGGTAAATTCACCGTAGTTGCATATCTAGACAATTTACCTTTGTGTCAAGCCTAAATTCGAAAAAGAACCAAAAATTTGAGTAGCACCTATTCACCCCCCTCTCTAGTTGGCCATACCGATCCTTTCAGACGGCAGCAGCTGCGGCGTAGACGACGAGGCGCCGGTGATCGGGGATGGAGGCGGTCGAGTGGATGGAGATGACTTACCATCCACCCGGTCAACCCTCCATAACCCCCCCCCCCCCCCCCCCCCCCCCCAATGTTTGAGCATAGATGTTTAAGATCCTATATGTGCACAAAGTCGTCTCACAAAAAACCGCCGTTGTTATGCGATCTCTGTAAAAAGACAAAATTTGATGTTCAAATAAGTCTTCCACAAACTTTTTTAAAAATCTTTTTTACACATGCCAAAGAAAATGTTGTTTTTTCACGAAACGATTTGTGAACCCATAAATAAATACGAAGATGTCTCCGCGGAATTTATTTCAAATTTTCTGAACATTTCCAAACGTACGTGTTATTTAAAAACATTCGGGAGCTAGTTTCACGTTCGCGTGTTACATTATTCGATCTGATATACTTTGGTTAGCTTGATCAATAAAGTCTTTAGATGTTTGTAAAAAAAATCCGTTGGTACTTATCAGATTGCGGCTGGCCCACGTCCATTCTGTCACATACTATTGTAATGGAATACGTAGGCGAGTATGACGGGCCAAACGTGCGCATTGATTCATTTCCAGACGAGAAATACAGTATCACTGGTGCGCCCTAGCTAGCACGTACACTGTCGTTCTCAGAAGTAGTCAAGCTCATCATTATCACAAACCCAGCCGAAAAGTCCTAAACAAGCATCCGGCCTAACCAGCCTACACAAAGAAAAAGAAACGGCAAGCAAGACGACATGGCGCCACCACGGCCACACCTGTCCCCTTCCTTCTCACACACCGGCCGGCCGGGGTGACGGTCGTAGGTGACCGCCGGCGACAGTGCACGCGCGCGGTCTCGCCGAGATCCCGGCCGGTTACCAAACCCCGTACCGTACGTCCAGGCGTCCAGCGCTTGGCTCGGCAGGGGCGGTGGCAGCGTTGGATTTCGCCGTACGATTGAACTAATCTGGAACGGGTGCGGGGAGCAATCGAATTACTACAGTACTTGTTGAGAGCGGATTATAATCTCCTCCGTGGAAAATTCTCGTCCAGCGGATCGAGTGACCAACATGTACTCATGTACACCGCATGCATCTGGGTAGTGCCCGCGTGTCTGCGCATATCACATGCAGTGTGGCAGGGCAGAGCACACTACGCCCGTTTCGATCACGTTTTACACGGACACGTCATGATGCCATCTCCCCAGCTAACATCCGATCGCATTAGCCCCCTAAACTAATGACCTAAACCAGATCCTGCCGGGATCACGCCATGATGCCATCTCCCCAGCTAGGGCTGGAATTCGAGCCGATCCGAGCCGAGCCATAAGCTCGATCAACTAGCGAGCGAGCTCAGCTCGGCTCGTTTAACAAACGAGTTCAGAATTGAAATTCAGCTCGGCTCGTTAAACTCGCGAGTTTGCTCGTTTAACTCGTTTACCTCGGTATAACCGTTAACATGCATTATAATAGAATTTATGTTTATTTCTTTCGAATTATGTGGACATGTATGATGCAATTATCACAACAATTTATAACAATATGACAACATCAAGTAATATCTAGTCGTTAAACTGTTTATAATCAGGAAAAATAATTCAAAAAGACAAGAATAGTGTAACGATTTGTTTTTTACCGAGTTAAACAAGCTAAACGAGTAACTCGGAACTCGGCTCGTTTAACTCGAGCTCGTTTAACCTATAAAATAAAAACTCGGCTCGGCTCGTTTAGCAACGAGTTCGAGCCAAGCCGAGCCGAGTTCCAAACTACTCGTTTAACTCGCGAGTTTCGAGTTTTTATTTCAACCCTATCCCCAGCTAACATCCGATCGCATTAGAGCATCTCCAACCGCACCCCCCAAAATCGGACCACATACTGCGCCCGGACGCATCCGGACGCGTCCGCGGAGGGTGACCGGACAACCCCTAAAAACATGTTCCTACAACCACACTCCTCTTTTCTAGTTGACATATTACTACAAAGGCATGCAACACGTCCGCATTTGCTACACTAGAATGGAAACGTGCATTGCATCCGCCTTGCTACGCTAGAATCTCCCTACTCGTCATCGGAGAGGACGATGACCGTTGCCGCTGCGCCGGCGGAGCCGCCCCGTCCCGCACTGCCGGCCGGAGCCGGGCAAGAGCCCTGCTCGGAGTCGGAGAAGAACCCGAACGAAGAGGAGGAGGAGGCCCCGGCGTAAGGGCGGCCTTCACGAATCGCCGCCTCCGCCTCGAACTGCTTGTCGAGGAACCCGGAGCGGTTCCTCATCTGCCTCATGAAGAGGCGGTCCGCCGCCTCCGCCTTCAGCTGCGCCTCCGCCGCACGGTGCTCCGCCGCATCGTTGTTGCGCAGCGCCTCCTCGTGGATCCGGCCCTCTTCCGCCTCCGCCTGAGCTCTCCACCGCTCCGTCGCAGCGCGTACCGGGCGCGATGCGCTTCGGCCGCCGCCTCCGCCCGGCTGTGAAGCGCTTCGGCCGCGCAGGCCGCCGCCTGCCGTTCGACCGCCGCCTCCGCCGCCGCGCGTCGGGCTTCGTGCTCCGCCTCCGCGCGGACGCGCATCCTCTCATCCTCAGCCTGGATGAACTCCGAGTCGGTGATGTCGACGATCTCGGCGTCGTCGGAGACCATGAAGTATCCGACGGCCGACGACTCCGAATCCGCCTCCGCCGCCGCATCCGCCTCAGTCTGAGCTCGGATTTGGGCCTGCTGCCTCAGCTTTTCCGCCGTCATCCTGGCGAAGATGGTGGGGAGGCGGCGAGGCATGGTGGATGTGGATGAACTAGGGTTCCGGAGGCGGATGTGGATGTGGATTAGGGTTCCGACGTCGCCGGTAGATATAGTGGTGTCCGGACCGCCATGAATGCGGGTAGTTGGGGGTTGGCCGCTGCCCCTGGCCGCTCCGCCATGAATGCCGGCGCCGGTCAAAGGCTAGATCCTCCCCTCCGGTAGGCTCCGGTAGGCCGGTCAAGGGAGGGTCCCACTGTCAGCGAGTGAGGGCGCGGACGCGTCCGGGCGCGTCCGGGCGCCCCCAAACCCGCCCCAGTTTTGTGCTGGGTTTGGGGTGTGCCGGACCGTCCGGTCGTTTGGGGCCGCTATAGGGGCCGTCGTTGGGTTGCGATTTTTGGGCCAAACCCCGTCCGGGCTGTCCGCCCAAACGTTTAGGGTGGATTTGGGGGCTCCGCTTGGAGATGCTCTTAGCCCCCTAAACCAAACCTACCTTCCTGCCTTGTTCCCGCGCCCGGCACACATACATACCCACCCTGCCGCGTCACTTGCCCAGCAAGCACCAAGAACCAGACCAACGACACAACTCCAAGCATCGATGAGCTTGTCGTCGCCGTCGTCGGAGGAGAGCTACGCGAGGCTCGGCCTCGGCCGGACGTGGCGGCAACGGCGGGCGAGGGGGTTCCGGCTCTGCGGCAGGAAGTGCCGGTTCTCGGTGCGGCGGCTGCGGGCGAGGCTGCTCACGTTCCTGGGCATCGTCGGCCGGCACGCGCGGCAGCTCGGGAGGAGGCTGTCGGCGAGAGGCGGCTCGCCATGCGCGCGGAGCGGCAGCGCGAGAGCTCTCGTGGGTGGAACGTACGGGTCGCGAAGGTGGTGCCCGGCCGGCGGCGAGACGGCGAGCAAGGCGCCGAGGAGGGCGGCGTCGTTCATGCGGACCAACTCCTTCTACGCGCAGGCCATCGCCGACTGCCTCGAGTTCATCAGGCGGAACTCCGTGCCGCTCGAAGATTACGGCAGCCCCGTCGTCGCCGGAGGTGCCGGGAGATAGACCTTGATCGAGGCTCCGTACGTCTGGGATGTGAAACTAGCTAGCCTAATCAGTATACGGATTGTCGGGTTGTTGTACATTATACACGCAAACACGGATTGTACTAGTATAACACGGCGGTGAAGAAGTTTGGGTTGCGAATGTTGAATTTTTGTGGGGCTGTGATTCCTTGGCCGGTGCACGATACTTGTTAGTATATTTTTCCATTTCTTTTTCATACATATGCTCAATATTGTTAGAGATTCTAACTTAAGAGTAGTAGACATTTTGCGTCTTCCAGAGCCACAATTGAGGTCTGACCGTCTGAGGAATCTGATTTCATAGAAAACGAATTGGAAGTAATCGATATGTTTCTTCTAGAAAAAAAACGAATAACTGATAGATGAATATATTCAAAGGTCTAGTAGTATTGCTAAAAATGTTAGTTAAATGGAAGGAAAAATATTTATTTTCATCTCAGTCAACTCTGTATTGACTTTTTCGAAATTCTGAAACCACTTTTGAAAAAATCCATCTTCTAATAGGAAAGCAAGCTAAAATGGTTAATATGGCTTACATCGAAGTTAGACGGGGTGCGTACGCACTAGGAAACCCACTCTCTACCTCACTTTGTGTCAATATTGGAAATATTGTCCTTTTATCTTTCGTGGAACAAGAACAACCTCCAACATATTTCGCCTTTTTGAGCAATGTCTTTCGTCTTTTTGAGCAAAAAATTCGATTTTATTGATTAACGAACAAAGTACAACACATAGAATGAACAATGTACAATATGTACATAGACCGGACAACAAAGTACAATACATTGGGCTGAACAAACTAAATAAAAAATTGAACGATATATGGTTTTGGATAGGTAGTAGGCACAACGAATGACATGATTGTATAGTTTTGGTTTTGGATAGATTATTTGAGGAGAGCCAAGTTTTTAATTTAAAATGTAAAATTTTAAGCCGAGTACAAAATTAAGAAAAACAAAAGGCATTGTTATGTAGTATTATACCCATAGATTAAATTCCAAATTCCAGTATGTGTTTGTTGCAAAATATCCATTTAGACGCAAATAGTTAGTTTGCTTGAGTTGCAAACCAAATTTTAAAATGTTGAACCCATTAAAAAGAAACTGACATATTTGACCATGTTAAACCACGAAATAATAAATATGAACGATTAAAAGGAAAACTGATGCGGCCTACACAGCCCGTTGGGAACCCCAAGAGGAAGGTGTGAAGTAACGTAGTAGCAAGTTTTTCTCAGTTATGGAACCAAGGTTATCAATCCAGTAGAACTCGAAAAAGGCTTCAACTAGGTGTCAATCTACTCTAGCGCGCTTATAGATTAACGTGGACATGCACACAACACAATCAAACTACTTTGCCCCAATGAAATAAGAAGGTTGTCAATCTCACTGGCTTGCTGAAATTAAAAGATTAAACATATGGTGTGGAAAACAATTATAAGTGCAAAAAATAACAGCGAGCAAATGATGATGGAAAGCAATGGAAACGGTGTTTTTATCAATGTAAAGAAGGGACCAGGGTCCACATTTCACTAGTGGTGTCTCTCCATAAAACAGATAAGCATACATGTTGGGTAAACAAATTACGGCTAGGCAATTGACAAATTGTGAGGGCATGATAATGCTATCATGATAAGCTATAATTCACTGTAGTATTTAATTTTGCATTACAACTAAATACATAGACCGTTATCCAACTGCATCTATGACTAATAATCCACCCCGGGATCGCTATCCAGCCTGTCACCTGAAAGTATTAAGTTGTAAGCAACATATTATTGCAATAAGCAAAGTGTGTAATGTAAGCAATGAATATAACACGTAGAAATATGCACCGCTGTATACTCCCTCTTGGAGATAGAAGCAACTACTTGGTCAAAGTAACCACATGGATCGGAGGGAATGCAAGATCATAAATAAAACATAGATATATTGATGAACAAACTTGATCATAACTTCACAATTCATCAAATCCCAGCAAACACAACATGTAGCATTACATAAATATGATCTTGATCATGATAGGCAGCTCACAAGATTTAAACATGGTAGCACAAGGAGAAGAGACAACCATTTAGCTACTGCTACGGACCCGTCGTTCAAAGATGAACTACTCACGCATCACTCTGGAGGCAGTGATGGTGGTGTAGAGCCCTCCGGTGATGATCTCCCCCTCCGGCAGGGTGCCAGGAAGAGCTTCAGAACTCTCCCGAACTAGGGCTCATGATGACGGCGGCCTATGATATCTTTCGTGGAAATTGATCGGGTGTTTAGGGTTTTCCCAAGATGGAGAATTTATAGGCAAAGAGGCGGCGCGGGAGGCCAGCTGGTTGGCCCAGGTGGTAGGGGCGCGGCCCCACCCTGGCCCGCGCCCAGGGGCCGCCTGGAGGGTGTGGGTCCCCCTCCGGCTGATTTTTGGACGGCACCTTCGTTCCTTCGTAAAAATAATCCTCGTAAATTTCCAGGTCTTTCGGAGAATATTTCCTTAATAACTTTCCTGAAACAAAACGACAACAGAAAAGCAGGAACTGGCACTGGGCATCTTGTTAATAGGTTAGTCCGAGAAAATGCATACAAATGATATAAAATAATAATAAAAACATGTGGAATTTATATAAAACAACCATGGAACAATCAAAAATTATATATACGTTTGAGACGTATCAAAAACCAAGTGTAGGTTCCTCATTGGTTCTTACGTTATGGACTTTCTATTTATTTACACTTATATATGAAATCACGCACTACAAAACTTTTGTCAAGATATTTGTTAGATATGTATTATCTAGAACTATGTTCTGTGATATTTCAAAGCCACAATGGATATGAACAAATAGAAACATAGTATAACTAATACATATATGTGGCACAACTAAGTCAAAATAAATGCGGTTTCCTTCTTAGATCTAAAGGACTCAAGTTGAACAAAAGGTTTGTCTAAAAACCGATTTTCTAAATCCATATATTAAAAAAAAAGAAATATGACATCTCAAGCATGCTCAACACATGTTCTATTTGACAGGAGCGTATGTGCAATGACATGTGTTACAATTCTAACAATTATAGGATAATAGAACATATCTTGTTCACCAACATTATTGGTTGGCTGAATGATTTAAGAGAGGTAAACATGTTTAATATAAAAAAGAAAAATTGTTATCTTGACTTACTTTTGTAATCAATTAACATCTATCAAAATACAACACGTTAGGCTTCGTTTGGCAGCAGCGCTTTGAGGTGTTTTTCTGTGTATAATGTTTTTGGTGGAAACACTACTCACACCCAAAACACTTCCACCCCTCCCAATCCCCTTCACCATCGAAACCCCCCACCAGCTAACCTCGTTTGGTACACAGGTTTAGCACACAAGTGTTTCAGCAATAAAAGTCTCATCTTTTTTCACTGGACTTGAGCACACAATTACAACAATATTTCTGATTCAAGGTCATCAACAAAATCTCATGTTTTTTAACAGCGTGTGAGCACACAGTTCATCACAAAACACTGATCTTTAGGAAAAATATATCAAAAGTCACAATCAAATATCATCTCACAATATTGGTTATAAAAATATATCAAAAGTTCATTACATGACCAGAATATATCATCATAGGAAAATATCATCTCATCAGAGAAAAAAGCTTGCTTCATCGCAAGTAGTTTCTGCAAACAATATAGATATTTTAGACAACGGTAATCAATCAAACAAGACGATAATAAACAGCTCAGGACATATGCAAGTATTGGAAACATAAACTCTGAAGATCTTGGAGTAGTTCCTTGTTGCTGATGTGTGTTTTACGTAATTGGATCTGATAATTTGATCAATAAAGTCTGCATATCTTATCCATATATATATATTATATTATTAAAAGAGTAAACATGTTACAGATACATTAAATTTGAGTCGTTTAATATCAGATCGACGGATCTGATCGTTTCAACAATGTTGAGCAACTCAACACATCTTTTCAATTGTTCTAATTACAAAGAATTGTCACCGCCAAGGAAAAAGAAACACATCTGGTTGCCTACGATGGCCGCGATGTACCCGAATCCACGCACCGGCGGCCGGGGCTCCGCTCGCCTCCTCTTTTCAGTCGCCAGCTGGGGCGGCCGCGTCCACCATCCACGCGCGCCCGCAGCCACCACTCCTGCTTCCCGTCGGCGGCCGCGTGCCCCCCCATCCAGATGCGCCTCCTGGGTGGGTCTAGGTCTTCTCGTGGTTCCCCGTCTCTCGCCGGGGCCGTCGCGCGCCACCCATCCTCAGTCCTCACCGAGCGTCGCCGCACAGGGTCGGGTGGTGCACTGGCCTGTATCGCTGCTCTGAACTCCCAATCGGCACTGCAACAAACTACCGATGGCGCTGCTCTGAGGCGCCCCGACCCACTCTTCTCTGACCGGCCCAGCATGCCCTGCTTGACTAAGAACGGCGCGAGCACCCGGCCAATCCGGTGCGCGCGGCAGCGGCAGTCAACCGCGTCCGGCCGTGGCAATTCACCGACCTGGACGCCGGTGTGCGCAGCTCTGGACAGCCGCGGCGCGGCTGCCTGCGTCCCCGCTATGATCCCTGCCCAAGTCTGGTCCGACATGATCTGCATCCCTCCGCCATTCTGCACGTCCCTGTCCCGGCCGCTCTCCTAGCCCGAGCATGGCGACGGCCGACGGTGTACTGAAGTGCAGGGTGGCTAAGGCATGCCAGAGCGTTGCCCCTCTCTATTCAGTGGATAGGTTCAGTCGTTAATTTGGAGCAGTTCATGGTGAGGATTTTTTTTTAAATAATATTTTTTTAAACAGAAATTTGGAATGTAGCACGCGTTGTGGAAGAATTCGATTCATAGCGCGGTGTCGTCACGGGCCGTGCCGAAACAGCTGGTTTCGGCACGGCCAGCACCGAAACGAGCACCTGCATGTCACCCTGCGCGCCGGCAGGCGAGGCTCGCACCTTTTGGCGTTGCCCGCGCCGAAACCGCGCCTTTCGGCACGGCCCGTGCCGAAAGGGGGCAGACAGCCGCGGCGCATCCTTTCTCTCGCCCGTGCTCTTCTTTCTCTCGCCCATCTTCTTTCTCTCGCCTGCCTCGACCAGTGCTTCTCCTCTCTCTCTGTGTTCTTCCGTTTCCTGCAAAACAGCAGCGATTCTTACCCCCAAAAATCCCACAAATTCACATATTGAACAAATAGAGTAGAGGAGGGTTAGGGCATCCTCGATCTACTGATGGGATAGTTGTTCGTGGAGGCGTTTGGGGGAGTGGAGGTGGAGCAATGGTGGTCAACAATGGTGGATAGTGGTGGTGTGTGCTGGTGTAGGGGAAGGTAGAGGCGTGGTGCGGCGGTGGTGGTGCTAGATTGAAGCCGGGCAGCGGGAGCTACGCAGGCGTCAAGGGTAAACCCTAATCTCTAGATTTTTTAGGTTAAGTGTTAATATAATTTAAGGGTGGATGCATGACATATGTGTGGATTAGTGTAGATATATTTTAGTTAGTGGTCATATTTTAGGTGGCGGTAATATTTTAGTTGGTCGGCATATTTTAGTTGGTCATATTAGTATATGTTGTCGGTTAGATGTTAATATAGTTTGCCGGTGGATGTGTCAGGATTAGTGTATGTTGTCGGTTAGATGTATTGTATATTTTGAGTAGTCTTTATTTTACCGAGGGTCGTCATATTTATTTTCGGCGGTCGTAATATTTAGATATATCCGCTGTGGAGTATTTAATGATTGAATAAATTTTTTTAGGTAATGGAAGTGATCAATGTTGTTGTGCACTACGGTGCCGGTACAGTCCGTACATCTGAGTCAGGGGTTGATCTTAGTGAATTTGAAAATGTGGAGATTCAGTTGACAGAGCCAGAGAAAGTGAAAATCAGCGCTGTCCAGTGGTATTTTACGGTGAATTTTGGGTATGATCCTAATTACTGGACTGTTAGGATTCAGTCGGTATGGACCAAATCCCGGTCAAATATTCGCTGGGAGTTGTTGCCGCTTGATCGGACAAATCAGTGGGTTTCTTGGCTAGCATCATGCAAACGTCGAGGGACAAAACCAGAAGTCCTAGTGTCGTTTGTTCTGAAGCAGAATAATTTTGAAATAGGTGGCGGTGCTGTTCAGATTGGAGAGACTAGTGAAGCAACTAGTTCGCATTGTGCCCAAATGCCTGGTCATTATAAACCATCACCGTCAGCAGGACATGCTCAAATTCCTGTTGGCTATGTACCATCACTGTCAGAAATCCCTCTTCATTATGAACCAGCACTGTCAGCAGGACCTGCCCAAATTGGGGAGGCTGATGCGGATGAGCACGAAGGTACAGTACAGGCTGAGATATTGGCGGAAGACGAGGAGGATGGCGTCGCAGAAGATATTGATTCCGATGATTCTGATGAAAACAATGATGAAGATGTACCTATTCCCAGTTACTGGAATCAGGACAACTCTGCCATCACGGCCGTGCCTGATGTCCATGAATCGTCCTGGGAGTACCACATGAATAACATTCAAATCGGGGCTCAGTACAGCACGAAGCAACAGTTAAGGGAAGCCGTGATTCAGTGGGCATTGTCCACGCAAAGGGTTTTCCGCACTGATGTGTCAAATAGGCAATATTTGACAATGAGCTGTGTTGACATTGGTTGTCCGTCACGGGTGCATGGTCACTTGCCGAAGTATGACGTGGTGTGGGTGGTGACAGACGTCGTGCCACACACATGTGAAATTAATAGTTTGCTGACAGATCACCCAAACCTGACGTCAACTCTCATTGCACGTCTCTTGTTCAGTGAGATAGTGAACAAGAAAGACATGGTAGCAAAGCACATCATAGATACAGTTCACGCAAGATGGAAAACCACCATTAAGTACGGAAAGGCCTGGAGAGCTAAGCAGAAGGCTCTAGAGGAGAGGTTTGGGTCTTTCTATGACTCTTATGATAATGTTATTCGTCTTGTTAGCACATTGAAGGAGAGGAATCCTGGCACATATGCTTTAGTAGAATTACAACGGTTCCCGGAATTTCCTCAATATGGTGTATTCGGCCGACTGTTCTTCTCATTCGCTATTTGCATCGAAGCTTTTACCCATTGTCGTCCAGTGCTCTGCGTGGACGGCACGTTTCTCACAGGCAAGTACAAGGGGCAGATCCTGACCGCAATAGGTGTGGACGGCAATGGGCAGATCGTCCCGATTGCCTTCGCCTTCGTCGAGGGTGAGAATTATGAGAGCTGGATATGGTTCTTCAGACAATTGAAAAAGGCAGTTGTGAAGACTCGACCAAATGTGTGCATCCTTCACGACAGACATCCTGGTATGCTTAAGGCTATAAAGCGACTGCAGCACCCCACCGAGGATGAACCAGCACCATGGACTGACATGCAGAGCTGCTGGTGTATGCGTCATCTCGGCGCTAACTTTTACTCATGCTTTAAGAGTAAAAGGCTGATGAATCTGTTTAAAAGACTGTGCAATCAGAATCAAGAGAGGAAGTATCAGTTTCTGTGGGAAAGGCTGACTGAATTCACTGGGCAGCAAGTGAAGGAAAGGAAAGCTGCGCAGGCACAAGCGGTAGCTACACAGCTTGCTGCGGCGCAGGTAGCTGCGGCCCAGGGTACTTCGGCAAATACGACAGATTCAGAGCCTGTTGAGTTGTGTGACTTGCCTGGAATTGACCCTCCTGGTACGAAGAGAAAGAAGGGAAAACGAATCAAATTTTTTGAAGAGTGGATAGAGAAGGAGCCTCCCGTGAAGTGGTCTCTGTTGCACGACCAATATGGAGCAAGGTACGGCATCATGACTACCAACCTAGCTGAGGTGTATAATTTTGTACTCAGAGGGAATAGGAGTTTGCCACTGACAGCACTGGTGGAGGGTATTTTGCACGGAACATTGACGTATTTCAGAGATAGACGTCGTGAAGCCATCGAGCATATTGAGTATTACCCCAACACACCTTATTGCCGCAAGATAAGACAGTACATGGACAAGAAGATAAAGAAGGCACGGATGCACACGGTGATTCGTATTGCTAATGAAGAAGCGAGGTACGAGGTACGCTTACCAACCTCAAGATTTGGTGCGGGTGAGCTGAAAACCCATGAGGTCATAATTAGTGCTACTGCACCCCCAACGTGCGAGTGCACGTGCAACAAACCGAGACTGCTTCACCTCCCATGTTCTCATGTCCTTGCTGTTTCTGGCCAGTTGGGGATGAACCCAATCAGTTTTGTCTCTCCGTATTACATGAAAGAGGCTGTGGTTGAAACTTGGACCGGGGAGATGACAGGATTTAGAGTAGTTGGCAACTTCAACAAGGTGAATGAGATGAGTGATACTACTATCTGTGAGACGCGTGACCACCGAGCTCCGAGACGCTTGTCACCTTCTGGGCCTCGGCGTAGACAGCCGCGGACACGTCCTCACAGAGATGAGTGATACTACTATCTGTGAGACATATTTCTATCTAGGTACTACTATCCGTATTTCTATTTCTATGTGAGACATATTCATATTTATGTTTGTATGAGACATATTATCTATGTACGAGACATATTCATATTTATGTTTGTATGAGACATATTATCTATGTATGAGACATATCAGGGGAAAATAAGTTGTACGAAACATATTATTAAACAAACATTGCAACTTACACAGACAGCAAGAAAAGTGGTAGTACCGACAACACAACATAAATTGAAAAAGAAAAGTCATCTACCATCGACACAGCCTCCCGCGTCACTCTTCCCCTTCGACGATGCTGCACCCTTGACCTCCGATGACGCCGCACCCTTGCCCTTCGACGATGCTTCAGCCTTGCGTTTCGACGACGCTGCACCCTTGCCCTTCGACACCGCCGCCACTGCTGCAGCTCTCTTGCTCGCTTCAGTGGGCATGAAGATATCATCTTCGTCCTCGCTCTCCTCGACCCATAACATCGGATGATGAAAAGCATCCAACATATATGCTTCAGTGGGATATGTTAGCTTCTTCTTCTGCCACCTAGCATGCAGCCTCACAAGTTCTTTTTCTATTTCCTTGTAATTCTTCCATGGCCACCCATGCCTAGCTAGCTTCGCTGATAGCTCACGGAGATGAGGTGGATGACTAACAATATCTTCGAATGGGATCTCCTTATTGTCTACCTTGAACTCGGCCGTAAACTTCAAGAGGAGTGCCGACATTCCTGCCGGGAAACTACCATCTGAATTGTATCTCGACATGTTCGAGTGAGTGGACTATGCTTACCAACTCAACATCTCCTCCCGGGGTTTTTATAGGACGAGCACAGACCAATTGGCGGGAGAAAAAGGCGGGAGCAAGGCTGGCGGGAGCAAGTTTGGCGGGAAAATTACGCACGGCATAAAAATGGCGGGAGAAAAAGGGCGGGAGGAAAATGGCGGGAGAAAAAAAGCGGGAACAATTCACCGCGAAACAAATTTATACGATCAATGCAAAAAATGGCGGGAACCAAAATATGCGCGGAGCCGGATAATATGAGCGGGAAAATAATGGCAACATTAGCGGTGGCGGGAAATGTGAATATATGGGCCAACAGTCGGGAAAAACAAAAAAAATATATATAATGCCACTTTTGGCACGAGCCGTGCCGAAACATGTCTGTCGGCCCCGCCGTTACGCGAAAGCCTGGTGCGCATGCAGATCAGCCTTGTTTCGGCCTGGCCCGTGCCGAAACCAGGGTGTTTCGGCCTGGCCCGTGCCGAAAGGCAGGTTTCGGCCCGGCCGTTGCCGACGCCGCGCTATTTTCCAAATTTCTGGAAAACGCGCGCTATTTTCCGAATTTCTGTTTAAAAAAATATTATTTTAAAAAAAAATCCTCATGGTGAGCATCGAGCGGTTCAGGTTACTATAGCTAATCCAATCTTCTACGGTCAAGTCCCTGGTTCCTCCCAAGCTTTTGATTAATTATGTGATGATTTGTTAATTAATCAATAAATAATAACTTTCTTCTGGTTTGCTTACGGAGGATCCTCCTAATTAGTCATGAAATATATGCAAGACCGGAGGCCTCGCCCTGACACTTCATGTGCATTATCTTCTTCTCTTCCTTTTGTTGGTAGTCGATCTATACCATCATGGCTGAGAGGATTGAGTTTTTTTCGTTCAGATTGTACGTTTCACTTTTCTGGCCCGTTCTTAATTTTTTCCCGTGCGCCCATGATTTTTCAGCAATTTGGTGCCGTGCAGGTTGATGAGCCGAAATTGGATGGTAATCAGAACGATATGTATGCTTTCAACCGCTATATTTATTTTGTTGACTGTGGCTTATGAAAATAGTACGTCTCCAGTTTTATGTTCTTCAGATTTCCCATACCTGTACTTGTATGGGTGTGATTGCTTGATATCCTTCTAGTTTTTTTTTTGCTAGGTTGAATTTGCAACCTCAATTTCTTTTTGCAGGCGATAGTTGGTTGAGGAGATTTGAAAAAAAAATATCAAGGGAAATGCATATTCAGGAAAGGACTACAATTTTTTTCCCCGACCCCTCGCGCCGCTCCCCTAGGCAGCGCCAGGGGAGAAAAAACTCCGCCGCCAGACCTCCTCCGCCCGGCACCCTCTGCCGCTGCCGTCGCCGGCTCCGTCCGCGGTGGTGGCGGTTCCTCCCACGCTGCCAAAGGTGGCCGGGGGTTGCTCTCTTCGTGCGGTGGCGGACCGGCCATTGGGGGCGGCGGCGGTCGGGGCTGGGGATGCCGGGCCGGCGGGCTCGGGCGGAGAAGGTGGCCGGCGTGGACTTCTGGCGACGGTGAGGCGCGATGGGCGCCATCGGCGTGGTCTTCCCCACGCTCGGGCTCGATCTGGGCCTGGCGGGCTCGAGCGGGCGGTTGCGAGGCGCGGCCAGGAGGAGCGCGTTGGCTGTGCCAGAGGCGCGCGGCGTGGCCAGGGGCGCGCGAGGCGGACTGCGTCGGGGCCGCACGGGCCGGAGGCGGGCGAGGCTGCGGCGGCGGGGCTGCAGTGTAACAGCCTACTCTGTAACAGCCCAAAGTTTGAGAACCTAAAACCCGAGTAAAATTTTCGCTTTTCATTTCATGCATCATGGCATCCATTTTAATTTGTAAACCACAGAAAACAAATGGTTTGGCACCACTTAAAAACCAATGCCAAACTTGCCTCATTAAAAATCTCAAATCAATGGAAGCACTCAAACTTGCAAAACAAAGTATCTTGACATCTTATATTTGTCAAGGAAGTTCCAAGAGTTCAAGATTGATATTTTGCACTTGCTTCAAAATTCTAAAGGAATATCATTTTGGAAATTAGCAAAATTGCCATAAACAAACCCTATGAACAAATGTTGTCCAAACTATTTTATTTGGCAACCCCAATTTTTTGTGGTGCTTCTACATGTTGTTAGGAGGCTACCAGAATTTTCTCAGATTTTTGTAAAATGTCTAAGTGCCTCGATTAAATCTCCAAAGTGCTGCTGATTTTAAAAGGTTTAAAAAGAAAAGCTGAAAAGGACTTATTGGTGATGGGGACAACTTCGCCAGGGGGCTATTTGCAAGACTGCCGTCGTCCTCTTCCCTGTAGCGACCGAGTAACTCGAGCTCGACCGCACCCGCTCGCCGCCGTTGCCCACGCCCTCCTGCCGCGCCGTGAGGAGAAGAAGACCACCCCGTGGCAGCTCTCCCTCTCTCCCCCGAAAATTCTTGCTCTCCGTTCTCTCTCTGTTCTTCCCGAGCCCGAAACCCTGGCTAGGATGCCGCTGCTCACCGCCGTCGATTGAGCACGCGAGGAGCAGATCGACGACCACCACAAGCTCCGCCGTGATCTGCTCTACCTCCACGCAGAAGGAATCGTGACGGGTCGCTGCGAATCGGCGCCGCCGTACTCGTCTTCCTCACTGCCGGCCGCGGTCTCCTTGCTCGAATCCGGCGCTATCGACCTCCCTCCGCCGTCTCCGACCTCTCCGTCGTCCTGAGGGTGAGCTCCCCGTGCCATAGCACCCCGCCCGTCTCCCCCTAGCGCTCTGTATCCTCGAGCCGTGCTGCTCGCCGTAGCTACCGTAGCCGTAGCTCCCGTCGCCGTAGCACGCACGTTCGGTCGTGGAACCGGCTTGGACCGGGCGAGGGCCGGTTCTCACGGGCGCATAGCCGGTCTTGGGGCCGGCCCAAACCGGGCTGAAGACCGGTTTGCTCTGTTACATGGCCGGCCTGGAAACCGGCCCAAACCGGGCTGGAGGCCGGTTTAACTGTGTTTTTTTCCTCGCTGCTCCTTCGTTTTCCTCTCTTGCGCATGCCTCCCGCTCCTCCCTCGCGCCATTAGGGACATCGTACTCCAAAGTTTTTCCTGTTTCATCTCCCTCTTCCGAGTTGGGTAATTAATGTTATTGTTGTTGAAAATAACTTATTAAAAGCACATGTTTACAAGAGGGAGTTTATAAATGTGCTAACCTGTTTCTAGTTCATCAGAAAATTGTATGTAATATACCAAAATGCTCAGAAAAACGTGAACTATCCAGAAGCATCAGCATCATGCATACTTGATCACAATTACAATACCGTACTTTTAGTAGTATTAGAATCACTAAGTAAATGTGGGGTACCCCTCTTCCCTAGATAAAGTAGGTATCGCCGTACCCCATCTAAAATTGCTAGAGAGCTTATAATAAGTTCAGTACATTAAAATTGTCATGCCATCATGTGTTTGCGCATTGCATTTGTTAAAGCATGTGTGGTGTTTGATTGCTTCTTCCCGTGTGTTATGCTTCAATAGATCAAGCAGCCGAGGTTACGCCGCAATACCCCGACGATCCGTACTACCAGCACGTTGAGCAAGGCAAGCGTAATCCCCCCTCTGAGCATGTCTTACCCATTTTCCGCAAATATTTTCTCCACTATAATATTGCATGCGGTTCCAAATGTCAATTGCTTGGATTAGAGTATCCTATAGTTGCATTAAGTTTCCGATGCCATTACCTGTTTCACTCCTATTATCCATAGGTTTGTATTGTTGGCCTGAGTTACTTAACTATGCTTTGTAGTTGCTTAGCCATGCTTAGTTAAATGTTTATTCGTCCGATGGATATTTCATGTTGGAAACAGATGTTGAAATGTTCGGATGATGGTGGAGAATTGTGGTGAGGTAATAAATGCTTAAAGGTGGGGATCAGAGGCCACTATGGTTTGGTGGTGTTTTGTCTCGCTCTCGCCGTCTAGGTGCGAGTTCTTTACCTCTTGAACCAAGAATGAGCGCGCTTCCTTTCGGTGGGGTATATGGAGCCCTCGTCGATCGCCTAACTTTGGCGGGACTAGCCAGGGTCCTCTAGTTTGAGCTTCCATTTGCGCGTGTGTTGAGATGGTGGCTAAGACAGAAATGAGGATGGTGGTGTTAGGAAAATGAGTGGCCACGGGGCAGGGTGTTGGAGGCACTGAACCTGTCCCGTCCTCACTGATGATCCTGGGTTAGTCTCAAGCAAGGTAAAGGTTGTAACCGTTCCCACTCAGCCGGCTTTCCCCGGAAGAGAGCTAAGCATAGGCAATGAGCCGGGCGGTACCGAAGGTTAAACACAGTGCACCCCTGCAGGGTTAAATCTTTTCGAAAAGCCGTGTCCACGGTTATGGACGACTTGGGAAAGGACGATAAGACCATAGAAAACATGAACATAATGATTAAAAACTGAGTACTAAAGGTACTACTCAAGAATGCAAGGTTAGCTTCCTCGAGGGTGATTCGGGGAGGTGCCTTTGTAGAACAGGTACAGTGATGATGGTGGTTGATGATGAGAAAGGTGATCAAAGAAAGAGTTACTTCTTACCCCTTTTAAAATACTCTGATTAGTCGATGCCATGGAGTTATGTTTCTATAAATAAAATCAGCTTTATGCAAAACAGCCATAAAACTTGAAAGCCTCATCGAGCTAAAGCTCTATATTTAATCTTGCGAGTTCGTCGAACTCAACGTCGTTTGTTTTGTTTCAGAGGAGGACTTCACCGACCTCGAAGGTGGGTTCTTTGTGGACGTCGACGAGTAGTCTGGGGTTCCCAGGTGGCAGCTTGGGACATCCCGGAACAGCTGGCGCTGGATGTTTATCTGTAGGCCTCTTAGGCCATAATTTGGATCTTGTTGTTTAGAACAACTTAATTCGCTTCCGCATGTTGTACTGTTGGGTCTGTGACCTCTGGTTGTAATTTGCTATCTTTCTCTATTATAAGAGTTGAACTATAATGATTTGTGTCGTAGAGTCTGTGATGTGCCAGTTGTTCCACAAGTCTTGATCTCTCTATTATGCATTGATAGTTGTGCCTGTGTTAAGGCATCAATCGGGGTGTTGCGTTGCCGATGATCCATTCCGAGCAACGCCTGCCAAAGGTTTTGGCCGGGGATTGGTAAACCCGTAACCTCCGGTTGTATCGCTTAACCGGTGACACACAGCATCACTGTATAGCAGTCGGGTCGGGGCGCCACAAGTTGGTATCAGAGCAGGACTGCCTGTAGGAAACCCTTCTACTGGTCGACGTTGAGTCTAGTGTTTGTGAAAATATTTTTAACCTAAAAATGAGTTGTGAAAACCATCTTAGGATTCTTTTTACTCCTTATCTGGTTACTCTAATCTCGGAGCAATCTTACCTCGATTTGAGTTAAAGTTTTACTTCTCATCTGTTACTTCAAAATTATTAGTATCACGAGGTTGGGTTCTACCTTTAGTGTTATGTGTCGGTTGCTCCCGCTGCGTTGCAATCCAAATCAACTCAGATGTTTGAACACTGTTATTCCTACCGAGACTAATCACTATTCCTTCGTTGGGTTTTAACCCAAGGACTTGAACAGAAGGTCCCGGATTGTGCCAACTAGAGTGTGTTGAATCACGTGGTTTCTTAACTATTTGAATCCCACGCTAGTAGTACATGATGCTGATCTTTGACCCAAGTTCTATCTTGTTGTCCCTTGTTCGTTGTTACACAAGTATTATCGTCCCTAGTCTGTGTACTTGAGTAGACGCTAATGCTATTGTTCAACCATTCGGAGAAGATACTAACTGTGTCATTGTAAATTCTCCAGAATGGCTCGAGGAGGCCGTGGTAACCACAATGATGAGGAACCGCCGCCACCACCCACGATGGCTCAGGTCTTGATGGCCATTGAGGAAACCGTGGGCGCAATGAGCGTTGCTGAGCAGTTGGTGCAGCAGAATGCACAGAGGAATGGCTGCAACACTCTCACTGAGTTCCTGCGCTCGCAGCCACCCACCTTTGCTGATGCTAAGGAGCCACTGGAAGCTGATGATTGGCTTCGCGCTCTGGAGCGCAAGTTCTCCGCGCTGCATGTCCCAGTGGCCGAGCAAGTCAACTTCGCCACCTACCTTCTGACGGGTGTGGCTGGCTGTTGGTGGGAAAGCCATGTGGCATTGTTCCCGGCCAACCATGTCTTCACTTGGGCAGATTTCCGCACTGCCTTCCGTGCGGCTTACATCCCTCAGCCGATCATGGATTTGAAGAGGAGGGAGTTCCTGGATTTGCAACAGGGACGTATGGACCTCCGCACTTATGGTTGTGAATTCAACCATCTCTCTCGTTACGCCCCAAGGGACGTGACCACTGATGCTGACAAGCAAGAGCTGTTCCGCAAGGGTCTTGCGCCGCAGCTCCGCTATGAGTTACTGCCCTTCAAGTTCCAGACCTACCAGGAGCTGTTCAACCAGGCTCTTACTCTTGAGCAGGGAAGGAAGGAACTCGAGGCTTCCAAGAGGCCAGCACAGGGGACCACCAGAGTTCCTCGGGTTCTGAGAGCAAGAAGCGCAGGGTGTTTGTTCCCTACAGCGCTGTGCCGCGTGCTCCATTTATGCCGAGGGCCGCGGGATACAGGCCACCACCTCCGCGCCCCACTACTTCGACACTTGGGGCAAGCGGAGTGGGTATCGTCCTCAGCTACCTGCTCCACCTGGACTCACCTGCTACACCTGTGGCCAGGCTGGCCACTACTCCAGGGAGTGCCCCCAGAAGGCACCTATCACGGGAACTCCTGCACGAGCCCCTGCCACTCCAGCTGGCAAGGCTGGACCTATTGTGCGTGGTCGCCTGAACCACGTCTCTGCTGAGCAAGCTGAAGAGGACCCCGGCGTCCTCATGGGTGAGCTACGAATCAACAACAATCTTGCTACAGTTTTGTTTGACTCTGGAGCATCGCATTCATTCATATCCATAGCTTTTGCAAAAGACCACAAAATACCGTTCGAGAAAATGAGACGTCCCTTGGTGATCTCCACTCCTGGCTCCAAATGGCAAACCGATGGGGTTACTCCTGAAGTCCAGATTACCATAGGTTACTCGTCTTTCCTTTTGCTTTGGTAGCTCTGAGGTCAAGTGGCATTGATGTCATACTGGGCATGAACTGGCTAGTAAAATACCGGGCTAATCTCGACTGTGCTGCCAAGACCATTACCGTGACCACTCTTCCGGCGACATTGTAGAGTATTGGTCTGCACTATCAAGACCTCCATCTTCAGTCATTCCCCTCTCACCAGAGATCCTCCTTTGCTTTATGGAAGGCGAATCCCCTCCTGAAATCCAGGACATACACGTGTGTGTGACTTCCCGGATGTGTTCCCGGAAGAATTGCCTGGCATGCCACCTGATGAAGTGTGGAGTTTGTCATAGATCTGCTTCCCGGTACGCTCCGATTTCCAAGAAGCCCTACCGTATGCCGGTGGAAGAGTTGGCTCTGTTGAAAGAGCAAATTGATCAGCTGTTAGCGAAGGATTTCATTCAGCCTAGCAGTTCACCTTGGGGTTGTCCGGTACTCTTCGTCAAAAAGAGAGATTCTACCGTGCCTCGTCTAGTCTCTGACTATAGACCGTTGAATGCGGTGACAATCAAGAACAAGTATCCTATTCCCGATCAATGATCTGTTGGATCAGTTAGCTGGTGCAACAGTATTCTCCAAGATGGATCTGAGGTCAGGATACCATCAGATCAAGATCAGAAAGGAGGATATCCCAAAGACGGCATTTGTTACTCGCTATGGCTCATATGAGTATACCGTCATGTCCTTTGGTCTCACCAATGCTCCAGCTACTTTCATGAGGCTCATGAACTCCATCTTCATGGATTATCTCGACAAGTTTGTCGTCATTTACATCGATGACATCCTCGTTTATTCCAAAACCGATGAAGAGCATGCCGAACATCTTCGGTTGGTTCTGACACGACTTCGAGAACACCGCCTCTATGCCAAGTTCTCCAAGTGTGAGTTCTGGTTGGATAATCTTGTCTTCCTTGGTCATGTGATATCCGCTAATGGTGTGGCTGTCATTCCCGACAAGATTCAGTCCATTTTGGATTGGAAAACTCCAATGTCAGTCAAGGACATTCGTAGCTTTCTCGGATTGGCAGGTTACTACCGCCGATTCATCGAAGGTTTCTCCAAGATAGCCAAGGCTCTGACTGACCTTCTCAAGAAGGATAAAAAGTTCGTATGGACGGACGAAGCTGAAGAGAGCTTCAAAACACTGAAAGCCAAACTCACGTCCGCTCCTGTGCTTGTCCTGCCGGACACAGCAAGGATTTCGTCGTCTTCTGTGACGCCTCTCTGCAAGGCTTGGGTTGTGTGCTAATGCAAGATGGCCATGTGGTGGCGTATGCTTCTCGCCAATTGAAGCCGCATGAGCACAACTACCCAACTCATGATCTAGAACTTGCCGCGGTGGTCTATGCTTTGAAGCAATGGAGACCATACCTGTTTGGTAACCGTTGCGAGATTTTCTCGGATCACAAGAGTCTGAAGTACCTCTTCACCCAGCCGGATTTAAATCTCAGGCAAAGGCGTTGGTTGGAGTTAATCAAGGACTATGATGTGAGCCTGAACTATCAACCCGGCAAAGCAAACGTCGTGGCTGACGCGCTGAGTCGGAAGTCTTATTGCAACAACCTGATGGTTGAGAAGGCTCAACCTGCTCTTCATGAAGAGTTCGCCCGTTTGAACCTGGAAATTGTTCCCTCTGGCTACCTTGCAAATCTGGAGATCAAATCTACTCTTGTAGACCAGATTAAGGATGCTCAGAAGCTGGATGAGGGTATCCTGAATATCAAGAAGAACATTGCTAGCGGAAAGGCCAAATGTTTCTCGGAAGATGAATCCGGAGTTGTTTATTTTGGTGACCGCTTGGTAGTGCCAAAGAACCGGAATTTGAGGGAGCTGATCCTACAAGAAGCTCATGAATCACCTCTCTCTATTCATCCCGGTAGTACCAAAATGTACCAAGACCTTCGACCACAATTCTGGTGGACTCGGATGAAACGGAAATTGCCAAGTATGTTGCTGAATGCGACACCTGTCGACGGGTAAAGGCTGAACATCAAAGGCCTGCCGGCACTCTCGCCCTATTGCAGTCCCCGAGTGGAAATGGGATGAAATCGGTATGGACTTCATCACCGGGTTTCCCAGATCTCAAAAGGGCAACAATGCAATCTGGGTAATCATTGATCGACTGTCCAAGGTTGCTCACTTCCTACCAGTCCGTGATGATATACGGGCAAGTCAACTTGCTGACTTATATATGGCTCGTATTGTTCCATTGCATGGGGTCCCTCTGAGGATCATATCGGACCGTGGAAGTATCTTTGTATCCAAGTTTTGGCAGAGTTTCCAAACTGCTATGGGGTCCCGTCTCAACTTCAGTACCGCCTACCACCCCAAACTGATGGTCAGACCGAAAGAGTGAACCAAGTTTGGAAGACATGCTTAGGGCATGTGTAATCTCTTTTGGCAAGGGTTGGGAAAAGTATCTCCCTTTCGCGGAGTTCTCCTACAACAATAGCTATCAAGCTAGTCTGGGCATGGCTCCATTCGAGGTTCTATATGGAAGAAAATGCCGCACTCCGCTAAATTGGTCCGAGACCGGAGAGAGGGCACTCTTTGGTCCGGATGTGATCAATGAAGCTGAGGAGAAGGTTAGAATCATACGAGAGAATCTGAAGATTGCTCAGTCTAGGCAGAAGAGCTACTATGATAAGCACCATCAGGAATTCACTATGAAATTGGTGATAAAGCTTATCTCCGCGTCTCTCCCCTTCGTGGCGTTCGCCGCTTCGGTATCAAAGGGAAATTGGCCCCTCGCTACGTTGGCCCTTTCACCGTTCTGGCCAAGCGAGGAGATCTTTCGTATCAATTGGAGTTACCGGTCATCTTCCCAAATGTACATGATGTGTTCATGTCTCCCAACTTCGTCGTTGCTTCAAAGATCCTATCCATGGGTCAATCATGAGGAGCTGGATCTCCAGGAAGATCTCACTTATCGTGAGCACCCCATTCTGTCCTGGATGAAGCCGAAAGGAAGACCCGTAACAAGACTACCAAGTTCCTCAAAGTTCAATGGTCTCACCATTCCGAGGAAGAAGCAACTTGGGAAAGAGAGTCTAGTCTTCGTGAGGAGTATCCCGACTTCTTTCCGCAATCTTAGAATCTCGGGACGAGATTCCTGTAAGGGGTAGAATTGTAACAGCCCACTCTGTAACAGCCCAAAGTTTGAGAACCTAAAAACCTGAGTAAAATTTTCGCTTTTCATTTCATGCATCATGGCATCCATTTTAATTTGTTAACCACAGAAAACAAATGGTTTGGCACCACTTAAAAACCAATGCCAAACTTGCCTCATTAAAATCTCAAATCAATGGAAGCTCTCAAACTTGCAAAACAAAGTATCTTGACATCTTATATTTGTCAAGGAAGTTCCAAGAGTTCAAGATTGATATTTTGCACTTGCTTCAAAATTCTAAAGGAATATCATTTTGGAAATTAGCAAAATTGCCATAAACAAACCCTATGAACAAATGTTGTCCAAACTATTTTATTTGGCAACCCCAATTTTTTGTGGTGCTTCTACATGTTGTTAGGAGGCTACCAGAATTTTCTCAGATTTTTGTAAAATGTCTAAGTGCCTCGATTAAATCTCCAAAGTGCTGCTGATTTTTAAAGGTTTAAAAAGAAAAGCTGAAAATGACTTATTGGTGATGGGGACAATTTCGCCAGGGGGCTATTTGCAAGACTGCCGTCGTCTTCTTCCCTGTAGCGACCGAGCAACTCGAGCTCGACCGCACCCGCTCGCCGCCGTTGCCCACGCCCTCCTGCCGCGCCGTGAGGAGAAGAAGACCACCCCGTGGCAGCTCTCCCTCTCTCCCCAAAAATCTTGCTCTCCGTTCTCTCTCTGTTCTTCCCGAGCCCGAAGCCCTGGCTAGGATGCCGTTGCTCACCGCCGTCGATTGAGCATGCGAGGAGCAGATCGACGACCACCACAAGCTCCGCCGTGATCTGCTCTACCTCCACGCAGAAGGAATCATGACGGGTCGCTGCGAATCGGCGCCGCCGTACTCGTCTTCCTCACTGCCGGCCACGGTCTCCTTGCTCGAATCGGCGCCGTCGACCTTCCTCCATCGTCTCTGACCTCTTCGTCGTCTTGAGGGTGAGCTCCCCGTGACGTAGCACCCCTCCCCTCTCCCCCTAGCGCTCTGTATCCTCGAGCCGTGCTGCTCACCATAGCCACCGTAGCCGTAGCTCCCGTCGCTGTAGCACGCACGTCCGGTCATGGAACCGGCCTGGACCAGGCTGAGGGCCGGTTCTCACGGGCGCATAGCCGGTCTTGGGGCCGGCCCAAAACGGGCTGAAGGCCGGTTTGCTCTGTTACATGGCCGGCCTGGAAACCGGCCCAAACCGGGCCGGAGGCCGGTTTAACTGTGTTTTTTTCCTCGCTGCTCCTTCTTCGTTTTCCCCTCTTGCGCATGCCTCCCGCTCCTCCCTCGCGCCATTAGGGACATCCTACTCCAAATTTTTTCCTGTTTCATCTCCCTCTTCCGAGTTGGGTAATTAATGTTATTGTTGTTGAAAATAAATTATTAAAAGCACATGTTTACAAGAGGGAGGTTATAAATGTGCTAACCTGTTTCTAGTTCATCAGAAAATTGTATGTAATATACCAAAATGCTCAGAAAAACGTGAACTATCCAGAAGCATCATCATCATGCATACTTGACCACAATTATAATACCGTACTTTTAGTAGTATTAGAATCACTAAGTAAATGTGGGGTACCCCTCTTCCCTAGATAAAGTAGGTATCGCCGTACCCCATCTAAAATTGCTAGAGAGCTTATAATAAGTTCAGTACATTAAAATTGTCATGCCATCATGTGTTTGCGCATTGCATTTGTTAAAGCATGTGTGGTGTTTGATTGCTTCTTCCCGTGTGTTATGCTTCAATAGATCAAGCAGCCGGGGTTACGCCGCAATACCCCGACGATCCGTACTACCAGCACGTTGAGCAAGGCGAGCGTAATCCCCCTCTGAGCATGTCTTACCCTATTTTCTGCAAATATTTTCTCCACTATAATATTGCATGTGGTTCCAAATGTCAATTTGCTTGGATTAGAGTATCCTATAGTTGCATTAAGTTTCCGATGCCATTACCTGTTTCCCTCCTATTATCCATAGGTCTGTATTGTTGGTCTGAGTTACTTAACTATGCTATGTAGTTGCTTAGCCATGCTTAGTTAAATGTTTATTCGTCCGATGGATATTTCATGTTGGAAACAGATGTTGAAATGTTCGGATGATGGTGGAGAATTGTGGTGACAGGTAATAAACCGCTTAAAGGTGGGGATGAGAGGCCACTATGGTTTGGTGGTGTTTTGTCTCGCTCTCGCCGTCTAGGTGCGAGTTCTTTACCTCTTGAACCAAGAATGAGCGCGCTTCCTTTCGGTGGGGTATATGGAGCCCTCGTCGACCGACTAACTTGGGCGGGACTAGCCAGGGTCCTCAAGTTTGAGCTTCCATTTGCGCGTGCGTTGAGATGGTGGCCAAGACAGAAATGAGGATGGTGGTGTTAGGAAAATGAGTGGCCATGGGGCAGGGTGTTGGAGGCACTGAACCTGTCCCGTCCTCACTGATGATCCTGGGTTAGTCTCAAGCAAGGTAAAGGTTGTAACCGTTCCCACTCAGCCGGCTTTCCCCAGAAGAGAGCTAAGCGTAGGCAATGAGCCGGGCGGTACCGAAGGTTAAACACAGTGCACCCCTGCAGGGTTAAATCTTTTCGAAAAGCCGTGTCCACGGTTATGGACGACTTGGGAAAGGACGATAAGACCATAGAAAACATGAACGGAATGATTAAAAACCGAGTACTAAAGGTACTACTCAAGAATGCAAGGTTAGCTTACTCGAGGGTGATTCGGGGAGGTGCCTTTGTAGAACAGGTACAGTGATGATGGTGGTTGATGATGAGAAAGGTGATCAAAAGAGAAGAGTTACTTCTTACCCTTTTAAAAATACTCTGATTAGTCGATGCCATGGAGTTATGTTTCTATAAATAAAATCAGCTTCATGCAAACAGCCATAAAACCTTGAAAGCCTCATCGAGCTAAATCTCTATATTTAATCTTGCGAGTTCGTCGAACTCAACGTCGTTTGTTTTGTTTCAGAGGAGGACTTCACCGACCTCGAAGGTGGGTTCTTTGTGGACGTCGACGAGTAGTCTGGGGTTCCCAGGTGGCAGCTTGGGACATCCCGGAACAGCTGGCGCGTGGATGTTTATCTGTAGGCCTCTTAGGCCATATTTTGGATCTTGTTGTTTAGAACAACTTAATTCGCTTCCGCATGATGTACTGTTGGGTCTGTGACCTCTGGTTGTAATATTTGCTCTTTTTCTCTATTATAAGAGTTGACTATAATGATTTGAGTCGTAGAGTCTGTAATGTGCCAGTTGTTCCACAAGTCTTGATCTCTCTATTATGCATTGATAGTTGTGCCTGTGTTAAGGCATCAATCGGGGCGTTGCATTGCCGATGATCCATTCCGAGCAACGCCTGTCAAAGGTTTTGGCCGGGGATTGGTAAACCCGTAACCTCCAGTTGTATCACTTAACCAATGACACACAACATCACTGTATAGCAGTCGGGTCGGGGCGCCACATGCAGCGGCGGGAGGAGCGTACGGCGTCGGGGAGGAGTTAGCCGCCCTTTGCTACGGCAGGGGCGAGGTCGGAGGAGGAAAGCCGGGCGGCGGCCCCGGAGTTGCGGCTGCGGGTTGACCGCGGTCGGCATGCCGCCTACCGGGGCATGAGGTGACGCGGTGGTTGCGGCATGTGGAGAGGGTGGTCTGGTCGGTCCCCGATGGGCGGTCGGTGGGGTTTGTGACTCATCGCCGGGCGAAGGCCTAGCCCGGGCTGTCGACCGGGGCCGACGACGGCGACGCCCTCTGGCGCCGCGTCCTTCTTGAAGGTGTCGTCGAGGTGGTGCTCTTGCTTCTCCACGCCGGGTTCTCCGGGGGGAACCCCAGATCCCTCGCGGGATCGGGCGAGGGCGGCGCTCCTGCGTCACTTGCCTCTTGGGGCCTCGCCTTGGATGTTCCACCGACCAGCGGGGACCTGTGGTGTGATGGTGGTTGGCGGCGACGAGTCTCGTCTTCGGCTAGGGGGTGCGTGGCCCTGGGGCCGGCGTGGATGCCGGAGCGGCAGCTCCGGATTTCGCCTCCGCCGTGCTGCGTTGAGGGGACGGAGCGTCGACTCTGGTCGTTGGGACGTCTTGGTCGTCGGCTCGTATGGAGCGCAACCTTGGGGCTGGCGTGGATGTCGGAGCGGCGGCTCCAGATGTTTCGCCTCCGCTGTGAAGCGTCGAGGTCACCTCCGCCGTGTTGCGTCGAGGTCATGTGGTGTCGACTTGTATCGCTTGGGCGTCTTGGTCGTCGACCCGTGTGGAGCGTGGCTCTAGAGCCGGCGTGGATGTCGGAGCGGCGGCTCTGGATTCTCCCCTCCGCCGTTGCGTTGAGGAGTTTTGTTGTCGGCCATGGTTGCTTGGGCAACTTGGCCGTCGACCCGTGTGGGGGAGCGGCCTCGGGGCCGGTGTGGATCGAGTTGTACTTTTTTCTTTTCCTTTTTAGGCCTCGTCCTTCATGTTTGCTTCTACTTTATCAATATAAAAGGCAAAGCTTTTGCCTTGTTTCAAAAAAAAAAAGGAAAGGACTACAGTTATAAAACATATGCATACTTTTGGATGATGCTTGGCACAGTAAGATCATTTCTCCTTGTAATTTTGGATTACCCTAGGCATTTTTTCTTAAGACACATACTATTATGTTTTAGAAACTTGAATTGGGATAAATGGATAATATTCATGATTTAACTATTTGTAATTTCTTGTTTGATGCATCATAAAACATGTTCAGCCAAACATGTGTTCTCATTTTGGATGATTTGGAGTGACATTCGGGACAAAGATATCAATGCTTGCGAGAAAATATATATTAATTCATGACTGAGCCATATTATTAATTTGTTTGCATGTGTTTTCATAAATATATCGTTATTAGTCGAGACGCACATTGCGTGTGCAAAATTACTAGTGTTCTCAAAAAATCCATTGGCACTTATCAGATGGCAGCTGGCCCACGTCCATTGTGTCACATGTTGCAATGGATCACGAAGGCGAGTATCACGAGCGAAATGTGGTACCTAGATTTCTTCACTATTCATTTCCGGACAAGAAATACAGTATCATAGGTCAGGTAGCTAGATTAGCTAGCACGTACAATATCCTTCTCAAAGTAGTCAAACTCATCATCACGAACTCAGCCGAGAAGTCCTAATAAACAAGCATCCGGCCTGATCCCATTTGTTAATCAACTAGTGCTCGCAGAAAGAAACACGTACTTAGACCGGAGCGCAGCGCGTACTCTGTTCTCAGAAGGTCGAACTCACGCCAGAAGTCTTAAACAACCTCCCTTAATTAATCCCATTCCTTAATCACCTCGTGGCCGCAGAAACACGTGGTGCTTCGCTTACCCCAGTCCAACACCAGCACCAGCCTACACAAACAAAAAGAAACGGCAAGCAAGACGACATGGCGCATTGGCGCTACCACCGCCGCACTTGTCTCCTCCCTTCTCCCGGCCCCCGGGGAAAGGAAAGCGTGTCCCCTTCACACACCGGCCGGCCGGGGTGACGGTCGTAGGTGAGCGGCCACCGGACGACACCGCACGCGTCCGAGATCCCGGCGCCGGCGCCGGCGCACCGCCTTGGGAAGCCGGACGCAGCAGCGACGAGCCGACGACAGGTCGTCAGAGCATGCGCGTGGCGTGGGTGTGAGTCATCACGCTCGATCGCGTGCCGGTTACCAAACCCCGTACGTCCAGGCGTCCAGCGCTTGGCTCGCAGGTACGGGCGGTGCGCGCCCGCCCATGGCAGCGTGGCTCCATGATAACCTCTACTACTGCCGCTGCATGCTAATCTTAATCTTAGCGTTGGATTTCGCCGTACGATTGAACAAATCTGGAATGGGTGCGGGGAGCAATCGAATTAGTTGAGCGGATTATGATCTGATCTGTAGAAGAATTTCGTCGAGCAGATTGAGTGAGCAACATGTACACCGCAGCCGGCATGGTTTGGTCGACCGGACAAGCTCACTGGCGCGCATGCAGCTGGGTAGTGCCAGCGGGTCTACGCACATTAGTGATCCGGTCCTTGGGGGGCAAGCGAATCAAACTGTCTGCGCAGCGTGCATATATTCTTGAAATGCTGTCTGCGTCCGGCTCCGCAGCTTGGGTGAGCTAGGCAGCTAGCCGGTGAGGCACGGAGTGCAACCTTTGAGCAGCCTGGAAACCAAAAAAACACGCTCCTGTTTCTATGCGCATGCACACCCTATACCGAGTGTCCAGGGATTTCGTGTGACAGATCGTAAGCTTAATTTGTTCACTAGCACTACTTGTGAATTGAGATTTAACTACCTGGGTGTCCGCCAAGACATGCTTGCCACTACGGGAAACCGTCAAAACGCCGACGGCGCAAAGATCGCCGTCGGTGTGTCGGCGTCGGCGTAGGACGCTGTCGGCGTATGAAAACTGCCGTCGGCGTATCCGTTGCCGTCGGCGACGTCGCAGTGGGACCCACAAAACGGACGTCGAACGTCTCCGTCTGCTCCACCTATACGCCGACGGCAGTGCCGTCGGCCTAGGATGTCACGTGTGCTGATCTGGTGCGTCTGGGAGGAGCCTACGCCGACGGCAATGCCGTCGGCGTAGGATGACCATATGGTCCAGCGTCGACGTGGCGCCATCCTGTGCGTCCCCATAGCATCTACGTCGACGGCATAGCCTTGACCATATTTTCAGTTTCTGAACTTTTTGCTGCTGGTTTCTGGCGCATTTTAAATACAATTAAAATTGCACAAATTATAAAACATCACAGAAACATCAAATAAAACATCACATACATATCCAAATGACACAAACATGATTCAAATTCATCCAAGCATTCATACAAACTCCAAACAAGTTCGAATTCACACACGCTACACCCGAACACATCCTACACCTCCCGAGAGCCCGAGGCCGATGATTCCTTGCCTTGGCTCATCTTGGTCAATCACCTGCATTGAGAAAGGATAAACTTTTAAGCATGTTGAAAAATGTAGTAAATAAGAATAAAGACGTAATGCAATTAAGAAGAAGCATGTTGAAAGAAAGCATGTTGAAAAGTAAATAGTACGCAAAAGGACATAAAAGACCCTCACCCCTAATCATCACTCTCATAGTTAAGTCCTGGGTTCATCATCATCACTATCAACATCACTATCACGAGTGTTGTATATTGGAACCTCCTCGCACGGTGGAGGCTCATCATCGTCATCACTATCACTCTGTAACTTGTTGAGCATATCTATATCCTTTAGATTCACCACTACGTCACCACCTGTTTGTGCATTGTCCTCGCGGTCCTCAAGACCTTGTATGCCAAAGTCCCCAAAGGTTTGTTCCTCTTGATAGAAAATCCCCTCGTATGTTTTAGGGTCAATGTTGTTGTAATCGTCTTCGGAGGGCATGGGTAGCTTACCACGTGGCGATACATGGAACACGACTTCCCAACCAATGAGTCCCTCTTTCTTGCATGGGTAGGGCAAATAATAAACTTGAAAGGCTTGGTGAGCCACAACAAAGACATCGGATCCATTGTAGGTGGTTGAAGGCTTAACTTCAACTAACCCAATGGAAGGGGTACTTTTGGTTCCATGCTCAGGGTCGAACCAGTGGCATTTGAACACAACAAGCTTGAGTGATATGTTCGTGTTATTGAACGTCAGCTCATATACGTTCTGTAACCTTCCGTAGTAATCATAATTACCGGCTCCTTTGGTGAAGACCCCGGTATTTATAGTCTTTGCATTAGGCCGACTGTTCTGGTGATGCTCTGTATGGAAGCGGTACCCATTCACATCATACTTCTCATACTTCTCGACTCTACGGTTACAACCTTGGGAGACACATCTCAACTCATCTGACATCACAACGTTGGGATCAGCTCCCTACAAGTACAAATTGTTTTGTGCATTAGTAAGAGGGATAATACACGAATTGCAAGGTAGAAGGGACAGGTTTGAAATTACCTTTTCCCTGAACCAAACCGTGAATTTTTTCTTTCCGGGGGCAGGCTCTTTCAAAAGAGTGTCCAACGCGGCTTCATTGGGTCCATCTGATGTTCCCGACCACATTTCATCCGTGAATTGACTAAAAGGAGAAAATACGTATTAGAACGAAATCATGATAGTAGTTGCAAAGTAATTTGTTCCCCATTTTACCTAAGGAAACTGCCCTCTTCTCCCTGCTCGTCGTGGGTCACTTCCTTCATGTTCATAAGCACATAGAGCATTATGCACTCCAGCTCATCATTGGTCAAGTTATACCTTGTTGGGCCACCGCTCTTGCCACCGGGACACTGGAAGAGGACGAGCTTGGGGTCTCGCTTGGGCTCGTCGACATTGTACCGAGAGGCCTGGTTATGCATAGTGGGAACATCATCGGGGTAGTACGTTAGCCTGGCGTCTGCCATCTCCTGAAGGATAGTTGCCTCGGCTATGGATGACTCAATCTTATTTTTGTTTCCACATTTGGTTCGAATATACTTAAACTCTCTCTCAATACAAAACTGCCAACGAAACTGCACCGGTCCACCCAAGAGTACCTCATTCGCAAGATGCACAACAAGATGTGCCATCGGAGTAAAGAAGCCTGGCGGAAATATCGTCTCTAAGTTGCACAGCAACTCCGGCACTAGTTCATGCAGCTTCTGAATAATCAGGGGACATACTTGCTTAGCACAGAGCGTGCGGAAGAAATGGCTCAACTCCGCGAGCACTCGCCAGACACGGTCGGGGAGATACCCTCGAACCATCACCGGTAGCAGCCGCTCAATCCATATATGATAGTCGTGACTCTTGAGCCCGGTGACTTTTGCCGATTGTATATTGACTCCCTTACTTATATTCGAACAATAGCCATCAGGGAACATCACGACGAATTTGAGCCAATGGAATGCCTCAGACCTTTGCATACTATTAAGGCAGAAGTCAGCATGCGGCTTGAACCAGTTCTTTTGACGGCCTTCAGGAGGCTTCATGTGCATTCTCTCCCTATCACAGAGCTTCTTAACATCAACTCTAGCCTTAACATTATCCTTCGACTTCGGGAATGTTCAGGATTGTGTGAAAGAGGGACTCTCCAACATTCTTTTCGGTGTGCATCACATCGATGCTATGGGGAAGTTCGAGGTCCTTGTAATATTCGAGTTGCGTCAAGCCTGCCACGTGAGTCCAGTTGTGCGACACACCATATCCCACATATCGTGGGCCTTTTCCCGCAGGCACGAGAGCACTTAGCTCGGCGTCAACAGCTGCACCATCGAAAGTTGGTATCGCTTTTTCTTCACGCTCAACTCTGCCCTTCTTGAAGTTCTTTTTGTCTTCTCTAAACGGATGCCCTCTTTTGAGGAACTTTCGATGTGTGTCAAACGCGGAATACTTCCGTCCCGCCGTTAGCCACATGAACTCAAGTCGGTTCCTGCACACTGGGCATGGCCACTTACCAGCTGTACACCATCCGCAGAATAGGGCGTACCCGGGCATGTCATGCATGGAATTGTGATACCAAACTTTCATCAAGAAGTTTGTCTTCGATGCACGATCATATGTCAACGTCCCGTGGTGCCAAGAGTGGTTCAGATCATCCACAATTGGCTGCATGTACATACTTAAATTCTTCCCCGGATATTCAGGACCTGGAATGATCAGCGAGAGGAACATGGTCTTCTTTTGCATTAGGGCTCCAGGAGGGAGATTGAGCGGAATAACAAACACGGGCCAGCAGCTGTACGCGGTAGTCGACAAACCATATGGATTGAATCCATCGGTTGCTATCGCGATTCTCACGTTTCGAGCATCTGCTGCCTCATCGGGGTGGTTCGCATCAAAGTTCTTCCATGCCGTACCATCAGATGGATGTCCCATCAATTCCCGGTCGTGCTCATCCTTGTATCTCTTCCCCGTTTTGTGCCATTGCATCTGTGTGGCAGACTCTTTGTTCATGTAAAGCCGCTTGATTCTTTGTATGAATGGGAGGTAACGAAGAATCTTAATGGCGACATTTGACTGCGTCTTCGTACCATCGGTCCTTTTACCACATGATACCTAGAGGCCTTACACAAGATACAGTACTTGTCATTGGCAAACTGTTTCCAAAACAAAAGGCATCCTTTTGGACAACAATCTATCTTCTGATAATCCATGCTGAGATCTCGCAGGATTTTCTTCGTTTCGTACATGCTTTGAGGCAGACAATGCCCTTCAGGCAACAGGTTACCAGTTGTTTGCAGATGCGCTTCAAAGCATGAACGGGTGCTGCCATACTGGAGCTTGTTGGCTAGTGCTTGCGAGATGGCATCGAGCTGAGAAACTTTTGCACCCTCGTACAGAGGCCTCTGAGACGAGGCCATCATAGCAAAGAAGGCCTTCGCGGTTGGCTCTGGGTCCTCCGGTTCACGCGGTTCCTCCGGTTCTGGAGGTTCCTCCGGTTCCTCCTGTGATGGTGGCGAATCTGGCATGTCGCCAGCACGGAGATCATCTAGCCAGTTTCTAATCCCATCATCTTCATTGCCATTGATCCGCTGCCGCATCACCCTGCCACTCTCGCGCTCGTACTCATCAAAGTTGACTGTCGTCACGAAGTTCGGCATATACCCACGAGAGAAGAGGTGTTTAATCATATCATCCTTTCCCTGACGTGTACGAAACTTGCAACGAGGGCAAGGGCACTGTCCACGAGCGCCTGACTCTGAACCCTTACGCGCTAACTCCTTCACTAACAAATGCGTCTTCCATACCCACTCATCTGTTTTGTCAACCAAACTAGTTCGGCCACTGTACATCCACCCATTATCTGCCATCCTCTGCTGCTTTACTGTGAGCCAAATAATAATAACATGAAATTAAATGCATCATATTTTTATTTTCTTGCATGCAATGTCACCATTTTATTACGGCCAAATTTTATCTTTTACAACATGCAAGGGTTCACATACACTTCTAATAGGTAGGGGCCTATCCCGCCCGAGTACGTGTAGATCGAGTCGTGTCCCATGTTCTACCCCGACCCGAGACGGAATTTCGGCAGCACCTCCCCGCTGTTCTTCAGAATACACGTCTCGAGCTTGTCAAGCCGAGAGGGTGTGCATCCGAACAACAGGGAGGTGCTGCCGAAATTCCGTCTCAGGAAGGGGTAGAACGTGGAACACGACCCGATCTACACGTACTCGGACTGTCCAACAGGACAACCCGGAAGTGTTACGGTTATAAATATGCAAAGATGGACAATCCTGCATATTTATAAATTTGTAACCCTTCCGGATGGGATCTGACTCGGGTTACGCGACTGACTTGGTGATCTAGACCAAAATAAACCTATGCAGCAAGAGAGGCGAAAGATTTATACCCTCGAAGCGTGATCGGTGGCCGGAGAAGGCCGAGAGAGGAAGCTACGTCATCTGAAAAGTACAAACAATCGAAATATATAAGCAAATATCCCTCCATTTTACCTAATAATTAAACATAAAACAGAATAAACCATAGAACGATGTAACCATATTAGCTAAACATAACACATATAGACAAGTAGCACAATAATACATAGGTAGCATGTATGATAAGTCTAGCAGTACAACAGGTAGCAAGATAAGTCTAGTAGTACGACAGGTAGGATGATAGACATCCTAAACTCGACTCGCGCCGGTGTCAGTGACGTCGTCCAAGCGGCCCCAACAAGAGGACAGGCTGCTGCTAGAGTCCTCGCCCTGCTGCTGCGTGCCGGAGGGGCCGGCCTCGCCCTGCCCGCGCTGCTGCCGGCTCTCGCTCAAGACCTGGTACTGGACCGCCATCACCTGGGGATCAAGGAGGAGATCCTTGACCAAGGGGTCATCCTCGCGCTGGTGGCGCGCCCTGAGCAGCCTCTCTGCCTGCCGGTGCTCCCTCTCCTCGGCCTTCGTCGCGATCCTCATGCCATCTGGCGCTAACATGTGCGCCACGCTCCGCTCATCCTCAAAGTTGAGGATCGCTCTCGCCCCAAAGTGCTGGACCGCCGCGCAGTCGTAGGCGCGGGCCGCCTGCCACGGGCACCTGAAAGTACCAAGCTGGATCTTCCTGTGATCCACTGTGATCTGAGCTGCCCAAGTCGGGATCTTCGTGGGTCTCCGGTGAACACCACGAAACTTTCGCTCCGGCTCCGACATGATACTTAGTTAAGTAAAAACATTTGATACAGGGTTAGTCAAGGAAGCATAGATAAAAAAAGCAGTCCTACGTGATTTCTTACCCTCGAAGCGTGATCGACGGCGAAGAAGATCTTCCGCCGACACCCTCCTTCGACAATCCCCACTCTCACGCTCCACATATACTCCTGCACGAGAAACAAAATAAAGAATGTTAATTGCTACACCAAAATAAAATTGGCATACACCAAAACTCTTATGAAAAAGTTTGAACAATTATGACAGCTAGACATACACCATATTTGTAAACCACACATAGAACAATTAGTCAGAATCAATCCATTAAACTAAACCTAGCCAAACACATATTAGTACCAATTTATTTCCTACAGGGAACCAATCCACTACTTCCTGCCATGACACACATTACATCTACCAACTAGAAAATTAAACTACTCGTGCTCGTGCCCATGGACATGCTTGTGTGCGTGCTTGTGTGCATGAGATGGCTGGGACAGAAGAGCTCTGCTCGTGCCCGTGGATGTGGTTGACACGGCGGTACTAACCCTAACACTACCAATTTGCAAATCTACTAATTCTACACACTAAACTAATTCTACTAATTCTACTAACAAACTAACACACACTAACAATCTACTAATTGTACTAACCCTAACACTACCAATTTGCAAAAAAAATTAACTAACCTTGGAGATGCGGTGGAGGAGCGGTCGGAGGGGAGGCGCTGTGGAGGAGCTGCGCGGGAGGAGGCGGCCGGGGCGGGGAGGCGATGTGGCCGGTGGAGGAGCTGCGCGGCGGCGAGGGGCGGGCGGCGGCGCGGGGAGGAGAGCTCAGGCGCGAGGAGAGGATGGGATGCGGGGAGAGGAAGCGGTCGGGCGGCGAGAGGAAGCGGCCGTGGCGGGGAGGAGGCGGCGGGGAGGAGGCGGCGGCGCGGGAGGCGAGCTCGGGTGGCGGCGCGGGTAGGAGAGGAGAGCTCGGGTGGCGGCGCGGGGAAGACATAGTTTTTTTTCTTTGCCTCTCCTGACCAGGTGCCCGCGTAGTTATTAGGGTAAACAATACGCCGACGGCATTGCCGTCGGCGTATTTTTTTTAATTACTATTTTCTCAATTTGGAACGATAACGAATATAACAAATAATACAAGTTTAAATTACTATTTCATACTCTTGACCACAGTAGTTTTTAAAATAATACTATTTTCCACAAATAATTACTATTGATTTACAAATATTGACTAACTTAATTATATTCGGATATAGATATATCCATTTTCATATCCATATTTGTTTCAAAATTCAATACCAAATTTGAAACTTACTATTTTTCCTTTAGTTGTGCTACACAACCTAGATTGGGTGGGGTTCCGACGCTTATTTACCTCTGTAGCAACTCCTTTATATTTTTATTTGCTGTTTTGTTGTGCCAAGGAGAGTTACTAATGCAAAGTTGGTTTTTATTTTCGGGACTGCATTGGGACAGATTGCTGTTCGTCACCGTTTAATTCAGTAGAAAATCAGAAAAAATCGAAAAATGCTGAAACTTTTTGTGCATGTTCCTGATGATGTTACGCAACTTTCATTATTTCAAAAGTTTTCATCTGAGCATCGTAAGTGCCTCGAAAAAATTCGTCATTACAGACTGTTCTGGTTTGACAGATTCTGTCTTTTATTTTGCATTCTCTCTTTTACAAGTTTTTAAGTGGTTTCTTTTCGTGTAAAAGTGCCCACTTGAGCCTAGTAACAGTGGCTAATGTTTAAAATAGTTGGCTTGTGAGTTTTGTCTTTGCTAGAACTTTGAAGTATTATCTTTTAGTGCACTAACCTGCTAATGAGAAAAGCTGTTAAGTTTTGGTGTGAAGGAAGTTTTCAAGTGTTGATAGAGGAGAATGATATTACATGATCAAGAAGAGTGAAGAGCTTAAGCTTGGGGAGGCTTACCTCCCCAGCATATTTCAAGAAGACTCAAGCATCTAAGCTTGGGGATGCCCAAGGCATCCCCTTCTTCATCTACAAATTATCAGGTCATCTCTAATGGTGCTATATTTTTATTGCTTCATACTAGTGTACTCTTCCTTGGAGCGTCAGTGTGTTTTTGTTTTCAGTTTGTTTTGTTTTGTTTGCTGTGCTATACTTGTTGGATCCTAGCATTCATGTTTGGGAGAGAGACACGCTCCACTTTTTCATTAGAATACTCTTGTGCTTCACTTATACTTGTTGAGTATTCCTGTCTAGTTGCTGTTATTGCTGTTAGCTCTCAGTTTTTCATACATCTCTTGTTAGAGCTTTCAGTTTCTTTTGAAGAAAGTACTCTCTTGCTTCACTTATATCTGTTTGGAGAGTTGTCAAATAAGTTGATTGGTGTTTGGTTGGACCAGAAAAATGCTATGCATGTGGTAGTGGTATAAAATGCTTACATGAATCTTTTTAGATCGTTGTCTTGAGTAATTTGATGCTTGCCAATTGTTTTGAGCTGTCAAGTAATTAATGTTTAAGCTTGTGCATCATGTAAGTAATGGCTATTAATGAAGAACTACTATAAGGATTTTCTGCTATAATAATCTGTTGCATATTGGAAGTCCATAGTAGTCTAGATAATTTTTGGATGAAGGCTATGTGTTAACAAGGAAGACAGTGGGAGTCTATGGTTCGTCAAACCTTGTGTTTTATGTACACTCTTGCTATTCCAGTTGATAATGATGTTTGCTTATAATAACCTTGCTAGCCTAAACTCTGTACTAAGAGGGAATGCTTCTTGTACATCCAAAACCTTGAGCCAAATCCATGCCACCTGTGTCCACCATACCTACCTATTATGTGGTGTTTTCACCATTCCAAGTAAATTTCTTCATGTGCTATCTACTAACTACTCAAAACAATTATCCTTTTTGTGTCACTACTTGAAAAGCTCATAAGGACGTAGTAGTGAGATTTGTCATCTTCCATGCTAATTAATTTACAAGGATTGGCAGCTTCATCTGCTTCTCCACCTTTTATTTTGCATTAAAGAGCTGGTTAGTCCACCCTATAAATAAATAAATAAACACTCCTCCATGGTGAATGTTGGTGGGCACCCGAGGATTCGGTTAGCCATGGTTTGTGGAAAGTAAATGGTTGGGAGGAGTGTCACCAATAAGTGCTTGTTACAAGTGCAGTCCTAAAAACTCTCGGAACCGCTCTAAAAGTTAGTTAGCCATGGAAGATGACAAGTACCTGCTATTTGATTTGTTGACACCTGTATACACCATTACCTTACAAAACAATATTTTATGCTCTCTATATGCCTTCGGGAACTACAGCTCTAGCACATGATGTTAATCCCTGCTTCCCTCTGCGAAGGGCCATTCTTTTACTTTTATGTTGAGTCAGTTTTCCCACTTCTTTCTGTCTACTTAAGCAAACATCATTGTCAACTCCAGTATAACAGTTTTTACATAACTTTGTGTTTGGTTGATCATATTCTTTGCATTGACATTATCTATATGATATACATGTTGAAAGTTGAAGCAAAAGCTGAAGCTATTATCTTCCTTTGTGTTGATACAAACACTTTCATGTTGAGAATTATTGCTGCTGTGAACTAACTATTATGTTAGACTATTATATCTCTAAATGTTTTATAGTGTTATTCATGAAAGTTTGCACTTGTGTGATCACTTATGTTTACTCTTTATTTACTTGCTTGCAAACTATAGACCATTGGCTTGGATCACTTCATTCAGATCATGTGCATTACATTGTTATTTGATCAAAGATTGTGTTGGTAGCATGTCACTTCAAAAATTATCTGTTTTTATCGTTTACCTACTCGAGGACGAGCAGGAACTAAGCTTGGGGATGCTTGATACGTCTCAAACGTATCTATAATTTTTGATGTTCCATGCTGTTATTATATCAATTGCTACATGTTTTGGTTACACTTTATATCATTTTTATGCATTTTCTGGGACTAACCTATTAACAAGATGCCACAGTGCCAGTTCCCTGTTTTCTGCTGTTTTTGGTTTCAGAAAATCTATTAAGGAAATATTCTCGGAATTGGACGAAACAAAAGACATCGTCAATAATATCACGAGGAGATCACGGAGTCCAAAGGGGAGTCGGAGCAGACCCACCAGGGGGCCACGCCACACTAGGGCGCGGCCCAGGGTGGGCCCGCCCCCTATGGCGTGGTGGCCCCCCTCGGCCACCGACGCCGCCTCTTCGCCTATATATTCTCCGCGACGCGAAAACCCTATTACGGTCGATCATATTCCACGAAAAGTTCCGTCGTGGCCGTCATCGTCAATCTCAGATCGGAGGAGTTCTGAAGCTCTTTCCGGCACCCTGCCGGAGGGGAGATCATCACCGGAGGGCTCTACATCACCATGCCTGCCTCCGGAGTGATGCGTGAGTAGTCCACCCCTGGACTACGGGTCCATAGCAGTAGCTAGATGGTTGTCTCTCTACCTTGTGCCTCCATGTTTAGATCTTGTGAGCTGCCTAACATGATCAAGATCATCTTATTGTAATGCTAGATGTTGTGTTTGCTGGGATCCGATGAATATTGATACCATGTTTATTCAAATTATTTATGTATGTGCTCTTGATCTTGCATGCTCTCCGTTGCTAGTAGATGATTTGGCCAAGTAGATGCTTGTGACTCCAAGAGGGGGTATTTATGCTCGATAGTGGGTTCAGTCTCTAGATATCTGGATCAGTGACAGAAAGGTCTAAGATGGTAGATGTGTTGTTGCTACTAGGGATAAAACATTGGTGCAGTGTCCAAGGGCACTTGTATTGATTACATTACACACTTTACTTCATGCAATAATCTGTTGTTAGCAACTTAATACTGAATGGGATGCGGATGCTGCCTTGAAGGTGGATTATTTAGGCATAGATGCTGTTGGAATAACGGTCTATGTACTTTGTTGTAATGCCCAACTAGATTTCATAGTAGACATCTTGGCATGTATTGCATTGTTATGCCCTCTCTATTTGTCAATTGCCCAGCTGTAATTTGTTTACCCAACATGCTAGTTATCTGTTCTGAGAGAGACACCACTAGTGAACTGTGGACCCTGGTCCAATTTCCTCATACTGTTTACACAACCTGCTGCAATCATCTGTTTCCTGTTACTTGCTGTTTTTCCTGCTGTTTTCCACACCATACGTTTAACTCTTTATTTCTGCAAGACCGGAGATATTGACAACCTCTCTGTTTCCTGTTGGGCAAAGTTCTGGTTTGTGTCTGTGCAGATTCCACGTTGGTGCAAGCTCCCTAGCGCCAGGGGGAGTCAACATCAACAACCTTCCGATAGATCATCAAGTCCTACTGGATTGATAACCTTGGGTAGATTTTTCAAGGGAAAACTTCTGCTGTCTACATCATAACCTTTCTCTTGGGTTCACCAACACGTAGCCATCATACACGTGTACGCCGATGGCACGGCCGTCGGCGTATCAACGCCGCTGGACGTTCCGTCACGACGCCCTTTTGTACGCCGACGGCACGGTTTACGCCAACGGCTGCCGTCGGCCTTACCTGGATACGCCGACGGCGCTTCGTACGCCGACGGCTGTGTGGGCGGCTGCCCTAGCTCGTGCTGTACGCCGACGGCCCCAACATTTAGCAGTCGGCGTACAGTACGGCCATCGGCGTAGTGTGGCTTTCCCGTAGTGTGCTGGCAGTATGCGATGCAGAGGGTGTTTGATTAGGGTTTTTTTCTTGGCTTTGACTTATAAGGCACAAAAACACATATTTAGATGTTTTTGGCATTTAACTTTTGACTTATACTATAGTAAAACATAAGCCAAAAACACATATTTATACTTTTTAGGCTTATAAGACAAAATCAAAAGCCAAGTAAAAAACTTAACCAAACACCCTAGCACTACTCATGCACGCTCGCTTGGTAGATCGATCACCCAACACCGATTAGGCGGAAGGAGACGGACAACGCACGCGCGGGGGCGCGGCATATTACCTGCTGTGTGGCAGTGTGAGTGTACAGCACACTAATAAGCACACGTCGTCATAATGCCATCTCCCCAGCTAACATCCTATCGCATTAGCTCTCTAAACTAATAACCTAAACCAGATCTTGCCGGGATCACGCGTCACCATCGCCAAAAAAAGTCACCATTCCAAACCTACCTGCCTGCCTTGTTTCCTTGCACGACCACACATGACACCTATATACCCACCCTCCCGCGTCACTTGGACAGCACCAGAATCATAAGCCCGGAGGACGCACGCGCGCAAACGCCCACGTAATCGCCTATACAGCTGCACACACCAAGGATCGATCGATGAGCTTGTCGTCGTCGCCGTCGTCGGAGGATAGCTACGCGAGGCTCGGCCTCGGCCGGACGTGGCGGCAACGGCGGGCGAGGGGGTTCCGGCTATGCGCCAGGAAGTGCCGCTTCTCGGTGCGGCGGCTGCGGGCCAAGCTGCTCGGGTTCCTGGGCATCGTCGGCCGGCACGCGCGCCAGCTTGGGAGGAGGTCTCGACGCTGTCGACGAGAGTCAGCTCGCCTTGCGCACGGAGCGGCAGCGCGAGAGCCCTCGTGGGGCAAAGGCGGTACTCCCTGGGCGGCGAGACCGCGAATAAGCAGCAGGCGCCGAGGAGGGCGGCGTCGTTCATGCGGAGCAACTCCTTCTACGCGCAGGCCATCGTCGACTGCCTCGAGTTCATCAAGCGCAACTCCGTGCCACTCCAAGACTACGGCAGCCCCGTCGCAGCAAGCGCCGGCGCCGGGAGATAGCTAGACCCGATCGAGGCTCCGTTTGTTACGTTGGACTGTCGAAACAGTTGAAAAAATATGCGCGCCCCGGATTGATCGATCGATGGAGTCTCATGCGGAGCCGGACCAGATGTGAGACTAGCGTAGCATGTATACAGATAATACATTATACACGTAAACGCGGATTGTACGATAGTAACACGGTGTGAAGAAATTTGAGTTGCGAATGTTGAATTTTGTGGGGCTGTGATTCTTTGGCCGGTGCACGATACTTGTTTATTTTCCATTTCTTGTTCATGCGTGCTCAATGTTAGAGTAGACTTTTTGCGTCTTCTGGAATCCGGACTCCACAGCCACAGAATGGTCTGACCGTTTGAGGAATTCGATTTGATAGAAAAAGACAGGGCAGTAGTAATTGATAGGATTTCTTGAAAAATAACAACCGATAGTTGAATATTCAACGGTGTACTAGTATTGCTAAAATATTTTACTTACATGACAAGTATGACCGAGTTAATCCCTCTGTTCCATGATATAAGATGTTTTAAAGATTCTAATACGAGCCAAATACAGAGCAAAATGAGTGAACTACACACTAAAATACGTTTAGATACATACTCCCTCCGTTTTTTAATATAAGATGTTTTAGTTGTTGCACATGTTGTCTAGATACATACTAAAATGAGTGAACATGCACACTAACACATGTCTACATATATTTGTGTACATGTGCATGTAGATAAATGCTTAAACATCTTGTATTAAAAAACGGAGGGAGTATGAATCAGGAAAAGGCTAAAAAGGCTAAATAGCCTTATATTTAGAAACAGAGAGAGTAGTTCAGTGTTGGTAAGTCAGTCTGACCATACTAGTTTTTTTTTCCTATCGTCCAGCTATGGTGTGGCTGCAATCAACTGCCAGAAAAATCAACTACTCTCGTCGTCTCAGCAGATTTTCCCCTCATACGATTGCTAAATTTTCTTATGTAATGCTACTAGTCCTAGAAAAATCTGAAAATAATTGAGATAATGCTATGAGTTAAAATGACATTATTATAATATGATAGATGTACATTGTGTGAATGTTCTAAATTATGTTGCGTTAATATTTCTGAGATATATAGCATATATTTTGACATCTCGGGTGCACCGTTTGCAAGAGAACTCCCGGTGCACATGATGTCAGGACACGTTGCCCACGGTATAGTCAAAAGGTATCGTCTGCATAGTGTTGGCATGACCAAGAAGATTTTTCTTGTCGTGAGGAAGAAGATTATAATTCTCTGATTTTGAAATCCAATGGCTCGAAATAAAGTGAGGGGCAAATACCCAGATGCCGAGGTACTGCTCTCCACGAGAAGATATCTAGTGCTACCGCCACTTAGGGTGCTCCCCGTGCTACTATAAAAAAGTTCAAATATAAATGTTTCAATTTTTTTATGAAAAATCATTGATACACATGAGGTATGTTTATACAACCTTCAAAAATTTCAGTTCCAAATTAGAAATGAACATTGAGAAACAAAAAGAGTCAAATCTAACATGAATAGTGTCATTCTTTTGGTTTTGTCTTTTTGTGAAACCGGTGACACTATTCATGTCAGATTTATCTTTTTTGTTTCTTATTGTTCATTTATAATTTGGAGCTGACTTTTTTTAGGTTGTGCAAACATACATTTTGAACATCCACACGATTTTTCGTGAAATTTATTGGAACATTTAAAAATGTTTTGTTTGGCGGTAGCACGTGGAGCACCCTAAGCATATATATCTTCCACGAGAAGAGGCCTGTCACGCTTGGTGGTTTCATTCTGGTCATTCATTGGTTGGCTCAGACGGGGAATAGTCCAGACCCAAGACCGGAGACTCACGACATTTCACTCCCCGAGAAACCCCAGCCCGCCGCCGCCGCCGCCATGGAGGGATCCGCCGCCGCCGAGCCGCTCCGCACGCGCGTGTGCATCATCGGCAGCGGCCCGGCCGCGCACACGGCGGCCATCTACGCGGCCCGCGCGGAGCTCAAGCCCGTGCTCTTCGAGGGCTGGATGGCCAACGACATCGCCGCCGGGGGGCAGCTCACCACCACCACCGACGTCGAGAACTTCCCGGGATTCCCCGCCGGCATCATGGGCATCGACCTCATGGACAACTGCCGCGCCCAGTCCGTCCGCTTCGGGACCAACATCCTCTCCGAGACCGTCACCGACGTCGACTTCTCCGCCCGTCCCTTCCGCGTCGCCTCCGACTCCACCACCGTCCTCGCCGACACCGTCGTCGTCGCCACGGGCGCCGTCGCGCGCCGCCTCCATTTCGACGGCTCCGAGACCTACTGGAACCGCGGCATCTCCGCCTGCGCCGTCTGCGACGGCGCCGCGCCCATCTTCCGGAACAAGCCCATCGCCGTCATCGGCGGCGGCGACTCCGCCATGGAGGAGGGAAACTTCCTCACCAAGTACGGATCCAAAGTGTACATCATCCACCGCCGCAACACCTTCCGTGCCTCCAAGATTATGCAGGCCAGGGCACTCGAGAATCCTAAGATCCAGGTCGTCTGGGACTCTGAGGTCGTCGAGGCCTACGGTGGCGCTGGTGGCGGCCCGTTGGCTGGGGTTAAGCTCAAGAACTTGGTTACTGGCGAGGTATCTGATCTTCAGGTGTCCGGGCTCTTCTTCGCCATCGGGCATGAGCCGGCCACCAAGTTTCTCAATGGGCAGCTTGAGCTCCATGCCGATGGGTATGTGGCCACCAAGCCAGGCTCTACACATACCAGTGTAGAGGGGGTCTTTGCTGCTGGGGATGTGCAGGATAAGAAATACCGGCAGGCGATTACTGCTGCTGGATCAGGTATTACAATAACACTATGTGAATTGATTGTATTTGCCTGTCTAGCGATCAATATTTATACGTAGGTACTCTATAAATATATATTTTCATATGCTTAGGGATCAATTGCTTCTTTTCTCATGTAAATTACTCTAGAAATCACCCATATTGTTCAGTAGCTTAATGTAAGTTTTACGCTATATAACAGAGTATCATAGAAAATGCAGAACTTTAGTAATGTATCATGAAATAGCTTTATGGTGACAATACGATGTGATGTTTAAGGATTTGATTGAGTTCGATTATTTATTGTATACGGGGTTGTACTAAATTTTTACTTCAGTACATTTAAGAACGTGCTAGTAACTGCGACATTCTTGGATATTGGTGCTCAAACATGCTGAATATGTGGGGCACCTTACTGTTTTCAAGCAAGTGTGTTGGAGATCAGTTTTATTTCCATACGACTTACCTTGGTAGTAGGGTTTCCATTTCTTTACAGTAATAGAATAAACCACCAGTCCAACAACCAAAAGAAGTATCTGTGTGAATTGATTGTATAAGTGTTTCTACTTGCTAGTGATCAATATGCATACATAGGCAATCTATAAATATATATTCAGAGGTCTATTGCTTCTTTGCTCATGTGAATTTCACTAGATTCACCTATATGTTTCAGTAGCTTAATGTTTGTTTCAGCTAGGAACGAGTAGAAGTATGGTATGTAATGTGGAACCGTAGTAATGTATCATGCACTAGTCTTTATAGTGAGTGACAAAAGGATGTGTTGCTTGAGTATTTGGAAAAAAAAATTGATTATTTATATTGGACGAGATTGTACTATTAGTTCAATACACGTAAGAATTGTGCTTAACATTGATAGCAGGGTTCCATTACTTTACAATGAAAGAATAAACCCTGAGTCCGAGAACCAAATGAAAGCAGAACAGGTGTACCAAAACGAATTAAAACTTTCAGGTTTTTGCCGCCTGTCTGGCTAACGAAACCTAGGTAAAGTGGGAACTAAGCTAAACAACTGAAGCTAATTATATAAGACTCTAATTAACACCTATTACAACAGCCATCAGGGCTGCGAAACCTAGGTGCTCTTGCCACATTTTCAGGAGTTGCAGTCGATTCTCCAGGCCCAGTTGGCTGCAGTGGAGCTCGATTCTGATTAGCCCCCGACTCCTAGCTTAGCTTCCGCGCATATCCTTGCAGGTGTGCTGCTCAGTCAGCAAAGTCTTCCCTTCAGCTCCAAATTGAAAACCTTTGCATTATTGTAGGAAAGAACACGTTTAACAAATCAGCTCAACACGGTTCTGATTAATTTTTTTGACTCAAAGCCTGCCCTGTTCCAGACTTTCCATAGTGAGTGTGCCCAGCACATAGGCTGTGTCTAGCATTAACTCGTATCTGATTAATGAATTACTGAACTGGGTCGAATTTCCCCTTCTGATATTTTGAAGTTTTTAATGGACTACAAGGGAAGTCTTCATGTTATTAGTTTCAGGTGCTTTAATTTTGTGGTAATCAATGCAGGGCAGATCGTTTATTTAGGTTAGAAGATCACTGATCAGTGCTATACTGTTTGGGTGACATTACATTTCTGAGAGCAAGTACGAAATGTTATGGTGATTTCATGGTAGTGACACTCAACAGTCAATTTAACACTGTTGTGATAAACTATACTTAATAAGCTTCTGCTCCAAAAGTAGTAGACATGCTAATACTCTCACGACACATTTAAGTACATTTACACTTAATTTTATGGTGTAACTAAACTTTCTCAGCAATGTACATGCTGAACAATGCTCAGTAGTCAGATTTTTAAAAACGATATCATAGATGCTCCTTTGCGCTGTATTGGACTGCCACCTGAGTTTATGTGTTAGTTATATTTGTCGCTGGAAACATACTAATGCTATAAGTCACCTTCAGTTGTCGATGCTGTGCAGAATACCAGCATATCCTTACTCTAAAACGCATCTGCTTGGTACAGAGTTTTCTGTGTCTTAGTTGTCTATCTAGGAGTTTATTTCTATCAAAAAATCACATGTTTGTCCATCAGTGTTTAACATGGTAGTACAAGGTGAATTTTTTGTCTCTTGATAGGGTTTCAGATGTTCTAGATTCAGTCATAATTGCAATCTAACCCTCCACCTATGTCTGCTGCCCGTTGACAATATAATTTGTTGGGAATTGACATTAGTGGCTCCTGCTGAGCCTATAAATCTGCGACAAACATCTAACTCAGTATATACAGGGTGCATGGCTGCTTTGGATGCGGAGCACTATCTGCAAGAGGTCGGTGCACAGGAGGGCAAGGCGGATTGACTATCTATTGAAGAAGAGACCACTTCTAGCTCTTCTAAAAGTCCGTCAGCGACGCTGAAAGCCGCACTCTGAGCTTGCTGGTGTTGGTACTCTCGATTGTTTCTGTAGTTTTCTTATGATGCTTATCAGCACATTATTATATGTTGTCGCTAGGTCCACTCGCATTGGGTGTTGAGGAGATTGATTGGTATTTATCATTGATGAACTCGTATCATTCTGACATCTTTTATGCTTCATATGGTATGATGATGTTATTACATTATTGGAGCAACAGTTACACCTACGTATTCTGAAAGCATCCCGGGGAATTTTTTCTATGAAAACCCTTTTTTGTTTTAGGATCGGAGTTATGAATCCAGGACTCCATATGGTTCAGAAATAGAGTCACCATTTTCTTCCTGGCGTATTACTCATGGGGTACACCGTACACCCAAGTTTAGATTTCAGAGACAAAACAGCACCCTGTAAATCGCATAAGTTCATATAACAGCCTAACAGGTTGTGCATCAAGTTCCAAAACTGAACAACCGAGATCACTCTCCGGCGACCGGCAGTCTGTGCACATAGACCACGCCGACTACTGAACTGAGAGTGTGGTTCTTCACATTTTTTCCTTAGGCTTGAGTTCGTGTGCCGCACCACATTTTATTGGGGGAAACCATGACATTTAATTGCATACTCCCCGTAGCCGTAGGTAAATATTATGTACAGTGACTGATTCGGGGTAAATCCACATGAATCACTTGATTTTCGTATCTACTTCCCGTCATGTACAGTGACTTTTTTATAGAAATAAAATTTTGCGAGAAGGCGTGTTGTAAAGCATGCGAGTGGGTTTCGGTAGTTTCCTTCGGATTGCCGCGATACATCATGTCTACCTGGCCGCGATATCCACATCGCTTTGCGAAGGAAGCCCAGCGGTCCATCTCGTATTGACAAGTGTCACCTTCTTCTTCGTGCGGTACCAACAGTTGTATGCATGTTTGTTTTTGAATTTTATCATATATATTAAACCAGCAAAGAGTACACGATTACATCGATTACAAAAACAATACTAAAAGAGACGAGCAAATCTATGAGATCTTCAAGCACTTTCTTCTTTCATGACACAATTTTGTACTTTTCTGAAGGCAACCGTAGAATAACGCCGAATACACCAAACCACATACCTGTGAATACCAACGAAGTTCTCCCCTTTTAATTTTGAGCCGCAATGCCAAGGCTTTGTGCACGCACGCAGCCATTAAATTAATCAATCAACATCGGCAAGAGCACCACCACTGATATTTCAGGGATAAATAACCGAACCACTTTGTCGACGTCGTTGAGAGCCGAGAGAATGAATCACCATTGCCGAAGACGTAGTAGCCGGGATAGATATTGCGAGGACAATCCTCCTCACGGCAACCATAAGAAATAATCCAAGATTGATCTGGCGAAGCAAAATCTGAAAAACCATACCTAGACAAACATAATCTTCCAAAGCCACCATTTTTTTTTTGAAAGGAATGCGGTAGGGGAAGCCCCTACAGCGGATTTTTTTTAAATCATAAGAACCCAAATCAGCATCCGTGAGGATTTGAACCTAGGTGGCTGGTTTGTACATCCACTTCCCTAACCAAGTGAGCTGAGCAACCAAGTGAGCTGAGCTCACTTCTTCCAAAGCCACCATTGACGTCGGGAAGGAGATCACGTCGTCGAACGAATCGCGGAAGATCACTTATTGCAGACAAAGCCATCTCCATTGACGAAGAAGATAACAACCAAAACCAAGCTCTAACATTAAGTACCTTTGTAAAGCGCCCTGCGTAGGTCCGAGGTCCCCACCCCTCCTAGTGCCAGAGCGGCAACTAGAGGAGGCGAGGACCCATCAATTCTTAGACGAAGGCGACGATGAAGATGCAGATGGCGCCGGCGGCCGCCGCCTCTCTTTCTTTCTTTCCGAGCGTTTTAACAGTTGCATGCATGTTCGTCAAGTGTCACAACCAGATTAAAAGTGGGGAGCATGAGAGAGAAAGGGACACCGGAGGTGGGAGAGCAGTTTTTGCCTTTTATTTTTCAAAACCGAAACTTCAAAACGAAATATCTTTAGAACCGTTTATCCAAATTATAAACCTTTTTCACTTTTGAGCTTCTCACGTCGAGATTTTCAAAACTAGATCTCATGATGATATGTTTCGACGATTTTTTTTTTGTACTTTTGGTTATGTATAGTTGTACAACCTGTGTCTGTGTAGTTGTACCACCTGTGTCTGTACAAACTGTGTCTGCATAGTTGTACAACCTGTGCCTGTATAGTTGTACAACCTGCGTCTGTATAACATGTGTCTGTCTAGTTGTATAATCTGTGTATGTACAAACTGTGTCTACATAGTTGTACAACATGTGCCTGTATAGTTGTATAACCTGTGTCTGTACAAACCTGCTAGTTGTACAATCTGTGTCTGTTTAGTTGTACAACATGTGTCTGTATAATCTATGTCTGTCTAGTTTTACAACATATGTCTGTTTAGGTGTACATCCAGTAACATCATGTACATCCAGTAGCAGTGTGAACGTACAACCTGTAGTAGTAACATCGTGTACATCTAATAACAACACGGGTGTACATCTAAACACACGGTGTAATTTCAGCTAAAGCGTGTATGTGTACACCTCTCTTTCATTATTTTGTGTATACGAGTAAAAAATCAATCAGAGACGGCACGGATGTACAAAGTGGAGCTGGACGTACGCGCGCAGACGCACGGATGTACAAAATGCAGTTGGGCGTACAATCGGTCTTGGCCTCGGGGCTTCGGCTGCCTGGCCGATCAGTTGTACGCGCGACTGTATGGGCGTTAGCTTGCTCGTGGCTTCGGTCGGCTCTTCCGTGCGCTGATCGATTGCAGGAAGCAAATTCGATTTTGCTACTTCGACAGGACCACCAGAAGCCTTTTCTTAGTTGTTCCCCCTCCGCCGGTTCGCCGCCCATGCGAAATCACGGCCCAGCTGATCAGGCCGCTGAAGCAAGCGCTTCGCACGGCCCAATTCTCGCTGGCTTTGCGCGCTGGGCAAATCGCTTCAATCAAAGCATCTGTCTTCCGTACGATCTTCAACCCTCCCGCGCCGCACGCCATCCCAGGGCTCGCCGGAACCCTCCGCTGCGAGGCCGGTGACGCGGTCGGAGCCAGAGTACATCTATAGTTCTATACCATGGACATGGATTGGGTATCTTTTTTACTAAATGCCCCTTCTGCTAATGTTCAGCTAATTGTGATCCTTCAAATAATTTTTAACCACATATAGCCCTTCCCCTAAAACACCATGGTATTAGGCGTTTTTAAATCTCAGTCTCTGAAAATCTTAGAAAACGTCATAGACTTTGGCTTATCCTAGTCTAGAAAAAGCAAAATTTCTAAATAATTTGAGATAAGTCATCTGATATGACGTTTTTCAGTCACAGAGTCTCTGAAAATCTCAGAGTACGCAATACTCTGATATTCTAAGAGGCTCTAAAACTGAAAACGCCATATCAAGTGGCTTATTCCAAATGAGTTAGAATTTTTTGCGTTTTAGACTCGGGATAGGCCTAGGTGTATGGTGTTTTATGAGATTCTTAGAGCCTCTCAGATTTTCAGAACGCCTAAGCCTATGACATTTTTGAAAACGGCTATAATTGACTGAAAGATATTCAAAGAGTCACAATCAATTGAATGTTAGCAAAAGGGCCGTTTAATAAAAAAAGTTACATGAATTGGATTGGTTATAGTTTCCATTTTCGGCCGTTCGGCCGGTAGCGCCGCGGGGACCCCTTGTATCGTTCGTGCGCAGCATATACTAATACCAGTAGTAGGGTAGTGTTGGTTTGGCGTAGACACTAGACACTAGCTAGGTCATGACAGGCACAAAAAGAAACCCTTGCAATAAGAGTGGAGACATGCTTCAGGAGTTTGCAGTTAGCATAACATATGATCGATATATCATATATGCATATTTTAAGAATTTGTATTTTGTGTCTAAATTATAAAATCGACAAAACGCTATCGAAAATATATGGTTCAAGCATAACACAGTTTACCAACCTCGTTACACCAAGCCTCGATTGTGCTTGTAACTAGATGTGCGTTAGATTTATATTACATGTCTAGGGATAAGAGAAAACTAAAAAACTTTGTTAAAATCCCCGTGTCATACACCTGGGGTGACACGGGTGGTGGTAGAGCCACCACCACCATATCCCCCATTGCAATCCCTCCCACGCCGCCGCTGGTCAGCCTTGCGTCGGGGAAAGCCCCGTGCGGTGGTAGGTGGTGTCGGGGTGGTGTTCGTGCTCCTCTCCCTTCTCCTCCTCTGTCTAGAGGTAGTGCGAGGGTCTTGGGCGGGTTCGGCATAGCGATGTATCCCCCTTTGGGGCGTCGTCGATGGGTGCGGGTGATCTGGATGCGGCGGCGTGTTTGGGTTGCCTCGTGTGCACTACTAGTGCTTATTAGGCACGGTGTTGAATTTTGTGTGTCATGTTTGGTTATTAGGTGTATGAGATTCTTGTCAACACCATCGTTCGGTCCAGTGGTTTTATAATATAAAGCGGGGCGAAAACCTATTTTGATATTTCGTGTCTAGTTCCCTTCTTAGATTATAGAAAGTAGAGTAAGCAGTTTTGTTTGCACGCTAACCTATGTTGAAAAAGATCAAGGGTCTTATTTTGTTGCAGCAATCCGAGGGCTCGAGTGATTTATAGAATTGTGAAAATGTTGGAATGGAAAAAACACTAAAATATAAAGATAGAGTGCAGATATGGATTAAACTTCGGAAAAAAAAAGTTTTGTGCTCAAGTTGCCGAATGGTGGACATGAATGGATTCCGTAAGAATTTGGTAACCCCCATCCTACGAACCATTCAAAGGACCTTAACAGAAAACATTCTTCAGGATTGAAATTCTCCAAATTCCTATATAAATCCTACAATAACAAGGAGCCCTGGACATACTCCGTGTAGCCAACAGAGTGGTGTTTTGTAGACCGAGCTACATGTTGCTCGGTTTTTCAAAAAATTAAAATTTGCATTTTTAAGTTTCAAACAATTTGGTAAATAATCACAGATGTAAATAGTAATATGATCTACAAGTGTACAAATTTTCAACTCAAAATTCGTTGTATTTTATGCTAGACAAAAATGACAAATGTGTGGATCTTGGTGGTGATAGTACACAGTTCAGAAATTTGAAAATTTGCCAACTTTGTCTTTTTTGTGTAGCCAAGCATAATATGATCTACATGTAGGATTTTTGTTTCGAATTTTTTAACACTTAAAAATGCCGATTTTGGATTTCGAAAAAAGTGCTATATGTAGCTCGAGCTACATTAGCATTTTCCGGTGTAGCCAAGTGCTACTACATACTTCCCTGTGTAGCATGTGATCGATCAATGTTGCGGCAAGTTTTCTAAATAAAGGGTAGATCACCAAGCCCACTTCATTTTCAGTGCTTTAGTTTTTCTCTAGTATATATATATATGTTCAACCAGAACTCGGATTTTATTTCTTATTTACTCGCACTGTCCCATATATAGTTCATGCGAGCTTGAAAAGACATATACAAATGCCAGCACCGCCTCGTTTTGAATGCAGCGACAGTGTACCGGACACGTGGGCATGAATGCATGATACAGCAGTATGCGAGAGAGAGAGATGCTTGACTTGACCAGAGAAGGTGAACAGGCGATGGCTTGGCATCTCCGTCTTCAAGGACAAAAGTTGCAAAAGCTCTGAGCAAGTTCCAAAGCCAATAACGCCCTTCCCTACCCTTCCCATGAATTATGCGAAAGCGAAAGCTTCCTCCCCTCTCCTCTTTTTTCCCATTTAAGGGTCTGAAGTCTGCAGAGCTCTGTTGCAGAAATTGTACCTGCGAGAATCGCAAGACGCGGTACAAAAGGCACAAGGTGAGAATCTCTCCCGCGGTGTGAATTTTGGGCTTGGCATCTTGTGCTCTGCCGTTTACCCTCTCTACTGCAGGCTCAGTGATTTTTTTTTTAGAAAAAGGGTAAAATGATGCACACAGCCAGTGATAGCTTCACTGTCTCACTGCCACTCCCCATTTGTGTACTACCCATATAGCCTCCTGTGGCTCGACATGTAATCACACGGAGACGATTCAAAGCAATGCGACGCCAAAATTACACAACAGCGAGCTCCAGAGCCATTAAGATCGACTGCAACTGAAGCAAATAGATAGAGGGGCAGAAGGCTTTTGGTGTTGTGCTTGTCGTACCTGAGCTGGGAGACCATGCAGCCAAAGCTAATTAAGTAGGAGTACCACCACCATCATGTGGCTCTTCATAGGGAGGAGAGCTAATTCATGGACCGAGACAGGCTAGCTGCTTAATCGATTTCTTAATGCAAAGCACACTGTTCCAAACACATAGTACATGCTTTAGACCCAGCTAGGGCTTAGGATTTTTGACCAGCAGAGCAGGTTAATTGGGAACACCATCAAGTCAAGAATTGACAGTGAAATAGAGTAGAGGGATTTCAAGTGACCATGCATAATTTCTGGTGTTACATTGCACAGGTCCAAGTGACCATGCTGCCACAGGTACAGCCATGGAAGAAAAGGGAAGCAAAAGTTTCGTTCAAGAAACATCATTCTACAGCAAGATACAGCCAGAATAGGATAGAACATTACAAGTGAGAAGGAAGAAGAAAAAAGAAAACACTCGCTGTTGGCTGTTGCCAGAAAAACAAAAAAACATATAGGATCTCACTGACCTTTAACTTATTGCCCAATTTGATCTTGCGTGAATTAATTCATCTCCAACTTGCTTCTTGTCGCTTAAATAATCAGCTTCGTCCATGAACATAGTATATCTCATGACCTCCAATAGATCTTTGTCATGTATACCACACAATCTTTGCAACGCATGCATGCAGGGTGCATACGTGTATATATATAGAATCAATACCATTCTGATCACAAGGTCAATCCCATGAATAATCCAGCATGCATGTTGTAATTGTGGCAAGATCAGCTTGTTCACCATTTTGAAACTCTCGGAAAGTCTTCATCATGTGTTTGTGGAACTGCGGATTGCACTGCAGGAGATGGATCAGAAAGGTGGCCTAACTCCGCCACCCCAAGCTCCAAAGTTGTCTCCGGGAAGCTGGTAGTTCCCTACATTCCCGCCGGCAAGGTTGTAGAGCGACATGCCAGCATCGCCTCCGGTCACACCAGAGGACTGCGATGCCGCTGACTGTGCCACCTGATCTTGAGCTTCTGCTCCAGTAGGAGGCGCGGCAACCTCCTCCTCCCCTTCCAGCGGGAGGCGCTCGTACACGGCGTTAGAGAAGGAAGCGGCCATCAGGACGACGGGCCCCGCGGCGACCAGAGACCCCACCACGCTCCCGCCGATCACCTGGCCCTGCCCGCCGGAGAGGAACACGGTGAGGCCGCTGGCGCCCGGGGGCGCGGGCGGAGGCAGCACCGTGCCGGTGAGGGATAGGATCTCGAATCTGCCGCGCAGCGTGGCTACCACGCTGCCCGGAGGCGACGCGCCAGGCTGCCGGAGAGCCACGTTGACAACGGCGCCGCCGCCGCTCAGCACGCAGACGCCGCGACCTCGGCGGCGTGCGTACTCGGACACGCAGTCGACGATGTCGGCGCCCGCGGTGACCTCGAGGACGTGCGAGTGCAACGCGTTGGGGCTGTCGCGCGTCACGATGATGGGCGGCTTCGGCTTGTTCTTGGACCCCGCGGGCCGGCCGCGCGGGCGGCGCGTGGGCCCACCCGAGCCTCCGCTGCCGCCGTCCGCCGCTACCATGGCCGACGACGACGGCTGGTCACCGCCGGCGCCGCTACCTCCCGCGTCTTCCCCCTCGCCCACGGGTGTCTTGTCGGGCGAGGTCATCTTGGCGTGCTCCATCTTGACGTGGGAGGATGGCGAGAGCGGCGAGGGCTGCTGCTGCTGCTGCGGGCGGAGCAGGTGGTGGAAGTAGCGCGAGCTGCCGGCGCCGCCTGGGCTGCCCCCGCCAGGGTCCATCCCGGCCATGGCGGCGTCATCTGGCCGCTCCCACCACTTGCCGGCCGCCAGCTTCTCCGTCGGTAGGCCGCCTTCCCCTCCTCAGATTCTTCTCTCCGAAGCTCCACCGGCGGAACTGTATAACCTGGACACACCCGATCTGTTGCCTCTTATAAACCAGCTCGATTTGCATGCCACATAGCTACACAAGTGCCCGGCAGCTCGGATAACGCGCAAGCAAAATCTTCTTCCCAGCTATAGTAGCTTTCTTTCTTTCTCTACCCAGGCGGCGTCGTCGTCAAGTTGACGACTTATCTAGTACTCTAGCTAGCAAGTAGAGTAGCAATGATATCCGGTAAAGTTCTCTATAGCTAGCTAGCTCATGTTCTTTACCTCCAGCACAAGCTTCCCCTCGACGACGACGGCGCTAAGCTTTCGGCAGAAGCAAGGGCGCACGGCTCTCTTCACCGACTGCGACGACGCCGCTTTGCTTGTGAGCAAAATGAAATCTGCTCGATCGCTCGCTCGCTCGATGGGCAAAGATCGATGAACCGAAACCTCGCTCCACCCGTGGCACCGAGCAAGAGGAGAGGCGCGGGATGGAGGTAGAAGAAGAGGAGGCTGGACGAGGCGGTGAGGGAGGGAGCGGCGAATTAAAGGCAGGCGGGGCGAGAAGGAGGGGGGGACGGCGAGGGATGGGATGGCGATGGCTGCTGATAAGGTCCGGCCTTTCTCTCTCGCTATCTCATCTATGTGCTCCCACCAACTCCGTGTTTACTCTCACTAGCTCGGGGAAGGAGGAAGCGATGGCCCGCGCGATCCAAAGCGACGTAGGCGCCCAGCCGTGGACTAGTTTGTCGCGTTAGTTGAACCGGCCGGCCAGGGCCACGACGGGCCCCCTAGACCGGAGCCACCCACGGCACGGGCAGGGCAGGCGCCGCGCCGGAGAGCGCGCGCCCGCCGACACGTACGCTGCGTACGTGCCGCGCCGCGCTGCGCCGGTCCGGTCGTGCAGGCGCAGGCGGTGCTTGCTGCAGCGCGCCGATGTCGTTGAGCCGCGCCAGAGCGTACTAGTGCAGGCCGGGTCAGGTCGCTGGACAATATTTTCGCCGGAAAAATAAAGAGGTCACTGGACACTGGACAGTAGGCAGACAAGCAGCTAGCTTGGCCAAATAAAGGCATCGATGGAAATAGGGGCGAGTCCAAATGAAGGGTGTTTTTCTGTGCTGCTGATTCATATATGGCTGCTAGGCTGGCCAGGTACGCATAGGACCCTCCAAAAAAGTATACAAATAGAACAACACCGCTTCCTAGCTACGATATGATTCCCATGGCAGGGTTAATTTATCCTACCTTGACAGACTATCATGGTTACGCACGCCGTTTAACTAAAATGGAGTGTCTGAAGTTGGTTGATGCATGCTATGTAAATACATATGCTTCAAATTATCATCCAAGCACACGCGCATGGCAGTGGCCCTGTTTGGCGTCGTCAACGGTTAGCTTGACAAGATCATTGCATTGATACTCCTGAAAATGGGCTGGCGAAGACGGTGGCGGTGCCTTCCACAGCGTGGCGTGCTGAGGGCTCACTAGACCAGGTTGTGCCACCGGCTCGCCGTTGGGTGTCTCGGTGTGGCCTCCGGATTTAGATCACTAGATTCGAACGGCGCGGCTCGCCGCGCAGCGCTTGTTACTTCTTTGAATTTCTTGCCCGTGGTTACAATCATTTATACAGATCATTTAAATGATAATTCTATTCATACAAATTGATCACAAGTATATATATATTTGAAAGCGTATTTTCCAAATCATATGAAATCGGTAATCAAAACATCATACAATAAAAGTCTTAAGCATTTTAACTGCAGCTAGCATGTTATAACACTCAAGGGACACACAAATGTTTATCTTTTACACAAAGCTAAATATCAGTCAGAGTAAGCATTTGTAGTTAGATAGATCTTACTTCAGTTCAGCTAAACAAATGGAAATTGTCATTAATACACCGAATACATCATTCCAATGGAGACGAATTACAATTATTATTATTAGGTTAACAAATCATATCATTTTTTTAGTAATTGTAAATCAAACATAGTAGGATTCAATATATATCACCAGTAATGCTCTACATAGAAGTAGTAATTGTAAAAACAAACATAGTAGAATCCAAATAAAAACAGGATATCACCAAGAATGCCTAATTTTTCAAGTATTACTAACCCACCACAAACATATATTTTAAAGGCAATGGCCTGGACTATTTTAAAAACAAATATGATGACGACCTGAACTAACTGGTCACCATATATATATAGGCAAAACAAAAAAATCTGAAGGGGCATTTACATACATAAAACAACAACAAAATCTCTATTCAGTAATTAATCATCATGAGGAACAATATTATGGGATGCCAAACAGTGCCAGTAGCAAGTATATGTAAAAAGTAAATAAAATGAACCAATACTAAGTAGCAGAAAAATATCTTTCTTAATTAGCTCCATCATATTACCAGTAGCAGTTCCGCCAATTAAAAGATCATGTTGGAACACAAGCATATTACATATATCAAATTTAGTTGCAATCTACAAACAGTCTTTCAGATGCAAAAGATATAGAAATGAGTGAATAATGATCTCAAATCATATCACGCCTGAAATACCTTCGGAGGCAGTTTTGAATAATAAGAAAACTTCTGAATGTGCAGACAGAAAGTAAATGTAATTGATTACTCACATCATGGACATGTCGTCAAGGTATCAGCATACTGTGGCTTGCAAGAAAAAATCTGCATTCTTGCATTCATCAATACTGAGCAGGTAAATTCATAATAAATTGTTTCATGATATTAGAAATTACCTGGATGCAATGGGCTGAAAGATGTTAATATGTACACTGAAACACACCACAGGCGTCCTATATGCTGGTTCCAAACTCACTTGCTACTGATCAGTTATCAATATATGCCTCATACCAAAATGGATCCAAAAAGAAGACATCCGATCTCAAATCCTATAATACACAAACACTGTCAATCCACCAATTTAATTCATGCTAGGTGTGAGTGCCATCATAACAGGGCAAAAATTGAATGGGTTACCTGCAAGCAAGTGGTAGGGCAGTGTGGCATGAGGATGCAGTGGTGTCCGGGCGGTGCCGGCTGCCTCCCTATCTGCTTCTGGCGTCTCTGCTCTGCTTCAAAACGGTGGCAGCTATGGCTGTATGCTGTAGTCGGCAGCCTGGACATCCTTCTTGTCTGTCTTCAGCTGCAAACAGGAAAATATTGTAAACAATACATCAAACCGAAGCTACAAATTAGGTGTGTTGTGATACAAATGAGAATAAAATAATTTCTAATTTTAACAGGAATAATATATGCAGTGGGAGGTGAAAATAAAAACATGTTATTGATTCAGGGCTAATATTGATTCAGGAGGTGAGAATAAGCAGAGCAACACAAATGGTGATGGTGAAGAGAAGAATAGAGCAGGGCTAATATTGCTACTTGTAAGAAACCCCTTCATAGGCAGATGGCTAAAATCTCATGATATTGATTCATCTCAGACCTCCTACAACAGAGCCTCAAACAGAACAGGACCAACCATAGCTGAATAAGAGAAACTGAACCAAAAGAAAAATAGCATCTTTGTGGACAGTACGTACCTGCAGCAGCCGTGCTCCCTCAAACTCTCACCCGAACACAAATCGACCAAATCACACTACAGAATGAGGGAAGAACATGAGCACGAACAGATCTGAGCGAGAAATCACGCAACCAAACAATTAGGGTTTGCGAATCAAACCTGAATCTCCAATCCATCCTCTAAAATGAACGTGAAGAAGAAGAGCCAGTCACCCTTAATTCTTGAAGCTCGGGGTGGATTTCTGCCGCAAGAAAGGACAACGACGGCGACGATATTAAATATCATGTCAGTAGAGCATTAGCACATTTAAACTCCAATGAAGCCCGGCCACTTATAAGAACCTCAGTCTTCTTGTCCTGACAACATCAACATACACGGTAAGATTAAATAGTTGATTCGTTGGTGAACGTACAAATACACATATGGAAGTAGCATTGTATCTACATCAAGCAATATAAAATACCATTGCAGTTTTTCCTTTAAATGCCAAATCAAGGCCAAGCAGTTCTGCATTAGTTTTTGGAGTGCAGTGTGAGGTGATCTTGTATCCCTTGTATGCTCCTAACACGAAGTTTGTAGATATATGAGCACAATGACATGGCGTTCCTATAAACATTCATTAGAAAATAAGCCGGAAAAGAACATGCATGGGAAAACAAACATAAGGAACTAACAACGGTTCCTAGCAGAATTATTTCAGATTTCTACCCCATTTGCCTGAAACAAAGTGTCCAAATTCAGTACTAATTCCATTAAATTACATGTTTAGTTTCTTATTTCACATCTTGACCCTGGTAAATATATTAATGTATACATATAGCACTGGCAAAAAACTGACAGCTCAAGAAGAAGATATATGCTTAGAGACTAACCTCAACCGGCATCTCAGGCTGGAACTACACTATCTTTACCGCAACAGAATTGAAACAAAATCCAAGTAAAACGACATTTTAATCTCTGGCGAAACATTAGAAATATGATTTATTTATATCTCATCATAGCAATCATTCTAGTACCAAATCAATTTAAGATCCTCACTCTATATACAAATATGAAAGGCTGAAACCATGTATCTACAGTTCCTTTCAGGTACACATCCTAAATCATAATTGATTTTAATAATATGACAAAGACACTCTTAGTAACAAAGACATCCTCTTACACATAGAAGAATCTACATAGATAAACTGGAGCTGAAGGGGATGAGCTCACTGTGGCTCACTGTCGTTCACCACTGCAACAACTGTTGTCGCAGCAACAACGCTATGTTAGTGTGCTCCCTCGTACCATCTCTTCAACTCTAGAAGCCAGTGCACTACAAATCAGCGGCGCCTATCCTCGAGTTGGTGTCCTCGCTAGTCTCTTTGGTAAATCTACACACGGTTCACAACATCGACTTCAGAACTTAGAAATGATTTCAGAACAAAGACAAAACAGGAGCTATCAGTTGATTTCAGAAATGATCCCAGAAAAAAGTCTGAATCTGTACGATTGGGGAGAAGAGACGCGAGGCGATTGGGGGAGGAGGGCGCACCCTCTCGCGAGGCGTGGCCTCCAGCTCCTTCCCGCTCGCGGCACCAGCGCGCCGGTCTCCTGCGCCGCCGCCGTCCTCCCCCATCGCCTCCGCTGCCTTCTCTCTGGCAGCGGCACACTGTGCTGGCGCCGGGACGAGCAGCTGCTGGAGTTCGCCGTGGTGGGGAGGAGCAGTGGCGGCCGGAGGGTGAAGGGGATTGGGAGAGCTGGTGCGGCGGCGCGAGGTTGGCGGAGGCGGCGAGATTGGAGGAGAGCAGGAACGCGAGGGATTGGGGGAGAGAGGACGCGAGCCATTGGCGGCTAGGGATTGGAGAGCATCAACCTGAAAGTCAGAACACACTAACTGAAGAATGTGCACAACTGCACCTACCTCTGAATAATAATTATCATGCAAATGCAGCCTAATCAAATAGTGGAGACAAATGATAGATCAACATATTGTCATCTCTGAATCTTATCTTATAGGGATGAAATCCATGTCCCATAAAGTAACCATCCAGCTCACATTAATCATAACTGGATGCCAAAAACCATAGGGCACAGATCGAAACCTGACCTGGATCAAGGAGAGAGTGCTGAGAGGCATCAGTTGAATGCAGTGGGCTCGACCATGCTTCCTCGATTTCTTGAGGCCTGTGAATAGAGTGCTGCAATAGCAAAAATGCCATTCCAAACTCCAATAAATTGGAAGAGAATGCACAAAATGAGAAATTAATACATAATCACTTGAAGGCGGTGCTGCAATAGCAAGAGGTGGTCTTCTAGGCACCATACAACTTAAAAGACTAAAACTAATGGCACATACATGCTCATGTACAGGAGGGGGATAATCCTGGAGCAACCATAATGCCAATTTGTATATCCAAACACAAAAATATGAGAATTAGTCTTTCTGAAAGGTAGGTATATACCTGAATATATGAGGATCCATATATTCAGAGCAATAGATGTAGACATAGACATACAACAGCAGAGAATGCAGAGCTAAGAGGGAGCGACTAAAGAGTGATGAGATTGTCATTGTCGTGCAATCAGGCGGTGCCCTAACCGATGAGCCATGGCTTAGTTTGTCAATGCAGATGAGTAGTCTGAGGGAGAGTTGTGCTATGACCCAAAAAAAGCACATGCTTTGATAACCAAAAGAGAGCATCTGCGGCAAAGTGGTCCAATTATATGAGAGGAAAAGGAGTTCAAAGCAAATTATTCAATTAGTTTTATCAAAGAAACTTATAGACCCGACTTGAAGTATTTAGCTAAAAATTATACAACTCTGGAAGGACATTGTCACTTAGCAAGACTTTTAAAGGCACCTAAACTGGAACTAAGACTGGAAAATGGATAGCACAAATTGGAACGGAAAGAAAAAACGGAGTCGAACTCACATGAATAAACAATTGGTCTTCCTGTAAAATCAAAAGTTTGCATATGCCAAGCAATATATATTTGGTTAACAATGCACCATTTTATATAACCTGCAGTTTAAAACATTGATGTTCAGATATGCGTGTGCATCTCAATAGGTTCTATAAATATCACAGGAAACAACAGAATGGAGCTTGTGTGTCTAAGCTGATAAACGTTAACACTAATACAATGATACTCAGTATGGGAAATATTGTTGACACGTACATGTCAAAAGCATACCAAGTGACATGCTTCAATCTTTCAATCAGACCACATCATATGGAACACTTGAAGCATGAAGGACTAACAATTAAGAATGAGAGCTCATGGATGCAATTTGTGGCGTCTACTATTGTCCTCTTTTTCTTGGACCTGTATCAGCAATTCTTGATCTATAATGTCCCAGCAGCAAGGGGTAGAAATAAAATTCCACGATAAAAATGAAATTGAACGAAATAATGCATACACCTGGGAAGGCAGGGAAGAATATTGTTGACTGGTTGCTCTGTGCCACCTCATTCTTGTGAACTGGGTAGCCACCTGACATATGAAAGAAGGCTAAACCATGAATGATACATGGTCTATATTTTAATTAACTAATAGCTTTCATTATCCATAACAAAGCAAAATTACCTACATATATATGGTGACCGACAGTACATAAGCATCTAAACAAAGAAAAACAATCAACAAAGCTAACTAAAACTGACCAAACTGTGCAAGATGACAGATTCGTGGAAAATCACTTTGCTGCTGCAAAATATCTAAAGACAAAAATGCAGTGTCGAGGGGCTCACCCAGCTATTGTAGGTTGGTGTTGCTCGGGCTGGTAAGGTAGTACCTGCAGGTTTGGAGAACGACATCGGGGACGTGGTTCTCCCATCGCCAGCGCAGATGCCCTTCAAGAGATGAGGCACATCATTGGAGTCTCCTCTTCCTCCTCCATCTCCCACTATTCTTCTTCCCCACTCCATCTCCCTCTTTGACTCTCTCCTCTTCCACCCGTATCTCACCAGCATCTAGAGAAAATGAAAATCCAGTGACTGATGTAGAACAGAAATTGTGAGAGGAATAAAAAAGAAACAGCGATGCTAAGCTGTAGTCGTACCTCTTCTTCAGAGTAAGCGCAACCATTCACCAAGGAATCACAACACAGATGTGGTTGCTTGATGCTGCTGCTGCTTGCACATGCTTACTGCCGCACTCCTTGTCCAAGCCACTACGGGAGATGAGCAATGAACTCCTGTCATCAATGATGCAGATCTGAAGATACAGTGACGCTCAGCTCTATGGCCACATAAAAAATGCTCTGCAACCACTACGCACTACATGGCATAATGTGTGGTTGCACTACATGGCATAATGCCAGATCTGCGTCTTTGCATCAACCCTGCAAGAAAAGTATAGCACAAAAGTTTGAAGAGATAACCTGCTGATAATTTCAAGTACACCAAACGTAGATGAACCCTTATGCAAAAAATTGACAGAAAATAATAATGAGAAAAAGAGGAGAAGAAAGAACAGAGGACGAGGAAGAGAAGATCATGTATACCTGCGTTCCATGTGAGACTGGGCGCGGCAGGCTCCTGTGGCTGCAGGCCTCCATGGGAGGCTGATAGGAGAGCTTGGAGGTGACGGCCCGTGTTCTTCCAGGAGAGATTCACCTGAGGCGGCGAAGAACATGGGAATATCAAATCCGAGCAAGATCAAGCACGGGAAGGAGGGGGGCTTGCGGGTACGAACCTGAAACGGTGTCAAACCATGGTCGACGTCGCGCGTGCTACTCCCGTTGAGTGCCGAGGAGGATGGCAAGGTGGAGTGCAGCAACAGCTCGAGCTCGGGGACGGGGAGCAGAAGGACGGGAGCAAGCAAAAGGCTCTACTGTTGGGGGTGGAGACGGTGTCGACGACGGCGCCGACGTTTCCCTTGTAGACGGCCTCCAGCTCCTTTCCCCCGACGGAGTCTCGATGCAACGGACGGCTGTTCTGCACGTCGCCGGCGGCGGGCTGGACGGCACGACTGCTGTTGAAACCCTAGATCGAAAAAAATGACATCTAGGGTTCAGCAGGAGGAGCCGTGGACCATATGTCCTCGGGGCGGCGGGCAGGGAGGGCCTCAAGGTGGCGGGCAGGGAGGGCAGGGGCGGAGGCGACCGCCGCTGTAGCTCCCGTACCCGGCGTCGCCTCCCCGTCCGCCACGAGACGACGACCGTCGTCCTGTCACCATGACTGAGACGTGAAATGACGATTTTGCCCATGGGGGCTTGATCGAACCACGGCCCCTGCCACCGCGCCGCGATGCCCCCGTAGTATACTTACGCGGAGACGACCCACCCCACACGCTGACATGTGGGGTCCGAAAAAATCTGGGGCCACCAGCAGAGACTCGGGGTGAGCTCCGTGCATGTACGAAACGACGCGCCGACCAGGGATGGCAAGGGAACGGACAGCCAGGATCGCATCAAGGGCGAGTTTCGACGGCCACGGTGCTCTAAGCTCTGAGGAGGGGGCTGGCTCTCCCAAGGATGTAATCTTTAGATGTGCGTATATGTGAGGTCAGAGCACACGGTCCCGATCATGTCCACCCTCTTCATTAAGATTGTAGATGTTGCGACGACACGTGTGGCGAGTAAGGTGGCTTCAGATTGATCGATATATTTCTTTGTAAGCCTTTGTTGAATAATATAGTAAAAAAGGTTGTGTGCTTCATTTGGATGCAGAGGCCGGGCCATCCAAACGTCACTTGTTTATGGTGGAGGGGCTCTCATTTATCTTCTCGCTACAGTAGTTGTGAGTCCTCTCGATCCACCGCCCCGGACCGAACTGAGGCCTTCCCCATCGGTGATGTTGTCCGGAGATTGCTGAAGCGAGGTGCCATCCTTAGTAGTGGCGTCTGGGAGTTGGATACCAAATCTTTGTTGGCCGGATCTGGTGCGGGGCTGAGCTTCGTCTTCTTCGTGGTCCTCCTGTGGCAGGAAATATTGTGGTTGGGGCTGTTGAGCTTGGGGATCTCCGTCGATAAGGCTTCGGCTTCAAACTTCTTCCCATTGCACCAACATGTGTCTGGGATTGCTGGGCTTCTTCCTCTTCCTCGCGGTGCTCTGGTTGTTGAAGCCAGATATGACGAGGTGTGGTTGGTCTGGCGGCTTGGTCAATAAGCTTGAAGAGCCCTTAGTTCTAGGGGTTGCTGTGGTAGAGCTTGGGGTCCTCATGGTGCATTCTCTCGATCTCATTGTCGCGGTGGCGGGAGGTGGAGAGAAGCGGCTAGGTCAGGAGCTCCATGGGGAGTATTTTCTGCAAATTGGAGCTTACACATGACGGCCTTGATTCGCCGACATGATTTTGGGCTGAGAAGGTAGCCGGTCTGAATGTCGATGACACCATCACGTCAACCTCCAAGACGGAGGCCCTTTGAGGGATTCCCGGTGGCGTACATCGGTCTTGCTCTCTTCTGTCCCCATTGAGAATAAGGACGGCGGTTGGTGGAATCCCGGGTACTACGCCGATGAAGGAGCTGAAGGATCTTCTATATATGCTAAATTTTAGGACCGTGTTGTAATTTCTGCTCTTTTAGGGTTCTGTTTGCAAAACTGTTATCCCGACCGATATATTAATGCAGCTCTAGACCCTTCTGAGTCTTTCCCCTGTTTTTATACCTTCTGAGTCTTTTCCCTGTTTATGATAAATCATCCAAACACATGCATGTACAAGTATTATTGCACTATAAGCATGCATGTCATCGTATTGTTATTAGCTGTGTGTCCTACCCCTACATGGATGCGCGCGGTATGGTGTCGTTACCTACGGGTCCCGCCGGAGACATGAACAATTATTAAACAAGCTATAGATCGTTTTCTTAAGCTAGAGACGAAAATAATTATCTAGAGTTTGTTGTGATCAAGCTTTTCTCTGAGGGCCTTGGCGCTTTGCTCGTGCCCCATTTTCTGATTACGGGTCATTTTCATGTGACGCACGCTAGAGCGAAAACAAATTTGAATGACCTTGCCCTCATTGGCCGGTCTCGAGAGCGCGGCAGAACAATATACTCCTACTGATTGATCGAGATGGCGACAAATCAGGGCCAGGGTATGAAAATGGTGTAGTAGAGCTCCACACATGTGCATAAAAAACAATCACGAGTGTGCAGTGTGCGCAACAAGTTGATGTCGAGGGCTGGGGTTTCTTCACGATCTTAATTTACTTCCGGCGGCTCTGGTACTTGTTTCTTCAAAGATGATTGCGACACCCACCAGCTTTTCAAAAGTGGTAGTCTATGTTTAAATCAAAACTGTGGAGAGACTTGTTGTGCTCACTTTACGGTTCGATGATGCACAAACAGGGTTTTACACATTTTCGTCACGACTTTGTGATCGTGTGAGGGTTTTGCCTTATTTACAGTTGAGCCTCTTTACGTCGTAGGATCGGGCAACCGAGGAATAAGAAAATATAAAAAGGAGCAACGCAAGCACAAAGTAAAACTAGATAAATGGTGATTGATGAAACAAATGAAAACACATGAAAACGTCTTTGATCACACGCCATTGATTGTAAAAAAAAGGGTAGAAGTGGATTGAAATTTCCAATGAAATTGTGGTACATACATTCGATACATACAAACTAGGTAGTGTCATTTTTTAAACAATATATAGACTGGATTTCTCCATCATCCCTATGAAAATCCTTGAGACGCCTTAGTTTGCAACCGTGTGACAAGTCTTACCAATTTACTTAAGACCTCTTTACTTCAGAGCTATTTCAGGAGAATTTCAAGAACTCTATCCATATTTGTTTGCCTACGTAGCATATTTTGTTTGTCAGATTAGGAGGCATAAGAGTTTTTTATCTACTTTTTGTGCAGTTCTTAAAGAAGATTTCCATTGAGCCCAACCTAAGGTATCAATTTTCTTTGTTTTAAATGACAACAATGACATAAACACATTTCGAAAAGAGAATATGTTGTGTTTTTTGACGTGATGCAAAGGAAGCAACATCCACTCAGGTACTTTAGATTGATGTAGGATTCAACATTCCATGACATCATATTTGTTGTTGGAATCGAACAACAAGATAGTAGGGTGAAACTAAATAATGAGGACATGTGACACCAATGCCATCTACCACCAACTCTCATTTCATAACAAAGATTCCTAATTTGTTTCTCTACAATTAATTGCAAAACTAAATAATAAGAGAGATATTTGACACCGCCGCAACATATCACAAACTTAACTTTAATAGTAAGGTACTGTGAGGACTAGTGAGATTGAAGTGTGATGCTTACTGCTGAATGCAAACAAAGTTCATGCACTCCAAACATTTTTGTTAGAATATTTGTGACTACTCTTGTATAGCTTACTGATTGAGTCTCATTTTTACCTTCTCTCTCTCTCTTGTACATTTGAAGCCCTATTTCGTTCAAAGAAAACATGGAGATACAAGAATATAAATTTTCTCTATGATAACATTATTCATCTGTTGGTTTCAAGGAATGGAGCAAAAGAAAACATTTGTTTTCGTCCCAAGTTTCAAAGGACGAAAAAGGCATAATTTTTACAAGCTATTTGAACTTTTTTTTTCAAATTCCTATGCACGAAGAATGAGACCAACGTCTTAAGTGGCACAATAACATCCTAATTATACCTTTTCATCTGATCTGATTTGGATTTGACCATGTTTATTAGGATTTGTGTGTCTTTCCTAATTCTCTGAAGCAAACACCCAAGTTTATATAATTTGTCTAATTTTTAACTCTCTATTTTACACATACATTCCTAGCATATTCTTGCGTTTTTTATTCATGCCCTTTAGCAACAAAACAATCCCTTGGTTGGTTGAGACTCTCATAGATTAGTTAGCAAGTGCTGTCATGCATGAATACTACCAAAGATCAATACAACAATTGTGTGATGTCTACTACTCCCTCCGTTCAAAAATAAGTGTCTCAACTTTGCCAAAAAATGGATGTATCTATACATGAAACATGTCTACATACATCCACTCTTGGGCAAAACTGAGACACTTATTTTAAGACGGAGGGAGTATGTTTTTGACAATTTTATCGGATATGAGTAATTGAGTGTTTTTGACATCACGATGCCATGCGAGTAACTTTCACACGATTATGTCTTACCCCAAAGAAAGACATTGTTTTCCTGACACGTCCCAAATGGCAGATGGATGGATAATTAACAGGTGCGGTTATGCGCCGATGCGAATTAAACAGCACGCATGCATACGTAGGCCGCCGGGCTCTGTTGGTAGGCCTGGATGGATCCGTCCGTCGATCTCACAGGTGCCACGTGCGGTCAAGGGGCCCGGCCGGTCAAAGCTCGGATGGGCGGGCGGCTACCATGCCGTAGAGCTGTCTAGACACGTTGTGGTGGGCGCGTGGGCCACCACCGCCGGACCTCGATCCCTTCCTCCCCGCCGCGCGCGCTCATCGATCAGGACCAGCCAGCTACGTCCACGCGGCGGCCGGCACCGTCGTGTTAAGCCCATCTCGACCGCCTCGTGCGTCCTCTCTCACCTCCAACATCGTCGTCGATCGCCATCGGTTTCGGTTCCTACGTCAAATCAAGCATGATCCAGTCGCCCTGATCCCCGCTCGCGCGCGTGCGGCGTCGTCGTCCCCGCCAGTCATGGATGATAGCTTATCCCCTGCGTCCTCCCATTCCTCCTGCCATCGATGCGAGCTAGCTGTAACCCTCTCTCCTATCAAACCTAGAGGCGCGCGGTGTGCTCCACTTGGTCTCTCTGTCGCTCTGTGCTTCATCGGTGCATGCATGGCGTCTCCACGCCTCTCTCTCTCTCTCTCTCTCTCTCTCTCTCTCTCTCTCTCTTCCCATGCCCATTCTATCGCTGCTCGCATGGCCGGCCCCTGCGGCGACGCGATTCACGCCACGCACAGAGCACTCTGTGTCATCGGTCGTCGGCACGAGCCATGCATGGCTAATGGCTTGGCATCGATGATCCTCTGTGCAACCGAGCACGCGCGTCTCCTTTCCGACTTGCACAGAGCTAGCCAACTAGCTGCACGCAAGCACCATGAAAAAAACAGCGTGCTGTTTGAATTCGGCGCTATGACGTCTGGAAAGCATGGAAAAATAGTGTGCTATAACAAAATAGTGGCGGCCCTAAAATATATTATTAGCGTATGCTATATCGCGCTATTAGCGAGACCTTATACACGATTTATTTAGCGAGACAATTATCAAAACGCTACAACTCGTGCTATTAGCGACGTTATAGCGCGCTACTTTTTCCATGCTGGAAAGTTCACTCTACCTTTACTCGCTATAGTGCTATTCCTGAAATAGCACGCTATATCAGTATATCACGCTAAAACGTCGTAACGTTAGCATACTATTTTAGTATTTTTCTCTCGTCTATCGGTTCAAATCCCCGAGCTTTCCAACTTAGAATGTAGAAGTTGCGTCATGTTTGTCGTGGTGATGAACTGCAATCTGCTAGTTCCTATTTGAACGGGAAGATGACATCGTTAAAACCGATGATTCTGAATAAGTAATGTATACTATGTTGTTACTCTCTGGGATGTTGATATTAAAGTTTTAAATAATTGAAGATCAATTTTTGTATATGCATATATTGTTCTAACATTTTTTGACTATATCCGTTATCTAGTTGAAACCATTAGTTTTTTTAGATATATCAGGTATTTTTCAAGACGCTATTTAAATATAGCACGCTATTAATATGTATTGCACGTATAACATCTGAAGTAGGCCGCCGCTATTTCTCTTGGCACCCTACTTTATACCTTGGCAGGCACCGGAGCGAACCAGACATCTTTTGAATAACGGTACCGTTGATATTTTTATACTTTAACACCCATACAAACCCAGATACGCCATAAACACACTACAACATCATCCGGCCTTTATCCAAGAACACATCAAATCACACCATTCCCCTATTACAACTTTGAAAACCACTACATGCATGCAGATCCATACATTGTTAACTGCACTAGAACAAAAAATATGAAATCTTACACACGATGCTATTAGGATCATTAGGGAAAATCTTTCGGAAAATAGCCGCATTCCTAGTTTTCCATACTGACCATATCATGGCAGCCACTCCTATTGCTACCACATTCCTAACTTTACTAGGGGAACTACAAATCCACTCACCCACTTCCGAAAACTTTCCAGGTGAGCTAGATAAGCAAAAAGTACATCTATAACCCCTAGGGATATCTGCCAAATCACATTCAAAGAATAGGTTATCGACGATTTCCAGACAATCACAAAACATGCACAATAGAATAATCTTAATTTTTAACAAGGAACCTCTGACATTAGATATTACAACAGATTACAGTACCTTCACCCCGAAGAGAGTTGCCTAACTGCACAAATATGAAATCAACTACCGATGGAACATGATGCTTATGCCAAAGAGTACACTCGGAGCCTGCCAGGGGGTCCGTCGAGAACTCGGACTCGAAATATCTACAATCATACTCTTCCAGTGCCTCTTGCAGTCTAGCCAATTGTAGAGCCCGCGGCTGAACCAGCAATCGCGTTCGTAGGTACCTTTGAGGTAGGGGAATGAGCTAACATCTAAATGGGCCATCACCGAGCTCAATCTAGGTGGTTCTTGGCCGTTTAATATGAGAATCCGCAGCGAAGACGCTCGCACCCACCTCCGGCAAATCCTAAACAGGAAGAACACATACTCATCATGCTCATTAGCTTGCAATGGATACAATGTGCCACAACCAGACATATAGCAATGAAGCTCATAGGATGAACTGGTGCTCACCAACCGGCGAGCACAAGGACGCCACCGCCAATGACGTTGGAGAAGCACAAGCGTCCGCATATAACATTTGGAGTTGATCTTGCTGCTAGAGGTGGTACCAAAAGTTTGATTTGAAGCCTATAGCATAATCCACATAGCAGCATCTAACATGACATTCAACACATGGCCATCACCCAAAACAACAACAGGATATGGAATAAATCCCCTCCCTCGTGTGCAAAGAACCTTGCAACACCATACTCAGCTTCAGATTGCTGCACTTTGGCTACATGTCTGACAGGATAGGTGACTCCACATCATGGATCAACAAGCTGGTAGTCTCCATAACCGTGCCACTTTCCTTAAACCAAGGAATCGGCAAGGTAGCAGTAACGCTCCGGCCGACGTTGCGATGAAGACCAAACAAGCTAGCAACAATGTCCATGACACCAGCCGCCCACTACGCAGTGCAGATCAAGGACAACAACCGCATCCAGGTGCAGGCACTCCCACGGGAACCAACCCGTGCAGCTTCCTCCGAAGAAGTCCAGCAGTAGATGTTGAATCGATGGGACAAGCATGGCGCTGCTGGGCAAGGAAGCACGAGATCCAAGGGACCCCCATCAGATCTTAGGATTAGGGGCCCTCCGTCGCCTTTTCTCCCGACCACTATGGACAGGATAGAGAGAAGAAGAAAGGCCCAAAATCTTAGATCTGGATTTATTGGAAATGAAAAAAGAAATGGAAACCTAACCCTACAGGTCCAGACCTCTCTCCCCCCTCACCGCTGGCCACCTTGCCCGCCGACGATGAGAAGGAAGGAGGCCGGAATCGGTGCTGGAAGGGAGGAGCAAGGGATTTTCGCCACAGAAGGGCAGACGCCACAGACCCACGGGGGAAGTCCAGTACAAAGATTGAAAAATCTTAATTTTATGGTGAACTTTATTAAACCACATCCTCCTCTAGGGCAGTTAAATTGGACAATTTCAAAGCTAAATACATGGATTGGATTGGAAAAATACCAGACTTAATTAACAACCATATGCAAGATTCTTCTTCACTACTCAATTCCACACCCTCACACATCTGTTGGATCTGTCTCCACATATCAATAGTTACCCCAAATAAAACTAAATTTAATGGATCTCCAACCATGTCCCATAGCTCTAACAAGACTGATATTACAACTAAAAGTTAAGTTGTACAAGCTGGGGAAATCATCGATTAAAGGCTTATGACCAATCTAGTAATCCTCCCAAAACCTTGTTCTCCTACCATTCCCCAAAATACTTTTATAACGTTTAAAAAAATGAATCTTAACATTCATCCAGCCTTACCAAAAATGAGATTGACCAGCGTTAAGCTTGCAATTGGCAAAACAATTATCTTTCACATACTTCTTCCTTCACTAACCTCCAAATCTACTACACCCAGCCCCCCTCATTCCTTAGACTGGCGGAGCTAACTAACATTGTTCAAAAAACATAAGATGAATTCCAAATTCCTAGCGCTATGCAAACTATCCCCAAACATGAAAATAGTATTATCCATCTACAACATTATATTTCCAACTAAATTTTTGACCCATGACGAGCTCAAGTAAATATAATTATACTAAATTTTGTACTTTTTTAATTTTAATCATATTGTTATTTAAATAAATATATGTTATATACTATTTACTTAGCATTGTTAAACATACAATATTTTTTTAATTGTTTTCCTTTATAAAGTGTCAATGTATATCATTGAAAATATATCTGAGTTACGCAAGAAGTTTTCTTCCTTTGTGAGATATTACCCTTTACAAGATACAAAACATTTTAAATGTGGGGAATAAAAGGAAAAACACGCGCCTATGTATTATTGTGCGAATGTTCATCTCTATTTTTAATGTTATTAAATATGTCGGTACAGATTCCATAGTATACAACGTAACAACTATCTTAATATAGGAGTGTAGTGTATGGTTATGTAAAACTATATGTAGAAAATATGTTTGAGATCTATACCTGTTATTTAAGTAGCATTGCATATAGTAATAACAACAGACATAAAATAATATTGTTCCTACTGATTTTACAAACATATAATTCAGTTATTGTATATGCTCACCACAATGTGTCTCTGTACCACATGGTGTATACAAATGCATTTGTTAGTTTCAAATAGGAAGTTATGTATGAAATTAAACATTGGAAATGTATCTAGCAAAACATTTAATATGACATGTGTGTGTCATCCATTGTACCTATTAGCAAAAAAACCTTGTCGTCACGGATCTAAATGGTTTGCTCTTACGTGGTACATTATATTGGTATGTCGCGTGTAATTGGTTTATACGAACTAAGATCAAATTTATATTGTTTATAAATACTAAGTAGTATCTCATATGTGACAAATAATAGTATAAAAATTCTAACGTACTTTACAATTTGAGTCCCTCATCCACTCGGGGCTCGGGGCGGTCACCCTGTTTGCCCAGCCTATGGGCTGCTTCTGATCCCACCCTGTACTAGATCATCCAACACCCCGTTAATTTAACCACAACAGCCAACTCTCTTAATCATTAAGGATAACCCTGATGTGTTCCTTTCTTGACTCAAAATATGGAACTATATAATAACCATAACTGCCACTTACCTTTTCTCTCACCGAATTCATAACCCATCTAACAAACTTGACCGAGAGACCCTTCGTAATGATTACTTATTCTAAAAAGGTCCAACTAATATTATTGTACGCTTTCTCGAAGTCAATTTTGAACGACACAACATCCATCTTACTCTTCTATATGCACCTCATGCATAACCTCATGGAGAACCACTACCTCGTCTTGAATGAAACGATCTTTAATAAATGCACTCTGGACCGGAGAAATAACTTTATCAGCTACCTTAATAACTCTATTATCAATACTTCAATAACGATTATGAACATCGCACTCAACGAACACATAGGTATATATTGCTGATTTTTATCAGCCCCCACATTTTTGGAAGAAAGGTCAAAACCCCATAATTTAACATAACGATATCAAGCCTATCATGAAAAGGAATCAAGAAACATGTACACAAGAACACCACTAACCAAATCCCAAAAGTGCTGATAAAACTAAGTAGGCAACCCATCGGGCCCGGAGCATTATTATGTTTCATCTGGAACACAACCTCTCTAATTTCACTAAGGGTGAGCATTTTATCTAGGTTGAATCTATCATGATCATCTAAATTACATGTCACTAAGTCATCAGTGACTGCGGGAGGGAAGAGAAGGAACCAGAAGGGGACGGCGATGATGACAAGGTGGAGGAGGCGACGGATGCACATGACTTCTCCAGTCGCAATCATCCGCTACACTCCCGCTACGACTGGGGGGAATGTTAGACTACATGTACGGCTGAGATTAGAGATAGAATTAGGTTAATGACCTTCTTGTATTCCAAGTCTCCACCTACCTCATGTACTTCTATATATAGCCCCAGTGAGGGTCAAATCAATACACAACAAATATTAGGGATTCTACAATTTCCACAACATGCACCAAAATATCCCTATCCCCTTGCACTAACTCACTAAGCCCTCATCCCGATTAAGCCAACTAATTTTTTTTCCTTTCTCCTTCTACCACTGGCCCTAGCCATATATAAGATTTAAAACCCCTAATGTTCCCTGCACGACCTCATGGTCTTGATTTCTACTACTATTTGCACCCTGGTAGTGCAGAAATTTATTAACATATCTATATCAGATCGTGCTACTAGTTAGCTAATTCAATATAGTTTGGATACTACTCTGTCTTCACTAGCTTATCGAGCAATACAGAACAGATTAAACCATAGATACATACTAGGTTAGAGGGGCAAGAGATTGGACCAGATCATCGGTTTGAAAGAAATGAGTGGACAAAGGGGCGTAGGGACGATGTCGATATCAATCTCCAGTACGTGGCCATTAAAATACTGAGCACTTGTGCAAAATTATTAAAGCGCGAAAGAGCTTCTAGCTGACGCCCAACGGTGTAGGTTTACCCAACTAAACGCCATTGTTTTATGAGTTCGAGCTTATGATTAACTTATCTTGAAGAGTATTGTATTGCATCGGGGGTTAGGCTAGATGCCCGGCCGTGCCAATGTACTCCCTCCGTTCTAAATTAGATGATTTCGATTTGTCTAAAAGTGGATGTATCTAAACTTGTAATATGTCTAGATACATCCATTTTTGGATAAATACAAGTCATCTAATTTGGAACGGAGGGAGTACTCGCTACAATTGTAAACGCGCGCTTCGATGGGACGCCTTGCCTGAATTACGACAAAAAAACTGTGCCCGGTGACTTCTCACTTCTTTTTTTTTTTAGATAAGGGGGTGCGGATCCCCGGCCTCTGCATCAAAGTGATGCACACAGCCACCGATGACTTCTCACTGCTGTGATACTACATGTTTTATATAATCAATTACGTAGAATTTGAAGAGTTAGGCTTGAACAGTTGAAATATTAAGATCAACTAGATTATCAGTTCAGGTACTCTGAGTTAGTATATTCCAGTTCGCAGAAGTTCCATGTATAGAAATACAATACGCTCCATAGATCATGATCCAAATAGTCCAAATCTGCATCCCAACACTTGGACATGCTTTCTCTCCTGATGACCTGCTTGGATATCAATCGCTCTTAAATATGGAGTCTTGCTTTACGACCAAATCCAGGCCGATCGAGGACACCATTCTTTACAGCCTGTGTTGGTGCACTGTTCTTAAAGCACTTGTTAAGCAGTGTCGTGTTGCATGCCTAGCCAGGTACACCAGGTTTAAATGACTAACCATCAAGAAAGCCTTTCACGCCGCTGGTGTATATAATTAACCCTCATTTGAGGTGAAGCCCGTAGCTTTCTTCACCTTTTTTTCTTCCCTTCCGTACGTGCGTGCATGCATGATAATATGTACTGCAGATCCAACTATGCAAAGGATATCACAAAACACAGTTAGTACTGCCACTGACATCGTGGGCTCGATCATTTCGGGGAAAAAGACGGCATCTATTCTGGGAACAACTCCTTGCAAGAGAAGGACACGCATGGTATGCCAGAACAACTTAATTAACATCTTGTCCCGGACTTTATTAGCTACTAATCAGAATTTATCGGATGCACTGAAAGGAGCCGAGATTAGACGGATCGACATGACTGCAGGGCCACGACGTACTTAATTAAACACCACTTGATTTAATCATGCCATCTCGTGAAGCTCTAACCAGCGAGCTAGCATCCAATGACAGGCCGGCCGATCGATTTTAAAACTAGTGGCGGGGCTAAAGATCGATTAAAGTAGGCGTGGTTGCAAGTGGGTTGGGGATTAGATTAGTAGATCAGATCATCATCATCATCAGAGTTTTGCATTAAGATAATCCGCGCGCGGCGCTCTGTCTCGCTCGTCGCCGGCGCCGGGCTTGCATGTGCCGTCTCCCGTGATTGTCGCGTTGCGCCGTCGACCGACGGCCCCTCGCTCTCTCCCTGTCCGATCGTCAGATTAGATTAGCTAGGCAATGATAATTAATCTTTCGATATTTTGGTTAAACAAGGCGTCTCTGACTTTAGCGCTCGATCCATGCATCGGCTGTCAAGGACGGCCCTCCCTTAAGCAGCCTAGCTTGCAAGTAGCATCGGCTGATTGATTGGACTCGGATGAAGTGACGCGCCAAGTTGGCAACTAACACGGCGGTCTTAATCTGGCCGTCACCTAATCCGGGCTAGATACATGCATGCTGCTGCTGCTTAAACTCAATGGCCGGCCGGCTCCCGTGCGCTTTCAACTCTCCTTGTCATCTCATGGAATTATGTGTCCCTCCAGCTCGACATGTCCTGGTCGAGAACTAGTAACGATCATCTAACCCCGCCCATCGTTCTCCATCCATCGATCTTGGTAGACGATCTAGTTTCTGCAAGTTGGTTTTTTCCTCTTCTTGGCAATGGCAGCACATACATACCTTTTCCTTCGTGCTACAATGATCTTAATCGAAATGTCGTTGATCGATCATTTTGGGGTTGTGATTGATTGGTGGAGTCTTGAGCTGAACCGACATGGGAATAAACCAGACGTGTGTAGGAGGAGGGAGTACAAATTACAAAATTGGTTGTTCAGGAGTATCTTTAGGACTATGCGCTTTAATTAGTAGTCAAACGAATCATGGATCAGGCAGGAGGATATGGTAGATTAGTACAGTCCAAGAATGCAAATAAGGCAAGGTCAGGAGGACACTTGTCGACCAATGGACGACCAAAGGCTCTCTCTTTGCTGACCTAAAAAAAAGGGAACGCATGCATGCTGTAGGGCAGCGAGGAGCAGTGGTTGCCCCAGAAGCGGGCCGCGGCGGCACGTGGGAGGAGGAGCCTTCGGTGGGCCCACACGTACACGTGGGAGGCGGGCCCCGCGGCCGAGCAGGGAAGGAGAACCGGAGATGTCGCCTCGAATCTTTGACGCGGGCGATGGGCCGCGCTAATAAGCGAAGGGGCGGTGCCGGCCCGCGCGCCCACGTGACCCTGCCGGCGACCGCCGGGGCTGCCGTCACGTCAGCGAATTGCAGCTGCCGTCAGCCATGCCTCATGGGCTCCTGTATTCGCCGAGAGGTGGTGGAGATCACTCAAGCCCACCATCGACGACTTTTTTTTTCACTAAAAGAAGAACAGTGACTGTCTTTCTTTTTGGAAGGGAAAAGAACTGGACGAGAACTTGTAAAAGGAGTAGTACGGAGATTCACGTAGAGCCTGCATGATTCGGTTTCATATATTATTCTGCCTTGTGCGAGAAAGGGAGGTGCACTCGTTCGTTTTTTTAATTTTAGTGGAGAAGGAAAATGATGCAAGTTGTTCGTAGTGCTGCGCAAGAACCAGCATGGTCAGCGATGATATTCGTTTGACAAAGCGGGCAGCAATTTGGGATTGACTAGAGTTTTTTCTATTCGAAATCGGTGGGCTCAAGGAACCAAAGCATATTCAACCTTTTTGAAATTCGTGCGCCAACTGCTTGAAGTACAACTGATATTCTGATCAACATGTACACCCGGAAATCAGAACACGAAGGAAAGCAGCTAGATAAACAAAAAGACCGAACTCTTACTGTTGTAGACAAAATAAATAACTATACGGCATAAAGGGAACAGTAACATCAATCACAACTTCACAGGTACAATCTGATATTCTGATCTGCTGCTATCTAAAAGAACTGAAGAAGAAATGTCTAATCAACATAAAAGCATCTGCAGGGTTACGCAAACAAACCTACAAACAGAAGCTGCACGATAAGTTAGGTGTTTTCTTCACAAATTATGCTGGCAACGCAGGTTTGCACATTAAACCTGTCACCTGAAGGGATCCTCACAAGGCTCGCTCGCTTAATCAGCGGTATGTACAGTCTGATTTGTTTCGTCGACAAGCTCGCTGTCTGGTGATTCTCCTGTCTAAATATGTTCAGCACTGGCTGGATCCTGGGGGCTACTCAGGAAGCAGCCTTGGAAACATCTTTACTCGATCGGTTGTACTTCATGTGGCTCTTCACAAGCTGGCCAGCGGCTAGAGCAGAAAGGAGAGAGAGCTCGCCTGCAAGTACACTGCCAGCTACAATGGTAGCCAAAAGTCTAGCATTCGCGCCGGGCGAGCCATGGTTTGAACCTTTCACACCAAGCAGGTTCAAACAGGCGGCCTGTGAGGCAAGACAGGTGCCGCCCCCAACTGTGCCTACCTGAAGAAACAAAAACTGAACCACTTAACAACTTAATATCAGAAGGTGCTAATGAAGGACTGCAATGCCCTCATGATCGAATTACGGATTATGAAGCATAACACAGAAGATGAATCGACAGAAAATCTTAGCTGGATAATTAATTTCAATGACAATTGGTGATGACAGGCTGTGTTATGATCTACATAGAGTAGGAACTTGATTCCAGTTACCAAAAACTGAAAGGAAAAGGAGATCACCTCAATGGACGGCATGGTCACAGAGATGTGGAGATCCTTTCCGCCATTCACTGCCTCCAACATGGTGATGCACTGTGAGCTTTCAACATTTTGCGCAGGGTCCTGGCCAGTCGCGATGAATAGGGCAGTTACGATATTGCTTGCGTGGGCATTGAAACCTCCAATAGCTCCAGCTACAGCTGATCCAGCAAGATTTTTGATAATGTTTAGCTCGACAAGTTTTTCCACTGTTGTCTTTAGAACACTCTGTACAACTTTTCCTTTAATTGTAGCCTCACAAACAACAGATTTTCCGCGACCTTCTATCCAATTTACAGCAGTAGGCTTCTTGTCTGAACAGTAATTACCTGATACACGCAAAGTTAATTCATTTTGCAAATGCTGGACAAAGAAGAATGCTGATAATAGGCACAGTACATCCTAGGATGGTGCTGAAGTAGTCCACTATACAAGATGCCATAAGAATAAAATAGGTTTGCTCTGAGACAACGGAAAACTAGCATATTCATTGTTTCGTTTAATCACAGCAGCTTCTATTGTACGCTCAAGGTATAGTAGTTAACAGGAAATGAGTGCGTAAAAGAACTAAATTCCACCAAATAACCAATATACTACTGGAACAATTTTCTCATTTTACAGCCGCACTAGACGGGGAAAAATATATATATCTTGGATACATTGATCAAAGAGTTCTTTCAGTAGTTTAGTACTTCAGCGGGTCATGCATGCCTATTGCCCAACATTCTAGTACGAAATATAGAAACAACACTATTTTAGTTATCTGCTAAAAGGATGTATTGTATTTACGATGAAAAATGCTAAACAATCTGCAGTTTGCCATAACAAAGGAAAGAGTTGAAACCAGATATGCTGATGACATCCATGTCAGGGAAGTTGTTCAGCAGATAGCCCAAGACATTCTCGACACCTTTTGACACCATATTCATTCCCATAGCATCTCCAGTACTGCAGGTAAATCTCATGTAAAGGTTTCTTCCAGCTAGTGCACACTTAATACCTTGAAGCTTACCAAATCTGCTTGATCTGCAGATACAAAACATTTCAAACAATTTGGTCATTAAACTGCTATAGAAGTTTACACATCAAATGCATTATTAATTTTTTTAAGAAAAGAGATCAATGGAAATACAGAATATTGGAGGATGTATTAGTATTCGGTGAAACAAACAAGCAGGTTAGAAAAATACTCTCGTACGTGTATGTGTGTGTGGAGGGGAAGGGGAAGGGGGAGGGGTGGATATAAGAGGATAACACTTCACTACTGATGAAGGAAATCACACAAGCAGTAAAAGCCATTTGCAATTACAAATATTTTTGAAAGGAATTACAAATATGGAACCAGTGTTCAAACATTAGCACCAAAGCAGCAAACATTGTAAGACCTAAAGTGGCATCTGTTTGGTACCAACAACAACAAGCCTTGTCTCTAAACTCTGAATAACTTGACAGGAAAAAAAAATCCAAAGAGCAAAGTGGTGGAAATCTTAGATACAGTCATAGGGGTTACATAGTAGTGAACTAAAGAACTCCCTCTGTTCAAAATTAATTGAAGCTCTAGCTTATTCCTAAGACAAACCATTTTAAGTTTGACCAAGTCTACAGAAATATATATCAGCAACCACAACACCAATTTCATTTCATTAGATTCATAAAAAAATAAACCATATATGTTTGACGTTGTAGATATTAGCACATTTTTCTATAGACTTTGCCAAAATATAGAAAATTTTGAGTTAGGATAAAGCTAGAACTTCAGTTAATTTGGAATGGACTTGTATTTCAGAAATCAAAGTAAATACAGAATTAGGAAAGTATACAATATACCATTACTTTAAAATGCAAGAATCAAATGCTAAAACACAAGCTAACATCTGCCGACGGTAACAGATCTTTCCATGATTTTTCTCAAGACTTCGAATGAACAGAAAAATAAACATAAAGAATGCCTTATGAAACGGTGTGAACTAACACTACCCTGATTCTAAATAGTACTAAATGACCTATTAAGAAGTTTTCCACATAGACCGATGGTTATCAAGAGGTTCCAAACAACGGAAAAAAATAACTGAAAGCTTCTACATAACATAAACTGAACATAGCTAAAGTTACTAGGCCGACAATAATACCTTTAAAGAAGCAAGCACACTAAGATGATTAATTATTCTACACACCATAAATCAACAGAACATATGCATCCTAAATCTCTGAAAGAGGATACACGTGCACTCGCTAAACGTTCAAAGTGCACAAGATGACATCCATTTCACATGTGAAGTTTGTGAAGCGCAAAGCAACACTTTCTTGCCTTTCCCCGACATTTGAGGAAATACGAAGCAACAATTCAGGGTCCATACTGTAGAAATGGTATAATTTGGCATTTATCGCAGTTAAGCTAGTACCAATCGTATAAATCAGGCAATAATATATAACGCTACTGACACCTCAATAGGCTGTCAAAGCCGTTGTAACACAAAGATGATTAATTATTCTACACACCATAAATCAACAGAACATTTGAATCCTAAACCTCGGAAAGAGGATACACGTGCACTCGCTAAACGTTCAAACTGCACAAGATGACATCCATTTCACATGCTCTGAAGTTTGAGAAGCGCAAAGCGACATTTTGTTGTCGCTCCCCGACATTTGAGGAAATGTGAAGCGACAATTCAGGATCCATATTGTAGAAAAGGTATAATTTGACATTTATCGCAGTTAATCTAGTACCAATCGGATGAATCAGGCAATAATATATAATGCTACTGACACCTCAATAGGCTGTCAAAGCTGTAACACAAAGATGATTAATTATTCTACACACCATAAATCAACAGAAAATATGCATCCTAAACCGCTGAAAGAGGATACTCGTGCACTCGCTAAACATTAAAAGTGCACAATATGACATCCATTTCACATGCTATGAAGTTTGAGAAGCACAAAGCGACATTTTCTTGTCGCTCCACGACATTTGACGAAATATGAAGCGACAATTCAGGGTCCATACTGTAGAAAAGGTATGATTTGGCATTTATCGCAGTTAAGCTAGGACAAATCGTATGAATCACGAAATAATATATAATGCTACTGACAGCTCAATAGGCTGTCAAAGCTGCAACACAAAGATGATTAATTATTCTACACACCATAAATCAACAGAAAATATTCACCCTAAACCTCTGAAAGAGGATACACATGCACTCGCAAAAGGTTCAATGTGCACAGGATGACATCCATTTCACATGCTCTGAAGTTTGCGAAGCGCAACACGACACTCTCTTGTCGTTCCCCGACATTTGAGGAAATGCGAAGCGACAATTCACGGTCCATACTGTAGAAAAGGTATAATTTGGCATTTATCGCAGTTAAGCTATTACCAATCGTATGAATCAGGCAATAATATATAATGCCACTGACACCTTAATAGGCTGTCAAAGCCGTTGTAACACAAAGATGATTAATTAGTCTACACACCATAAATCAACAGAAAATGTGCATCCTAAACCTCTGAAAGAGGAAACACGTGCACTTGCTAAAGGTTCAATGTGCACAAGATGACATCCATTTCACATGCTCTGAAGTTTGAGAAGCGCAAAGCGACACTTTCTTGTCATTCCCCGACATTTGAGGAAATGCGAAGCGACAATTCACGGTCCATACTGTAGAAAAGGTATAATTTGGCATTTATCGCAGTTAAGCTAGTACCAATCTTATGAATCAGGCAAATAATATATAATGCCACTGACACCTTAATAGGCTGTCAAAGCCGTTGTAACACAAAGATGATTAATTATTCTACACGCCATAAATCAACACAAAATATGCATCCTAAACCTCTGAAAGAGGAAACACGTGCACTCGCTAAAGGTTCAGTGTGCACAAGATGAAATCATTTGAGAAACGGAAACCGACACTTTGTTGCCGTTCCCCAGGGTTTTAGGAATCGCAAAGCGACAACTCTGGGTCAATACTGCAGAAAAGGTATAAACTGGCATTTATCGTGGTTAGCCAGTACCAAAAGGATGGATCGGGCAATATAATGCTACTGTCACCTCAATCGGCCGTTAAAGCCGTTGAAGTTGCCACAACAAGTGCATGTGCAATAAGGCAATTCTACATAGTGGTCTCTACCCCATCATCAACCAAATGAGAAAGGGACTTGCTTTGGTGTGCAATCACCTGACCTTTTAAATACACGCAGTTCTACCTTCTACTCTTGTACTCCCTCCGTTCGGAAAAGGATGTCACAAAAATGAACTATAGATAGACCATTTTTATGACATCCTTTTCTGAACGGAGGGAGTAGCTATCAGCATCACACCAATACTAAGAAAATCACATGGCAAGAAAAGTATGCATTTTTAATCATCACCCACACTGTACTTATCCAATGTCAAGATTGACGGGGAGTGAGATGCCTACTTATTTAAGACAGCAGCCAGGGTCTCAAAATTGGCAGGAGCCTCAACGAACATCTTGAGCTCCGCTGCCCGCTTGGCGCTAGGCATCTTGAGGGCGGGCGCGCGGGACATGGCGTCCCGGAGCAGCACGCTGACGGCACCCCCGGACGCTGCAATGGCCCTGCAGCCGCGGTTAACGCTGGCGACGAGGCACCCCTCGGTGGTCGCCATGGGGACATGGTACTCGCGGCCGTCCAGGAGCAGCGGGCCGGCCACCCCGACCGGCAGCTGCACGTACCCGACGGGCATCTCACAGCATTGCCCCAGGATGGCCTGGTAGTCCATCCCGTCGAACGGGAGCCCCTCCACGCCCCGCCCCGTGATCCGCCGCAGCGCCTCCCGCCTCAGCCTGGCGGCGCGGCGGCAGTCCCCGAGCCGCGACTCCAGACGGTGCGACGGGAGCGCCCCGGACACGACCGCGGCGACGATCTCCTCGTCCTCGTCGTCCGGGCGGTCGGGCATTGGCGCGGGCGCGGGCGCGACGGCCGCCGGCGAGCGGCGGGAGCCATCGATGTCGTCCGCGGCGCCGGCGCCGGCGCTGCTGGCGGGGGTCTCGGACTGCGCGAAGTATGCGCCGAAGAGGCTGAGGAGGTAGATGACGGAGGCGAGCTGGCAGACGACGGCGACGAACTCGCGGCCGCCGTGGGGGAACCGGAGGGGGCGGTCCCGGTGGCTGCAGAGGCGGAGCAGGTCGCAGGAGGAGAGCACGAGCGAGACCATGGCGAGGCCGTTGGTGATCCGCATCGGGAGGGGCGCCGTGAGGGCCCGCCGCGCCGCCGCGATGCGGCCGCCGACCCGGCGCGCGTCCATCCGTCGAAACCGCCGCGCGGGGGCTAGGGTGAGATCGCGGGCAGTTACGACGAGCGAGCCGGAGCCGGAGCCGCCTGTGTGACGGTGCTGGGTTGTGCCGTCTGCGCTGCTTCTGCTGGTTCTCCGGGAGCTGCGTGTGCCGCGTGCGGCCGGGGCCGGCGCGGGAGGTGGCAGATGGACGGCCGAGGAGTGGATCGGACGGCGGAGAGTGGTTCTTTGTGTGCACGGAAAATGCAGATGCGGAGGTGGAGGTCAGATGTTCGGTGTGACAGTTCCGACCAATCAGTATTTGTAATGTCTTATACAAGCTGATTTCGAAAGTGCTAGCTAATCGCCTGAAGGTTATCTTGCCTCATATTATTTCACCAACACAATCAGCTTTTGTACCGGGAAGAATTATAACAGATAATGTTCTGTTAGCATATGAGATCACACATTCTATGCATAGAAAGAAAGGTGGAAGAGACGGGTTGGTAGCAGTGAAGCTGGACATGAGCAAAGCGTATGACCGAGTGGAGTGGCGGTTTCTTTAGAAGATCATGTTAAAGATGGGTTTCAGCCTGCAGTGGACTCAGCTAATAATGAATTGTGTCCGCTCGGTTACGTATCGAGTGAAGGTCAACCGAAAGCTGCAGAGTGGTTTTACACCAGCGAGAGGACTTCGGCAGGGGACCCTTTGTCCCCATATCTCTTCATTTTGTGTGCCGAAGGTCTATCTGCGCTCCTCCGTCAGGCTGAGGCTGAGGGGTCCATTGAAGGGATACAATTGTGTGCGGGAGCGCCGAGAATAAATCATTTGTTCTTCGCTGATGATTCGTTGATCGTGATGCGGGCCAATACTGCAAACGCTCAGAAATTGCAGGAGATTTTGGCACTGTATGAAGTGCAGTCGGGACAGTTGATTAATAAAGAGAAGTCAGGGGCGATGTTCAGCAAAGGAACTAAATCAGCAGCAAAGCAGGCTGTACTCGGGGTTCTATGCATTCCAAGAGAATCAAGGAATGAAAGATACTTGGGTTTACCTGTTCATTTGGGGGCCTCAAAGAAAAAGGAGTTTGAGTACCTCAAGGAGAAAATTTGGTAACGTATTCAAGGCTGGAAGGAGCGACTTCTATCAAAGGCGGGTAAAGAGATTATGATTAAGGCCGTTGCGCAAGCTATACCCACTTACGCTATGTCCTGTTTTGATCTTACTAAATCTTTGTGTGAAGAGATCAGTGCGATGATTTGTCGCTATTGGTGGAATGCCCAAGATGAGAAGAATAAATGCCATTGGATTAGCTGGGAGAACCTGACAAAACCTAAAGAGGAGGGTGGATTGGGATTTAGGGATCTGCACATCTTCAATATGGCTATGCTAGCTCGGCAAGGATGGCGGATGATGCAAAACCCGGACTCCTTATGCTGCACTGTTCTAAAGGCACTTTATTTTCCGGAGACCTCTATTTTGGAAGCTCAACCAAGACTTGCAATGTCGTACACGTGGCGAAGTATCCTCAAGGGTGTCGAGCTGCTGAAACAAGGTGTTGTGTGGTGAGTGGGTACGGGTGAACACATTGATGCCTTCAAAGATCCATGGATCCCAAGAGGGCAAACTAGGAGACCAACCACACCTAATGGCCTGGATGAACCAATCATGGTTAGTGATCTGATTGACGCTGAGACTGCATCGTGGGATGAGGAAGTTGTACGTACAGTTTTTGCTCCAGCAGATGTAAAGGAAATCCTTTCGATTCCACTCCGACGGGATATGGAGGATTGGATAGCGTGGCACTTTGATAGCAAGGGTGTTTTCTCTGTGAAATCAGCATACAGACTAGGAGTTAGTCTCTGTGAATCTCAATGCAATCGTGATGCTAGTTCGTCTACTGTCACCACAAGAATAAACCCCCTTTGGAAGTCGATCTGGAAGTTGAAGCTCCCGGGGAAGATTAAAATTTTCATATGGAGATTGTGTCACAATAGTCTGCCAACAAGAATGAATATCAAGCGCAAGCGTGTTGAACTGGATACTAGATGCCCGATGTGTAATCGAGCTGATGAGGATGGCGGTCACCTGTTTCTTAAATGCAAAAAAGTGAAACCAGTGTGGCGTCAACTTCTTCTAGAAGATGTCCGTCTATCGCTTGTGCCTGCACCTAATCCTTTGGTTCTTTTTGATCAAGTGTTTGCGTTACCAGAACCACGTCGTAGCACGATCTTTGTTCTGATGTGGGATTGGTGGACAACAAGGAACAAAATGAATTCTGAAGGAAATGAGAAGAGCGCAGCTGAAGTATGTCACTCGATTCAGAAGCATTGTTTGGACTTTTTTTCAGTACGAACAGCTCTTTCTGCTGCTCAGACAGAAACCGGTGGAATGATCAAGCACAGAGCTGCTTGGGCTAAACCACCGCTCGATCACGTTAAGGTGAATTTTGATGCGGCGTACCAACAGGATTCTGGACTTGCTGCCTGGGGTTTTATTGCGAGATCAGATATGGGCGAATTCATAGAAGCAGCAGCGGGGAAGATGACAAATGTAAAAGATGCTTTACAGGCCGAGGCAGAAGCCTGTCTCGCTGCTATCGAAGGAGCAGGGGCAATTGGTGTGCATCGTGTGATTTTCGAGTCTGACTGCAAGAATCTGGTTACAGCTTTGAACAGCAGAGTTTTGGAGCTGGCTGCTATTGGTGTTTTGCTGAAGGAAGCAAGGAGTCTCTGCATCGGTTCTTTTGACAGTTATACTTTTCAGTTTGCCTCTCGTAATTGTAATGTTGTTGCCCATTCCCTAGCCCAGTATGGCTTGCATGCCGAGATAGTTTGTACTGGGTGGGAGGATGTGGCTCCAGTTTTCATCTCTGACTTGGTTGCCAGCGATATTGATGGGCTCGTTTAAGTAATGGTAATATTTAGTTTAAAAAAAAAGGGATCAAAGGGACATAGCCGGGCACGGTGCCCAAGCGGCCGACGTATGTTCCCATCTTCTTTCTTTTCTTGCAAGTAGAGGATTTGGTCTCATATCCAGTGGAGAGGGAAAGTAGAACTAGCCCACGGCCTTCTCCAAGAAAAGCAAACACACTAGCTCACCTATACATTCATAGAGTAAAGTCGATTTTGAATGTATAGAGCTCTCGCCGAAATCGGATTCTGAACTCATAATCCCTAAGGTTGTGTTTGGATGTATGAATCGGAGGGCTTGGATTGAATTGTGCTAGAATACCAAAGAATATTTGTTCTAAATTCAAATTCTGGTGATTGGTTGTTCACTGAATTGGCTCATGGAATCCTGGCGAGTCACCAATTCCAAATGTTGTTTGGATGGTCAAGCGTGAAATTAAACATGATACATGAATATGAAGCTTATCCCTTGCAGAACACGTCTAAAAATGGAATTTGCACAACATGTCCATATGTAAGAACTATTATGGATTCATAGAAATAAAAGTGTGCAAAAAGGGTTAATACCGGCAAAATTGTTCCAAAACATGAATAAAATTGTCTACAAAATGTTTGCAATGGTAACAACCTAGTAGTCATTTGATCGTTTGCAACAACATAGTTCCAAGTCTCTTACAACAAGCATAGATAGCTTAGTTGTTGTGACAACAAGACAATAGTTTCAAAAGCAACAACACAAAGGTACTTTTCATGTCTTTTATAACAAACATAGATAACAGGAAAACCATCGAGGTTACATCACGAGCCAATCTTTCCTAAACTGCATAGGCAGCTCCATAAGCGCTCATGCACTGGCAGTTTAGCATAGGCTCGTCGTAGGTATGGGCAAGCCAAGTATGAAATCAAGTCAAGTGCAATAAGGATTTCAGAAGGAGGACTAGCCTTTGGCACTAGTATCGGATTAGTAGCCTTCAAAACATCTTGAAATGAGGTTTTCATAACTCTAAGCATACTTGTAGAATAGCTTCACAAGTTCTCTGCCTCTTGGGGGCAATTCTGGAGACACTTCACTGGGTGATGCGATTGTCTCTTGTCGAGTCTCAACACCCATCTTAGCACCTTCACCGTTTTCATGATCCTTTGAGTATATGGTGTTGATATAATCCCAATTTTTTACCACCTTTATCTTGTAAGAAGCTCGTGCCTTGTGGCCCTCCAAAAATATACACACGAGCAATGTCATGATGAAGCATGGAAGTATTCGAAACAAAAATTGCAATATCCTTATGCATTTACATATCTACACATTTCTGGAGCACACATCATCGCTATCCATTGACATCCTATTGTTGAGTGTTGACCCAATCCCATATAAATCAACTCTGAGTAAGTATGTTGCTAATGACCTCGTAATGCTTGTCAAAAGTTTTAATTCTTGCAGTAATGTTACTATGTGATGTCCTTTTGGCATTTCTCTTGCACATTGTGTATAACAACATTGTAAACATGACGCTTCCAGATAAATTCACTATTGAAAACACAATAGCTTTCCTACTCCTAGTACTCCTAGTGCTTGCTTGTACTCTGTGCTTGCAGGAGTAATTGCAAGTGCCGTGCCATGTCGTGCTTGCTGTATTGATCGTTTCTGAAATTTTTGTTGCAGTGCTTGAACAAATTAAATGAAACTTTTTCGGTAAAATTAACTGAAACTTGCTGCTAGGAAATTCTACCTGCAAATTTGCTAGGAGTAGTTTTCTTGTGCATTTAACTTGAGGAATAATTTTATGAACTCGATGCAAGTTGAAAGGGAGCCTCGTGGTGCTTTGGCTAATTAGAAGATGTCTTGAAGGGCCAATATGAATGTCCAGTGCATGGTGGTGAGCTCAAGCCGACACTGGATCTTGGCAGTACATGTATTTTTCCATGGGAGGTATGTGTCAATTACTAGAAAAAAAAGGTGTCCTCTGTTGTTACCGGACTGATCATGGTTTGTCCTCTGTTTGGTGATGCGTGCAGGGCTCTTGTTGTTGTCATGCAGGGCGCTTGTAGTTGCTAAGCGGTTAAACGACATCGATGTCAAGGTTTATGGCATGGACTGGACTGGTGAGCTTTTCTTGCCCTTTTAATTTTGTTTGCTTAATCATTGGCAACAAAAAAAAACCTTGATCTGCTACCATTCATGAGTAACTTGATATGTTACTGTATACTGAAGTTGGTCTCAAATTGATACAATGAGTACTGTGTGAGTACTGCTGCTGCTGCTGCTCCTGTACTGAACTATTGCTCGTGTGCTGAACTGCTGTGTGATCTTTTGCAGGACCTGGGCGAGGTAGCACCTGGACCTGGTCGAGGAGATGGAGCTGAGGCAAACACTTGGGCAAGGACCGGGACCTGCTCGACGAGATGGGGCAACACGAACACATGTGCGAGGCAGAACCAGGACCTGGGTGAGGAGATGGGGCGAGGAGATCTGGGAGCGGCTCCATGGGGTTGAGGAGATCTGCTGGGCGAGGAGATCTGGGTGAGGCTACCTTGGAGAGGATCTACGCGAGGCGAGGTGTTGGGCGAGGCGAAGAGGAAGACGACGCGCGAATTCAATTTTTTCGTTGTTTCTGTTTTGTTGGGCGAGGTCACGAGGTGTTTTCCGCTGGAACTTGCGGGATGGCATTATTTTTAATTTGAGCGTTGATGTGGGGCAAACAGGTCATTTGGCCGATTTTGAGGGTTTGTCAGAAATTCATTTAACGTCTTATATTCTGAAATGGAGGGAGTATATGTTAATTGTTTTTTCTAAATATCTGATCAAATTTTACAAAGTTTGACTTTAACTAAAACTCAGGACGCAAAATAAATAAAAACGGAGAGAGTATCTCTAAGAATACTAAGCTCCCTAGGAATAGAGGCCTCTCCTTTATCGTTGCCCCACTTGTCAGGTTGGAATAAAAAAATCTAAAAGTATATAGCTCTTAATGTTTGTGGCCCACGTTTAAGCTATCTAAAAAAATTAAGATATCTTCTTAATTGTGGCCCCACTTTTTAGGTTGTGCAAATAGATAACTCTCCTTAATTGTGGCTCCACTTGTCAGTTATGATAAAAGGTAGAGCTCCAAAAAAATAAAGATCTAATCTTAATTGTGGCTGCACTTTCAATTTGTAAATTTGTTTCCTAAAATATATACTGCTTGGTGCTTGTGGTTCCACGTTTCAGGTCGTAAAAAAAGCGTTTTTACCTTGTATCTGGTCTCGGGGCGTTCCGGAATTGTGTGGCCGGTTGCACAGAGAGATTTTTTTTAACATGCACTTAGCCGTACACCCTATTTTTACCATCTATTTGTGTTGAAAATCCTATAGATAGATTATGCTCCTGACATGAATTTAAATTTGTAGGGCATAAAAATGAGCATACAACTTTTTTTATTATATTATTCAACAAAGTCTCACAAAATAAATATATCAATCGGTCAAAGTCATTTTCCGCAATGCCAAAAAATATTATGGAGTGGTCCTGATCGCTGCCAAGTGCCGTAACCTCACACCAATATACGTCATCTAAATCAGATGACTCACAAAACCAACCAACTATGAGCCGGGAATCTAAACCGGTCCAGTAAAGTACGCATAGTCTATGTACGCGCTAGAAGTTGCTACCTCCCTCTTCAGTCTACCCATTTTTGAAGAGATCAACACATTGACCTTGCCTGACATGCCGTCGACGTCGCGACGACGCGCGCGAGACAACGCCACCCTCCTGCATGCGGCCATCAACACGGGTCTGCCATTGCGAACCCACTGCACTACGATGTCGAGACTCGCTGTTCTGGACGTGCGTCTCAACGCAATTCTCTCTCCTGGCGCCACATACCGCCATAGTCCGATATGGGAGACCTGACTCTAGAGTTCTCCCTGGAGCAGCTTGGGCCAGAAGATGACCGTTGCAGCAACGATGTCTTCTACAAGGTTTTTGCCAATTCTCAATTTATTATGATTTTCCTAAAGAACGTTCTCAAAGAAATACCATGCAATTTTTCTATTTTGTTTCACAACATGGTAGTGGTAAATCAAGACAATTATATCTACGATCTGACGGTATTTCTTTTAACTTTTGGGAATGACTTCGAATTTCAAATAGTAATTGTTGTTGTTTGAATCTTTTTGGTAAAAAAAACGGTTCCCTCAATTTTATTAAGCAACATTTTCACATTTAAGATAGATAAATGTGTCTGCATGCGCAAGTATTTTTTAATACCAGTGACTTTTATTATTTCAAAACCTACCAAGACATATCTATAGCTTTTTTTTTGTTTACCTATAATGTTTTGTGTGAAATGGATTTGGTTTGTGACGGAAAAAAAAAGGTTACTAGACAATCAAGATGACAAAATTGAAACAAATAGGTTTATAGATAAAACACTTATTTATATGTATGGAGTATTAAAGACATGTTATACTCTAATATACATTAGGCGCGGCATCGCGCGCCTTACCCTTCTAGTTTCTGAACAACCGCAACTGAATTTCGCAATCAACCGCGGGTTACATTCGAAAAGTCGAGTTCGTTGGCTTGTGGGCTGGGGTCCCCGTAGCTGGAGGCGCCAACCGGACGCAAAAACCCTCCTCCCCAATCACAATCCCCTTTCCCCTCGCCGTCCCCACCTTTTTCTTCCCCCGATTCTCCCCACTCCCGCCGCCCCAATCCCTTCTCACCGCCACCGGGTCGCGGCGAGGGAAGATCCCCTCCGATCCCCGCCCAGGAATCCACCGATCCGCCCGTCCCCCACTCCCCGCTCCCTCCTTGCCAGATGGCTCTGCAGCCGCAGCAGCAGCCGCACGCGGGGTCGGCGTCCGGGTCAGCGTCGGCGTCGAGCTCCAGCTCGGGGCTGCACCTGCCCAGCGCCTCGCCCTTCGGGGACACCACCCACACCAAGCTCTTCGTCGGGGGCCTCGCCTGGGAGACCACCAGCGAGAGCCTCCGACGCTTCTACCACCGCTTCGGGGACATCCTCGAGGCCGTCGTCATTTCCGACCGACACTCCGGCCGCTCCAAAGGATACGGCTTCGTCAGTGCACGCTCACCCTCCTCCTCAATTTCGCTGCTATGTATCGATTATGCCTCTAAGTTACATAGTCGTCTCCCCAGGTGACCTTCCGCGACCCTGAGTCGGCGACCAAGGCCTGCGAGGACCCCTCGCCCGTGATCGACGGCAGGCGGGCCAACTGTAACCTGGCGTCGCTAGGTCGCGCCCAGCCTTCCGTGCCCCTCGGTACTGTTCTCTTCTAAATTCTAATACACCTATTTGTCCTTCCACTAAAAAAACCTGTTTGGCCTAGCTTGTAAGCACATTTTGAGACCACTCTCTTGAAATATTTCTGTTCGCAAGTTAATCTTGCAAGGCGTATATTGCTTGCTGCTGCTTTGTGCGAACTAAATCAATCAGTTCTACCATGAGTCTTCCCTAGCAGAAGTAGTCACATGAGTCCGTGATGCTTAGTTGCTCACTCTGGAATTCATTTAACCCTTATCATGTGCAAACTGCAAAGTAAATAAAAAACAATTCAACTATGGGAAGAAAAGGGCTAGGGCTTTCGCACCAAGGTTGTTCATGTGGTAATTATAGTGGTCTTTCGATATGCATGTGTTCTCAAAACATGCATTCTCTATAGGGCGGCCAAGATCAGCTGGCTCCTACTTTGGTGTTCCCGTTCCAAGGGGCATTTATGTAGGCGGTTATGGTCAGCACCGACCACTTCCATTTGGGTACTACCAGGGATTGCCGGTTCCACAATACAGGTAAGATTTTGTGTGGTGTATGACTTATTGAATTTATATCCGATGCAACTTCTTTAGAGCACAAGTTATAAGCAATCTCAGCAAGTTGATGATGTATCACCGATGCTATTAAACTGGCAAATGAGATGACATGTTTATAACTCCCATCTAGTCCCTAGATTGTCTCTTCACGACTTTCAAGTTTTTTTTAGGTAACTTGTTCACAACTTTTCAGTTGACCTTCATAGTTTATATTTTGTTACCCCACATTTGCAAAAATTAACTAGGCACAGTTTTCTTGCAGTTTTCTTAAACTATCAATGTACTTGATTTAAGAAACATATGTGAGCCATCAAGTTGCAATGTCACCACACTTTTGAAGATAATTTCTCTAGTTTTTTTACATTTCCCTTTTCACCCATCTATCACTTGGGAACAGAAGTATGACCAGATGTATTTGCTTTGTTCACTTTGTCTTGATTGTGCATATGCTTGCTCCCCCTTTGTTATACCCATCCCACTCTTTTCCCCATCCTTTGAAAATGTTCAAAATATCAAATGCACTTGTGTTCATCGAGCAAAGGATCAACACCATGAAGCCAATAAAAGTGCATTCGGTTCATTTTCTTCTTCATTTTTGCAGTTACTCCACATATGGGACCGAATACATCTATCCACAGGTTAAAGTGTGAAACTGTTAACTTAAGTATTCTTGCAGAACACAAGTCATACAAAACATTAACATGTGCTGAAAAATGTTTCTTCACAGGGTACACTAAACCCATATGTTGGTCAGCAATACGTTCCAGTTTATGGAGTCTCAACTGCAGCAAATACTGCTAACCAGTCATTTAGCCCATTGAGCCCATCCATTTCTGGTGGGTTCAATGGTTATCCGACGATGCAGGGTTACACTACGCCAGGAAATCAATTTGTGCATCTCACTGGGTCGAACCTTCATAACTCATCTCCAACACATCATCAGGCTCCCTTCTTAGTAGGTAAGCCTTCTCCAAATCACATTTTTCAGTATATGTTAGGCTTGCTTTTTAATCTAAAGAAAGAGCCTTTCAACCAAACTCAACACGGTTTATCACATGTGTTCTGTGAGTGTGCATTCCTGATTATTTCTAAGTTCCCATGCAGTGTTGCATGTTCTATTAACCATCACAAGTTCCATTTAGCTCGGGTTTGGTTTTGTTCAGATTTACAGTGTAGATGCCGATATGTTGTGTAATTATATGGCCATAATTTTTCCACATGTTTCACTGTTCGTTTAGATATTTCGACTATCAACATGACAACTGAGATCTAAAGTATTGACGTATTTTAAGGAGGCAGCAACTGTTCCTCTGTCCCATTATATAAGACGTTTTAATAAGCTAAACTAGCTTCACAAAACGTCTTATATATTGGTACGGAGGGAGTAGTTTTTTGTCGTGTGGGAAGATCTTTCAGGTAAGTTCAGAGCACATAAGAATGCTCAGTGTGGGAAGATCTTTGCGGTTTTTGCATCTCTCTTCTCAATGTAGTTTACAGTGATGCCACTACCAGTTATAAGGGATTATAACTGTCAATGTGTTATCGAGGCTCTAGCGTATTACGTCAGCTTCTTGAAACTCCTTTTGACAATCTGTATGTCTGCAACTGGTGCTTGGTAGTTTGGTTGAGATTCTCACTTGGCTCTGCTAAATTCCAACTGCATTCACTGAGCAACAGTCTTTCACACTGAATTATTATGATAAAATGAGCATACTTGTACATTTTACTTCCCAAATCTTTTCCAGTATTCTATTAAATTGTTTTGCTCTTTTGGATAACTATGTGTTGGCTTTTGCAGCGGCACCGGTTCCCTCCCATCCACACTTACTTGTTCCAGCCCACTCACCTCAGTTTACACAAGCTAGTGGTTCAGACCAAAAAGCAAGCTGAACCATGCACCCAAACATTTATACCTTGAGGTTTGCTTTCTCTGCGTCATCGTTATCTTGTTTGCTTGTTGACCACGTAGCTGTAACTGACGCTAGATTTTTTATTCCTACCAGGTAACTTTAGGTTGCAGCAGGATTAAGAGAGCAGTGCTGCTGTATTTGCAGCACCTGTTCTTACCTGGCAAAAATCATCCTTGTATTCATAAGGTATGTAGTGTACCAACTACCAAGAAATCATCCTTTGCATTCACGAGATAGTGCATAAATGTACATGGATAATGGTCTCCTAACTGGCCCCATTCGATTGCGCATGTGTGCTTTTGTCTGTTTATCAATAGAACTGTTATTGCCATTCATACATTTTAGTTTTGTTCGTGCAAGTTGATTACTACTCATTGACAATGATTTTTGGGATGAAACTCCGCAGGTTGTCCTTATCATGATCAACATATGTACCTGGAGATCATGAAGTGTCCCGATGGATGGGGCAATATCTCAAGAGCAACGGCTGCTCTGGTCAGTTTGGCTTGGTTCAAGTCCTGTCCTGGTGGGACTGTAATCATTGGGAGCTTGAAGCACCGGATACAGCATCATTGATCCTGTATCTAACAAGTCATGGAGATACAGTGGATGCTGGAATGGAGTCCAGCAACCCTGTAAGGTTGACTAATCCCATTGGATTAGTCATGATGGCACTCAGATGACTATCCATCTGAAGAATCACCAAGTTAGAGTGGTTTACTGTCACGAGTCGGAGTCTCGCATATGTGTTGGTCTGTTGTCATGATCTATCCTGTGGTTCGTACTAGGCGTATCGATAACTAAATAATGGATTTCTGGTACCTTAGGGCTTACACATGATGTTCAGTTTACCCAAAGGGTGGTCGGAGATGGCCCTGCTTCTGTATCCCAACTGGGTAATCAGAGCTTCTCTGCGTTACTAAGCAGCTGGTAGTCAGATCAAGATGCATTCTTATCCGTGGTACAGTTGGTAATGGTCCCAGACCTGTTGTTCTGTACCACGTCCGAGAAGTTATAATGTACTTTTACATTGCTCTGAGCTTTGATAGCTCCAAGAAGAGTCTTGTTCTATTTAAATAAAACCGAGGTTGAGAATCCAGTGATGTGGTGTAGCATCATGGGTTTTCACAGACTTGTCATGTTGTGTTGCGCAGTTTTGTGTATTGAGTGAACTGGGGATTCATAAAGAAGTGTCTAAAAAATGTGGTTGTTGTATATCTACCTGAAAACAGTATGTTCGTTTGATTTTTGAATGTACAATTGTTCAAACTTCTTGCTTTTCTGGTACCTAGAAGAACTGGCAGAGGCTAATAACTTTGCCAAGATGCTGTACAAATTATCAAGTTTGATGATAGTACTTGAAAGTGAGCGCTTTATGAGCAAACCAATGTTACAATTTTTACATCCTATGTGTTGCAAGCCACGAGGGTATATGCCATTCCAGCTGCTTTTACTTCACATATGCAAAGCTACTGCATCATGTTATGGCTCTTGAAATGAACACACTCCAGCTGGAACGCTACTGTACTCTGCATCATTGTTGGAGCATCTATCATAGAACTCTTAATTTGAGTTTGTCATATCCAGCTTTTGTCTTGTACTTCTCAAATAGTTCTTGAAGCGCAAGAACAAATTGTTCATGGACCTCATTTATCTGTCAACCAAGTCATAATGCACTTCAGAATCTTAAACATATGCATGATTTCAAAAGTTGTCTTCAAAGTTACAAAGCAACAAAAACTCAGATGATAATGTCATACTTTAAGGAGATGTATAAAACACTGTCCCCAGTGAGTAACTGATCAAGACTGGTTTAGATAGCACTGTAGAAGCCCAGAATGAGAAACAAAAAATGCACACTGCTGAGGGTATCCAACAATGTCATTGTTTTATTGTGTATTAACAGAGAGTATAAACTATAGAATGCACAGATGCCGTATAGGTTATGACTCCGCTACGTATTCTCTTTCGTTTTCCAGTTATGTTTGATGGAAAAATCACTCAGCATTGCTCAAAAGATTTTTTTGGTTGAAAGCTAGAAAGAATAACAATCATCGATATAATGCAACAGAATGATTCTCACCTCATCATAGGTAGGCTGAGGATTTTTCTTAACCTCGATTGGTTTTCCAACAATCAGATGCAATGGTGTCGCGAAAGGGATGGGGGTCCTGTGTTCCAATGTGCATGTTAGGTCATGTGAACTCTTGAACGCCAATAAGAATACTGAATCGAAATTATTTTCCACAAATCAAATCAGTGCAAATGTAGAAAAAAGAGGATATGTATGATGAAATTTCTTTACCCAAATTTCCCCCAGAAGATAATCGGCGTAAATTTAATTGCTCTAGCAATCTTGACGATTAACTTGCCACCTGGCCTCCACCACTTAAACACAAAGCTCTAACAGAAAATAGCACACAGAATAAGAAGATTGAATATCATGAATGAATTTACTTAGGGACAGCAATATTCAAAATTAGGAGTATGATGAACTTGTGGGGACAAGGTTTGCTAAACAATTTCCCGCACCTAGAGCGTGTCCATTTTAAATTAGGTAGCCTCTTCAAGTTTGCAACCATCCAACCACCATCAGTATTTATTAGGCACCCATGAAATTAATGATACTGCAATATTGCGTATCATGTGGCACAAGTGCGTTACCTGTCCGAAGCAGAAAACAGGGACTAGAGGAGAACCTGTCTCCATAGCTATCTTAACAAAACCTTTTCTTGATTTAAGAAAAACAACCTGTCAATTGCAAAAATTGTTTATCATTATCACATTCACTGAAAATAATATGTAGTTTGACAGTCGATAAAATGCAATATTCTCATAGACTATGCAAGAAGAAAACCGTCGGAAACCTCTGAATCATGATCCATGTGAAGTATCTCCTGCACACCTCCTGGCACTATGATGCAACTGTAACCAGCACCAAGGTAGGAGTAGAAACTCTTCCTCGATGCAGGGGCCAAACCCAACCACGTCCATATCTGCCTCAAGAACGGGGTGTAGAACACCTAACACCAACCAGAAACAAACCAATTAAGAGCACAGCTACTAACAGGAGACTGAATTCAGTGCAATGTACTTGTATGAAGGAAATCAGGTGTCCTCACCGCAGTGCTTGCAAGGACCTTGATCTTGGGCAGTGGCATGAATCCAACAAGGTCCAGAAGGGCCCCCAAGCCGATGGGCAGAACAGAGTGAGGTTCATAACCGAACACTGCAAGAACAGAACGCTGAAATCAGAAATCTTATCTCGACTTTTGAGCACTCTTTTTGGGTCAGAGACTTTGCTTATGACGATTCAAGCACCCAGAGACGGAAGCTCACCGTAGGCTCTTTTCGGGTCAAAGGCCTTGTAGTCCACCACATGTAGAGTGATGGGGAAATACCCAATGACGTACTTGCTTATGAACCTGCAGATGCGCCCTCCAGCTGTGAGATCCAAGCCAACAATGCAGGGGATGACGCAAAACAGCGAGAAGAGGAAGAGGGAGGAAGCGAACCTGGCGATCTTGCGGCCGATCCTGCTCTTGTCGCTGACGGGCACGAGCATGAAGAAGAGCTGCGTGCCGAGCACCCTGCACCGTCGACAGGAGCGCACGAGGATGAAAATGACTGATTAACCAACGAACTGGTGATAGTAGCATCAGATAGTGGGGGGGGGGGGGGGGGGGGGGGGGGGGGAGGGAGAGAAGGGGGGACGGGGATGAGTGGACGGACATGGCGGCGACGCGGCGGGGGAGGAGGAAGAGGGAGGCGAGGAGGAGGAGGACGTTGAAGTGGATGGCCCCCAGCCAGAGCGCCAGCGCGACCGTGGTGCGCAGCGGCGAGTAGGCCGTGGCCCTGAACACCGTCGTCCCGTCTGTCGCCCCCTCGGGCGCCGCGCCGTTGCTCAGGCCATTCCCGCGCCCATCCCTCCCTGTCCGCCGGCGCGGGGAGCTTCGAGGCCGGGGTCGTGGGGGAGTCCGCTTCTCCCGCGTGCGTCGCGCTGTGTCTGGACTCTTCTCCGGCGGATTTTGTCCGTGCGCGCGGGGGCGGAGTCGTCCACTTCCTGCCTGGGCGCCTGCACAAGTTCGGCTCCATTTGTGTTGGCGCCGACCTCAGGGCCAGATTTGCAATTAGTTTCCGGGAACAGCCAGATACGTCGTTAGTTCGCGAGAAGGGGCATATTTGGCAAAAAATACCCTGGCCGGGGCGCGGAGGGCCGTGGGATGGCGTCGTGTGGCGTGCCCGCCACGCGGCGTCCTTTGCAGCCGGTGTCGTGCTCGTGCGCCGCAGTACGTTTGACCCTCGTGCTCCGGCGTCCAGATGGTTCCTTTGCCTGATCCGATCGGCCCAGCCTAGCTTTAGACCAGGCGTGTGCGAGGTGGACATATTAGGCAAAATCAACAAATCTAACCCTCACGGCAAAGTTCAGTACAAAATGAACCATTTTCGAAAGTTTAGTCGGATCTAACCCTTTTCAGTACCGCTCAACATATCGGCGGTAGGTTAAAAAGGGTACCGCCGTGTCTTTCTGGCGGTAGATGTCCTGGTCCACGGTCCGGTCGGGCCGGTTGACTGTGGTGACGTGGCAATACCGCCAACTCCAGAAGCAGTAAACTTCGTTCTGTACCGCCGAGTCCGGAGGAGGTACCTCTTAATACTATACGGCCGCTTCCATTGGCGGTACGGCTTGGAGAGTTAAGTGGCGCTTCGGCCCGAGCCCAGCCCGCATCTTCCCTTGTTCCTCTTCTCCTCAAGAACAGACGGCGGCGGCGCGAGCTTCTCCCCTCTCCCCTCTCCATTAGGCGGCGGAAGTGGCGGCGTGAACCGACGGCGGCGGCTCGGCGCGAGCCCTCTCTCCGTCAGGTAATCCTCCCTTAGCTCTCTCAATTTCGTCCATAAATTTGGCCGAATCTAGATGATTTGTTGAAACCCTAGATGATCAAAGGAAAATCTAGATGATTTGTTCAAACCTAGATGGTATGTTTGCTTTAGATGGTATAAACTTGGCAGAATGTAGATGATTAGGTCTAGATTCTATGGATTGGCCGAATCTAGATGCTATTTGTTCAAACCCTAGATGCTCTAGATAATTTGCTCTAGATGATGCCTAATGCTCTAGATGATTTGCTCTAGATGATGCCGAATCTAGATGATTTGATCTAGATGATGTCTTATTTGATCCAGCTTCATGACCAATTTTTTTAGTGTATGTAGATATTTGTGTTCTCAAATTTTTATGGTCATTTGAAAGAATGTTTCGCATTAGGATGGATGACCCGCCGGAACGTTATTACCCCGGGCTTGATTTGGTGTACGACAAGGAACATCGTGCCCGGCTTATCGAGAGGGGAGATATGGACTTAGCTGAGAAGGTATGGCTTAATGTTCTCCATTTTTTTGTTGCAATTACAAAGATAGTGACCACATCATGTTTTTATCTTTCGCAGCCTATCGGTCCTATGCGCATGAGGCGCCATAGTGCGGAGGACATGCCCTACGATGTTCGGTACGAGCAATACTTTGAGGCGGCTGGTCTTCTCCATTTGTCCTTCAGTTCAAGCGTAAGCCGCCGGCGTTCAACCACACGATCATTACCGCCCTTATTGATCGTTGGAGGCCCGAGACCCACAGTTTCCATTTGCCATGTGGAGAGATGACGGTCACTCTTGAGGATTTTGCCATGATCACGGCTCTTCGATCGACGGAGCCGCTTTGACTGGGAGGGTGGATCTTGTCGGGTGGCGCCAGCGGGTTCTTGGTCTCACCGGCAGATTACCACCAGTGCCGCCGGAAGGAGTGAAAGATACTAGGTCAGCGGGTGTCTCGTATTCGTGGCTTCGACAGTTTGGGCCATGCCTGGCGGATGCCGATGCACCGATGGTGCAGCAGTATGCCCGGGCATACATGTGGTATGTGTTAGCCCGGGTGATCTTTCCAGATGGGTCAGGGGACACAGCCTCGTGGATGTGGCTTGATCCATTACGTGATTGGAACGTCAAGTACAACTGGGGGTCGGCGGGTATAGCCTTTCTTTACCGTCAGGTAGTTTATTTGCATACCTTTCTTGTGTATGTTACTTTCATTTGGCATTTGACATGATTGTTATTGTGCGGCTGGACCATGCATGTCGTAAGAAGGGAAAGGGAGCCTCGTTAAACGGTGCTGCTTGGCCCCTCACGATTTGGATGTGGGAGCGGATTCCGGTTGGACGTCCTCGCAAACTCCCACCAACTCTATGGGATTATGACCTTGATGGTGATGATGAATTGTGGCGCCCGACCTGACTGTTATACAGTGACGCTGTGTGTCACCGGTTAAGCGATACAACCGGAGGTTACGGGTTTACCGATCCCCGGCCAAAACCTTTGGCAGGTGTTGCTCAGAATGGATCATTGGCAACACAACACCCCGATTGATGCCTTAACACAGGCACAACACTCAATGCATAATAGGGAGATCAAGACTTGTGGAACAACTGGCACATCACAGACTCTACGACACAAAGTATTATAGTTCAACTCTTATAATAGAGAAAGATAGCAAATGACAACCAGAGGTCACAGACCCAACATTACAACAAGCGGAAGCAAAATTAAGTTGTTCTAAACAACAAGATCCAGATTATGGCCTAAGAGGCCTACAAATACATCCAGCGCCAGCTGTTCCGGGATTCCCAAGCTGCCACCTGGGAACCCCAGACTACTCGTCGACGTCCACAAAGAACCCACCTTCGAGATCGGTGAAGTCCTCCTCTGAAACAAAACAAACGACGTTGAGTTCGACGAACTCGCAAGATTATATATAGATCTCTAGCTCGATGAGGCTTTCAAAGTTATATGCCTCTTTTGCATAAAGCTGATTTTATTTATGAAAAACATAACTCAATGGCATCGACTATTCAGAGTATTTTCAAAAGAGGTAAGAAGTAACTCTATTCTTTCATCACCTTTCTCAACATCCACCACTGTACCTGTTCTACAAAGGCACCTCCCGAATCACCCTCGAGGAAGCTCACCTTGCAATCTTGAAGTGGTACCTTTAGTACCCAGGTTCTAATCATTCCGTTCAAGTTATTCTATGATCTTATCGTCATTTCCCAAGTTGTCCGTAACCGTGGACACGGCTTTTCGAAAAGATTTACCCTGCAGGGGTGTACAATGTTTGCCACACGTACCGTCCGGCCCATTACCTGCGCATTATCTCTCTTCCTTGGAAAGCCGGCTGGGTGGGAGTGGTGTCGACTTCTCCTCGTTTGAGACTTTCCAGGATCATCAGTGGCGGTAGGACAGGTTCAGTGCCTCCAACACCCTGTCCCGCGGCCACTTATTTTCCTACCACCACCATCCTCATCTCAGTTCATACCACCATCATCACGCACGCGCAAATGGAAGCCCGAACTAGAGGACCCTGGCTAGCCTCGCCCGAGTTATTAGTCTATGAGGGTTCCTGCAATTGCATAGGCCTCGCGCATGGTTGCACGCTCAGTCTTGGTTCGGGAGGTAAAGAACTCGCACCTAGGCGGCGAGAACGAGACAAAGCACCACAATCACAGTGGCCTCTCATCTCCACCTTTTAGCATTTTATCACCTGTCACCACAGTTTCTCCACCATCATCGGACATTTAAGCACATGTTCCCAACATGATACATCCATCGGACGAATAACATTTAACTAAGCATGGCTAAGCATCAACATTGCATAGTTAAGTATCTCAGGCAACAATACAAACCTATGGATAATAGGAGGGGAAACAGGTAATGGCATCAGAAACTTAATGCAACTATAGGATACTCTAATCCATAAAATTGACATTTAGAACCGCATGCAAGATTATAGTGGAGAAAATATTTACGGAAACATAGGATAAGATATGCTCAGAGGGGGATTACGCTTGCCTTGCTCAATGTGCTGGTAGTACGGATCGTCGGGGTATTGCGGTGTAACCCCGGCTGCTTGATCTATCGTAGCACAAAACATGGAAGAAACAATCAATCACCACACAAGCTTTAACAAATGCAATGCGCAAACACATGATGACATGCCATTCTAGATCCCCGAGAAGAGGATGATTCAAGCTATTCAACTTAAACGGAGTTCGGATGCTTAAGGGTGCATCATGAATCTACGGGGGATTAGGTCATGCAGCATATTTACTCGTTAAATGGAGAGGATGAACCCTATCGTTATCTTGCATATGATTGTCATGATCATGAGAAGATGCAGGGTTGGGTGATTAAGCGAGAAAAAGTAATACTACACAATGCCTCGAACAAATTGTTTGAAGAGAAAGGGAGTCTTTCAGTTTAACTGGGAGGCAGAATTCCATGCCAGCGGTACTACCGCTGGAACAGGCGGTGGTACCGCTAGGGTCTTCATCGTTCCAACCAGCCAGTCAACGGTCGTCTTCTTTCTTCACGGAGCCCACGCTCCCGGTACCAGTTGGTACCGCTCGAGGTACCGCTCGAGGTACCGGACAAGGCCTCGAATGCTGGAAATCGCGGTACCATTAGCGGCACCAGACCCAGCCTTTCCGCATCAGTGGTACCGGCTGGTACCGCTGGAGGTACTGTTGGTGGTACCGCTCACGCGCCCAGAACACGTTTTCGGCGGTACCTGAGACGGTACCTGCACCGGTGCTGCTTCAGCAGTGTGTTTGCCAGGGAGCAGCGGTACTACTGCTTATTCCAGCGGTACTACCGCTTCCTGGCAACCTTTACTCAATACAACGAGTATCGCCGCACCTACTCCGGACCCAACAGAGGCTACTAGCTACGGCTAGAGAGGAAAATAGGGGAAAAGAAGAGGCTCGGAAGGTTGCTCTGCTCACCCTAAACTCGTGGGGAGGCTCGGGGAAGGCGGGGAGAGTCGGAGTTGGCGGCAATCGAGCTCGATGGGCGGCGGACGTCGTGGACGGAGAATTCGAATCCCGGGCAATGTGTTGCTCCCCGGCTCGATTCTTGCGGTGAGGAGGAGAGGAGAACACGGCCCAGCTTCTTGCAATCGTCGATTTGCTCGGGAGGCTCTCAGGCGACGGCGACGAGCACGGCCGCCATGGCCATGGTGCGGAGCTCGTCGGAAGAGGAAAATAGAGGGAGGGAGCAGAGGGGCGTGTGGATAGGGTAGGGCATGGCCTCGTGGGGCTCTCCTTCTTGCAGGGGGAGGGCAGAGGGGCCCCGGGCGCGGCGTGCTCGAGCTGGTGCGGCTCGGCCGCCCAGCTCGGTCGCTACAGAACGAGGAAGGAGATGGCAGTTTTTGGAAAACCCCTAGAACTTTTAAGATCATCACGGATAGGTCCTTAGCAGCACTGGTTGCACAGTTTTGTAATTAATTGGGACAGTTAAACTCTTCCAAAAATTGTGCAGATTTTTGGGTAGCCTCCTTGTACCTTGGGCCAACACCCATAAAAATTTCAAAGCCTTTGGAGTCCATTTGCTTGGGGAAAAAATAACAAGTTACTTATAGGCATTTTGAGAAATTCCAAAATAATACTCTTTTAGAATTTTGAAGCAAGTCAAAATATTGATCTGAGCTCTTGGAACTTCCTTGACAAATATAGGATGTCAAAAGTTTGTATTTTGCAAGATTGAGTGCTTTCACGGTTTTGAAATTTGTGGAAGCACATTTGGCAATTTGGTTTTTAAATGTTGCCAGCCTCCACAATTGCCTAGCAACAACACAAAATGCATGATGCCATGATGCAATGAACACAAAAGTGGAAAATTTACACGGGTTTTGAGGTTTTTAAACTCGGGCTGTTACAATTCTACCCTCTCACAGGAATCTTGTCCGAGATTCTAAGGTTGCAAAGAAGTCGGGATACTCCTCACGAAGACTAGACTCTCGTTCCCAAGTTGCTTCTTCCTCGGAATGGTGAGACCATTGAACTTTGAGGAACTTGGTAGTCTTGTTCGGGTCTTCCTTTGGCTTCATCCAGACACGGATAGGATGCTCGCGATAAGTGAGATCTTCCTGGAGGTCTAGCTCTTCATGATTGACCATGGATAGGATCTTAAAACACCGGCGAAGTTGGGAGACATGAAACACATCATGTACATTTGGGAATTTGACCGGTAACTCCAACTTATAAGAAAGATCTCCTCGCTTGGCCAGAACGGTGAAAGGGCCAACATAGCGAGGTGCCAATTTCCCTTTGATTCCGAAGCGGCGAACGCCACGAAGGGGAGAGACACGGAGATAAGCTTTATCACCAATTTCATAGTGAATTTCCTGATGGTGCTTATCATAGTAGCTCTTCTGCCTAGACTGAGCAATCTTCAGATTCTCTCTTATGATTCGAACCTTCTCCTCAGCTTCATTGATCACATCCGGACCAAAGAGTGCTTCTCTCCGGTCTCGGACCAATTTAGAGGAGTGCGGCATTTTCTTCCATATAAGCCTCGAATGGAGCCATGCCCAGACTAGCTTGATAGCTATTGTTGTAGGAGAACTCCGCGAAAGGGAGATACTTTTCCCAACCCTTGCCAAAAGAGATCACACATGCCCAAGCATGTCTTCCAACACTTGGTTCACTCTTTCGGTCTGACCATCAGTTTGAGGATGGTAGGCGGTACTGAAGTTGAGACGGGACCCCATAGCAGTTTGGAAACTCTGCCAAAACTTGGATACAAAGATACTTCCACGGTCCGATATGATCCTCAGAGGGACCCCATGCAATGGAACAATACGAGCCAAATATAAGTCAGCAAGTTGACTTGCCCGTATATCATCACGGACTGGTAGGAAGTGAGCAACCTTGGAAAGACGATCAATGATTACCCAGATTGCATTGTTGCCCTTTTGAGATCGGGGAAACCCGGTGATGAAGTCCATACCAATTTCATCCCATTTCCACTCGGGACTGCAATAGGGCGAAGAGTACCGGCAGGTCTTTGATGTTCAGCCTTTACCCGTCGACAGGTGTCGCATTCAGCAACATACTTGGCAATTTCTCGTTTCACGAGTCCACCAGAATTGTGGTCGAAGGTCTTGGTACATTTGGTACTACCGGGATGAATAGAGAGGGAGATTCATGAGCTTCTTGGAGGATCACTCCCTCAATTTTCGTTTCTTTGGCACTACCAAGCGGTCACCAAAATAAACAACTCCGGATTCATTGACAGAAAAACATTTGGCCTTCCCGCTAGCAATGTTCTCTTGATTTTTAGAATACCCTTGTCACGGTTTGAGCATCCTTAATCTGGTCTACAAGAGTAGATTTGATCTCCAGATTTGCAAGGTAGCCGGAGGGAACATTTCAGTTCAAACGAGAGAACTCTTCATGAAGGGCAGGTTGGGCCTTTTCAATCATCAGATTGTTGCAATAGGACTTCCGACTTAGCGCGTCAGCCACGACGTTTGCTTTGCCGGGTTGATAGTTCAGACTCACATCATAGTCCTTGATTAACTCCAACCAACGCCTTTGCCTGAGATTTAAATCCGGCTGGGTGAAGAGGTACTTCAGACTCTTGTGATCCGAGAAGATCTCGCAACGGTTACCAAACAGGTATGGTCTCCATTGCTTCAAAGCATAGACCACGCGGCAAGTTCTAGATCATGAGTTGGGTATTGTGCTCATGCGGCTTAAGTTGGCGAGAAGCATAGCCACCACATGGCCATCTTGCATTAGCACAACCCAAGCCTTGTAGAGAGGCGTCACAGAAGACGACGAAATCCTTGCTTGTGTCCGGCAGGACAAGCACAGGAGCGGACGTGAGTTTGGCTTTCAGTGTTTTGAAGCTCTCTTCAGCTTCGGCCGTCCATACGAACTTTTTATCCTTCTTGAGAAGGTCAGTCAGGGCCTTGGCTATCTTGGAGAAACCTTCGATGAATCGGCGGTAGTAACCCGCCAATCCGAGAAAGCTACGGATGTCCTTGACTGACATTGGAGTTTTCCAATCCAGAATGGACTGAATCTTGTCGGGAATGACAGCCACACCATTAGCGGATATCACATGACCAAGGAAGACAAGATTATCCAACCAAAACTCACACTTGGAGAACTTGGCATAGAGGCGGTGTTCTCGAAGTCGTGTCAGAACCAAACGAAGATGTTCTCATGCTCTTCATTGGTTTTGGAATAGATGAGGATGTCATCAATGTAAATGACGACAAACTTGTCAAGATAATCCATGAAGACAGAGTTCATGAGCCTCATGAAAGTAGCTGGAGCATTTGTGAGACCAAAGGACATGACGGTATACTCATATGAGCCATACGAGTAACAAATGCCGTCTTTGGAATATCCTCCTTTCTGATTTATCTGATGGTAGCCTGACCTCAGATCCATCTTGGAGAATACCGTTGCACCAGCTAACTGATCCAACAGATCATTGATGCGAGGAATAGGATACTTGTTCTTGATTGTCACCGCATTCAACGGTCGATAGTCAGAGACTAGACGAGGCACGGTAGAATCCCTCTTCTTGACAAAGAGTACCGGACAACCCCAAGGTGAACTGCTAGGCTGGATGAATCCTTGCTAACAGCTGATCAATTTGCTCTTTCAACAGAGCCAACTCTTCCACCGGCATACGGTAGGGCTTCTTGGAAATTGGAGCGGTACCGGGAAGTAGATCTATGACAAACTCCACACTTCGGTCAGGAGGCATGCCAGGCAATTCTTCCGGGAACACATCCGGGAAGTCACACACCACGTGTATGTCCTGGATTTCAGGAGGATTCGCCTTCCATAAAGCAAAGGAGGATCTCAGGTGAGTTGGGTATGATGGACGGAGGTCTTGACATGCAGACCAATACTTCACATGTCACCGGAAGGAATTGGTCACGGTGACGGTCTTGGCAGCACAGTCGAGATTAGCCTGGTATTTGGCTAGCCAGTTCATGCCCAGTATGACATCAATGCCACTTGACCTCAGAGCTACCAAGCGAAAGGAAAAGAGTAGTAACCGATAGTAATCTGACCTCAGGAGTAACCCCATCGGTTTGCCATTTGGAGCCAGGAGTGGCGATCACCAAGGGACGCTCATTTTCGAACGGTATTTTGTGGTCTTTTGCAAAAGCTATGGATATGAATGAATGCGATGCTCCAGAATCAAACAAAACTGTAGCCGTTGTTGTTGATTCGTAACTCACCCATGAGAACGCCGGGGTCCTCTTCAGCTTCTTCAGCAGAGATGTGGTTCAGGCGACCACGCACAATAGGTCCAGCCTTGCCAGAGTGGCAGGGGCTCGTGCAGGAGTTATCGCGAGAGGTGCCTTCTGGGGGCACTCCCTGGAGTAGTGGCCAGCCTGGCCACAGGTGTAGCAAGTGAGTCCAGGTGGAGCAGGTAGCATAGGACGGTACCCACTCCCGCCTACCCCAAGTGTCGAAGTAGTGGGGCGCGGAGGAGGTGGCCTGTATCCGCGGCTCTCGGCATGAATGGAGCACGCGGTACAGCGCTGTAGGGAACAAACACCCTGCGCTTCTTGCTCTCAGAACCCGAGGAACTCTGGTGGTCCCCGTGTGCGGGCCTCTTGGAAGCTCAAGTTCCTTTCTTCCTTGCTCAAGAGTAAAGCCTGGTTGAACAGCTCCTGTAGGTCTGGAACCTGAAGGGCAACAACTCATAGCGAGCTGCGGAGTAAGACCCTTGCGGAACAGCTCTTGCTTGTCAGCATCATTGGTCACGTCCCTTGGGGCGTAACGAGAGAGATGGTTGAACTCACGACCATAAGTGCGGAGGTCCATCCGTCCCTGTTGCAAATCCAGGAACTCCCTCCTCTTCAATCCATGATCGGCTGGGAATGTACTCCGCACGGAAGGCAGTGCGAAATCAGCCCAGTGAAGACATGGTTGGCTGGAAACAAAGCCACATGGCTTTCCCACCAACAGCCAGCGCACCAACCAAGAGGTAGGTGGCAAAGTTGACTTGCTCAGCCATGGGACATGCAGCGCGGAGAACTTGCGCTCCAAAGCACGAAGCCAATCATCAGCTTCCAGTGGCTCCTTAGCATCAGCAAAGGTGGGTGGCTGGACGCAGGAACTCAGTGAGAGTGTTGCACTCGTTCCTCCGTGCATTCTGCTGCACCAACTGCTCAAGCAAGCGCTCATTGCGCCCACGGTTCTCCTCAATGGCCATCAAGACCTCAGCCATCGAGGGTGGTGGCGGCAGATCATCCTCATCATCATTGTGGTTACCGCGACCACCACGGCCTCCACGCCTCCTCGAGCCATTCTGGAGATTTGACAATGACACGTTAGTATCTTTCTCCGAATGGTCGAACAATAGCATTAGCGTCTACTCAAGTACACAGACTAGGGACGATAATACATTTGTAACGAAACAAGGAATCAACAAGATAGAACTTGGGTCAAAGATCAGCATCATGTGCTACTAGTGAGAGTTAAGAAATCACAACTTAACACACTCTAGTTGACACAATCCGGGACCTTATGTTCAAGTCCTTGGGTTAAAACCCAAAGAAAGGATCAAATGATTAACTGGTAGAAACATCTGAGTTGATTTGGGATTGCAACGCAGCGGGAGCAACGGACACATAACACTAAAGGTCGAACCCACCCACGTTTCTAATTTTGAAGTAACAGATGAGAAGTAAAACCTTTAACTCAAATCGAGGTAAGATTGCTCCGAGATTAGAGGGTAACCAGATAAGGAGTAAAAAGAATCCTAAGATGGTTTTCACAACTCATTTTTAGGTTAAAAATATTTTCACAAACACTAGACTCAACATCGACCAGTAGAAGGGTTTCCTACAGGCAGTACTGCTCTGATACCAACTTGTGGCGCCCCGACCCGACTGTTATACAGTGATGCTGTGTGTCACCGGTTAAGCGATACAACCGGAGGTTACGGGTTTACCAATCCCCGGCCAAAACCTTTGGCAGGCGTTGCTCGGAATGGATCATCGGCAACACAACACCCCGATTGATGCCTTAACACAGGCACAACCCTCAATGCATAATAGAGAGATCAAGACTTGTGGAACAACTGGCACATCACAGACTCTACGACACAAATCATTATAGTTCAACTCTTATAATAGAGAAAGATAGCAAATGACAACCAGAGGTCACAGACCCAACATTACAACAAGCGGAAGCAAATTAGGTTGTTCTAAACAACAAGATCCAAATTATGGCCTAAGAGGCCTACAATAAACATCCAGCGCCAGCTGTTCCGGGATGTCCCAAGCTGCCACCTGGGAACCCCAGACTACTCGTCGACGTCCACAAAGAACCCACCTTCGAGGTCGGTGAAGTCCTCCTCTGAAACAAAACAAACGACGTTGAGTTCGACGAACTCGCAAGATTATATATAGAGCTTTAGCTCGATGAGGCTTTAAAGTTATATGGCTTTTTGCATAAAGCTGATTTTATTTATGCATAACTCAAGCTTTTTATTTATGAAAAACATAACTCAATGGCATTAGCTCTCTTCCTTGGAAAGCCGGCTGAGTGGGAGTGGTGTCGACTTCTCCCTCGTTTGAGACTTTCCAGGATCATCAGTGGCGGTAGGAAAGGTTCAGTGCCTCCAACACCCTGTCCCGCGGCCACTTATTTTCCTACTACCACCATCCTCATCTCAGTTCATACCACCAACATCACGCACGCGCAAATGGAAGCCCGAACTAGAGGACCCTGGCTAGCCCCGCCCGAGTTATTTAGTCTATGAGGGTTCCTGCAATTGCATAGGCCTCACACATGGTTGCATGCTCAGTCTTGGTTCGGGAGGTAAAGAACTCACACCTAGGCGGCGAGAACGAGACAAAGCACCACAACCACAGTGGCCTCTCATCTCCACCTTTTAGCATTTTATCACCTGTCACCACAGTTTCTCCACCATCATCCGGACATTTAAGCACATGTTCCCAACATGATACATCCATCGGACGAATAACATTTAACTAAGCATGGCTAAGCATCACATTGCATAGTTAAGTATCTCAGGCCAACAATACAAACCTATGGATAATAGGAGGGGAAACAGGTAACGGCATCGGAAACTTAATGCAACTATAGGATACTCTAATCCAATAAAATTGACATTTAGAACCGCATGCAAGATTATAGTGGAGAAAATATTTGCGGAAACATAGGATAAGATATGCTCAGAGGGGGGATTACGCTTGCCTTGCTCAACGTGCTGGTAGTACGGATCGTCGGGGTATTGCGGTGTAACCCCGGCTGCTTGATCAATCGTAGCACAAAACACGGAAGAAACAATCAATCACCACACAAGCTTTAACAAATGCAATGCGCAAACACATGATGACATGCCATTCTAGATCCCCGGGAAGAGGATGATTCAAGCTATTCAACTTAAACGGAGTTCGGATGCTTAACAGGTGCATCACGAATCTACCGGGGGATTAGGTCATGTAGCATATTTATCGTTAAATGGAGAGGATGAACCCTATCGTTATCTTGCATATGATTGTCATGATCATGAGAAGATGCAGGGTTGGGTGATTAAGCGAGAAAAAGTAATACTACACAATGCCTCGAACAAATTGTTTGAGAGAAAGGGAGTCTTTCAGTTTAACTGGGAGGCAGAATTCCATGCCAGCGGTACTACCGCTAGAACAGGCGGTGGTACCGCTAGGGTCTTCATCGTTCGAACCAGCCAGTCAACGGTCGTCTTCTTTCTTCACGGAGCCCACGCTCCCGGTACCAGTTGGTACCGCTCGAGGTGCCGCTCGAGGTACCGGACAAGGCCTCCGAACGCTGGAAATCACGGTACCATTAGCGGCACCAGACCCAGCCTTTCCGCATCAGCGGTACCGGCTGGTACCGCTGGAGGTACCGTTGGTGGTACCGCTCACGCGCCCAGAACACCGTTTTCGGCGGTACCTGAGACGGTACCTGCACCGGTGCTGCTTCAGCAGTGTGTTTGCCAGGGAGCAGCGGTACTACCGCTTATTCCAGCAGTACTACCGCTTCCTGGCAACCTTTACTCAATACAACGAGTATCGCCGCACCTACTCCGGACCCAAAAACAGAGACTACTAGCTACGGCTAGAGAGGAAAATAGGGGAAAGAAGAGGCTCGGAAGGTTGCTCTGCTCACCCTAAACTCGTGGGGAGGCTCGGGGAAGGTCGGGAGAGTCGGAGTTGGCGGCAATCGAGCTCGACGGGCGGCGGACGTCGTGGACGGAGAACTCGAATCCCGGGCAATGTGTTGCTCCCCGGCTCGATTCTTGCGGCGAGGATGGAGAGGAGAACACGGCCCAACTTCTTGCGGTTGTCGATTTGCTCGGGAGGCTCTCAGGCGACGGCGACGAGCACGGCCGCCATGGCCATGGTGCGGAGCTCGCGGGGAAGAGGAAAATAGAGGGAGGGAGCAGAGGGGCGAGTGGATAGGGTAGGGCATGGCCTCGTGGGGCTCTCCTTCTTGCAGGGGAGAGGGCAGAGGGGCCCGGGCGCGGCGTGCTCGAGCTGGTGCGGCTCGGCCGCCCAGCTCGGTCGCTACAGAACGAGGAAGGAGATGGCAGTTTTTGGAAAACCCCTTGGAACTTTTAAGATCATCACGGATAGGTCCTTACCAGCACTGGTTGCACAGTTTTGTAATTAATTGGGACAGTTAAACTCTTCCAAAAATTGTGCAAATTTTTGGGTAGCCTCCTTGTACCTTGGGCCAACACCCATAAAAATTTCAAAGCCTTTGGAGTCCATTTGCTTGGGGAATAAAATAACAAGTTACTTATAGGCATTTTGAGAAATTCCAAAATAATACTCTTTTAGAATTTTGAAGCAAGTCAAAATATTGATTTGAGCTCTTGGAACTTCCTTGACAAATATAGGATGTCAAAAGTTTGTATTTTGCAAGATTGAGTGCTTTCACGATTTTGAAATTTGTGGAAGCACATTTGGCAATTTGGTTTTTAAATGTTGCCAAGCCTCCACAATTGCCTAGCAACAACCACAAAATGTATGATGCCATGATGCAATGAACACAAAAGTGGAAAATTTACACGGGTTTTGAGGTTTTTAAACTCCGGCTGTTACATGAATGGCGGCTGCCAACTGTCGCGTACACATGGGATAGAGTGGAGGGGTACAAAGACTTGTCCATGGGCCGTTACAAGAGTTATACCAATGAGCTTGACACGCTGTCTTACGACTTGGTATGTTGTTGCAACATTAAATTTGACACACATTTGTGACATATAGCATTGAAACTAATGCTTTTTGTTTTGTAGGTCATATGGAGGCCATACACACGGGAAAGGGGTATCTGTCTCAACGCGATGTGTACGCGTGACGAGAACCTATGGCGCATTAAGTGTCCGATGATATGTTTCTATGCCGTCGAGTGGCACCTCCCACAACGAGTTGCAACACAATTTGGAAGGAGGCAACGAACCCCGCCGGCAAGCCAGAGCACAAGTGTTGATCTTCATAGGTTAGTGTTGGAATGCCCGGGTAAACATTTGACTTGTCAATATCAATTGTTGATGATATGTTTGTTATTTGTGCATAGGATTGATCGGAAGAAGTGCCCAAAAGTGAAGGAATGGGATCGTAAACACAACCAGTGGATTGAGATGTGGAATGAGAGAGAAAAGTACCGTGAACTGGACGGTACAATGGTTAGGGAGAGCGAATATGAGGCGCACCTTGCTTGGCATGAAGAACAACACCGCCTTGAACTAAAGCCCACTTGGACCACACAAGATTGTCTAGATTTAGGCATCGAAGATGGTGATAATGAATATAACTTGGCGGTTAAGGAGAGCACAGGAACATCTAGGGACTACGCACCCGTTTTCAACCGTGTGGTAGGACACAAATTGAACTTAGATCAACAGATCTTATGTTTGCTGCCGTAATCAAGTGCGAGCAAGGTAAGTGCAGCAACTTGGGCCTCTCGCAAGAGCACTCACGTGTATTTAGCTTAACCTTGAATGCACAACCTCCGAACTGCATGCCATCTTTTGTTGTCCCACCGGGCTCGTTGACTTGGTAAATCCACTCGTTGTTGTCATAGCAATACGCTTGTTGTCTCTCGGATTTGCTATTTTGCAGCTCCATCCATTCTTCTACTTTAGGAGGATACAATTTCCCTTCGTCTATCAATTTATCCGTCTCCATGGAATGATTCTGGAAATAAGTGCATAACTTCTCGAAGGTATATTCCGCAATGGCCGTCACAGGCAGTGCACGCACACCTTTTAGAACATTGTTAAAACATTCCGCCATGTTACTTGTCATGTCACCATATCTTCTACCTCCATGATCATGGGCCCTTGACTACTTGTGCCTGTCTCCCAAATACCTCCTCAAGAACTCTTTACCCCCGGCATTAGACGCGGCAAGGAGCTTGTCAAACGTCATGTGAAAGACTGGTCGGTGAATACCACACAAACATCTGTTAGGTCATCAGCCAATTCTTTATTCTTGCAAGCCCTATAAAAATTTGCGACGAAATGCCTCATGCACCATCGGTGGTGGAGCCGTGCATACCCCAGAATTTCAATATCCATGGCATTGAGTATACCTTGGTGTCGATCCGATATGATGCATACCTCTCTACTAGGAGAAAACACCTTAGTCTCACATGCTTCATGAACCATTCCCAGTTGTCATTGTTCTCTCCAGACACCAAAGCAAAGGCCACAGGTAACACCCGGTCACCGGAGTCGTGCGTGATTGTAGTCAACATCGACCCCTTGTACTTGCCGATTAAAAATGTACCATCTATTGATACAACCGGTCTACAATGGTGAAATGCCCGAATGCATTGGTTGAAGCTCCAAAAGGCACGGCGGAACACTCCATCAACATGTTCAACCGCGTAAAACATGCCCGGGGTTTCTATAGGCCATCCCTCCCAACAACCTCGGGAGGCAGTTGTATGCTTCTTTCCATCCACCATACAACATCTTAAATGCGGCATCCTTGGCCATCCATGCCTTCCCATATTCGATGTTGTATCCAAAGAATTCCTTTACAAGACCCATAAAAAACTTCGGTTTAATGGTTGGTTCATTCTTTATACTATTGATGAATTTGTATGCAATGAAATCAGAGGTGAGCTGATGGTGCTTTGTGGATGGATTCCGGCCCCGTTTCTTGCACATGTTATGGGCTTCACAACTTGTTATCTTCCATTGCCCGTGGCGGTTTGGTCTTGCACGGACTACCCATGGGCATCCTTTTTTTGTCGCAAATCACGGTGTAACGATGCTTCTCGTCCGAGTGCTTCACTATGAATGGCCTATGGTGCTTCACCGCATATTCCCTAAGCCACATTTGCAATTCTACCAAGTCCGGAAACTTCAAACCTTTCTTTATGCGAGAATTATTGTCATCGTCGTCTTGAGTTGTGCTTGGTGTTGCTTCTAGATCTTTATACTTGCCACCATCCACCATAGCCTTATCGGCAAGCGTGAGATCACGAAATAATGGAATTCGGTGATCCCGGCCTACAACTTTTAAAAAGGCTTGGGCTTCTCTCGCCGTGAACCCATCTTCGTCCACTTCTTCTGGGCCCTCGTCCTCCGAGTCGGAGGCATGGCAACGGCGATAGAAGGTGTCATGGTCAATGCTATCCTCCTCGACTTGTGCCTCTACATCTCCAATATAAATGTCATGATACTCGTCCTCCCGCTCGGACACATCACCCTCCATGTCTCCTTCCTCCCTATCTTCATCGTCAATGCCAAAGCCATAACCATGATCCACATTGACATATTTTTCTTGTTCATCGACTTGGTCGCCATCATTCATCTCCAAGTCAATTTGTTGGCTCAAAGGAGGTTGGCTCATATTATTCAACTCGACCGCATCATCAAGTGACACATTTTGAGTGGGGGTCATTGCATCATGTGTGGGGGAGGCACACCGGTTCAAGTCAAAATGCAACCGTTCACCGCCAACCTTGGTAGCAAATAACTCGAGCAACTTGTCTTTGGAAGCCGCCACAACCTCTTTGTATGCCCCCCCCCCCCCCCAATCTAACTCGCATGTCAAAGGTATTTTTTTTCCGCGGACGGTGTCCCGATCCAACAAAATACCTTCCATCTATTTCAACCTTCTCCCTAGGATCCATCCATTCGAAAACTTCCCGTACTCTTGCAACAACCTCGGCATATGTCGGACTATTGGCAAATACCATAACTTTTTCTCCATTGTCAACAATCTCTTCTTCATTTTTACTAAAAAATGCTTCTTTGTCAACATGATGGACATTCACGATTCTTGCCATCTATAATTAAATGACAAGACACACAAATGTATCACATTGATGTGTAATAGCAAACACACAATAATCTAAATTATACATGTGTGCTAACCACTACCTCCAACCCTAGACTCAACCATAATTGTAGGTAAGAAAAACACATGAATCTATCTAACCACAATGATTTCTACAAGTCACAAACAACATATAACCCACAATGCACCAATTCAAATAATAGATTTAGGACAAATCAACAAATCTAGGGTTTGCCTCAAACTACACAATGCCACAAAGTAACACAAATCCAACCAACAAAAAGCGAGAGATCTGAGAGGGACTACCTCAGAGGATGGAGATGGCCCGATTCCACGAGCTATGTCCTCCGATTTGGAGGGATTTGAGAGAGATTTGAGTGTGGAGGAGAGAGGGGAAGAGGGGATGAATGAGATTGTAGTGGGGAAGAATGAGAGGCTAGGGGCACGGCTGTAGCCACTTAACTGCCAAACGGTACCGCCGGCTATCGGGCGGTACGGTGCTTAGGTGTACCGCCAACGGCCACGGTGGTATCCCTCTAACTCTACCGTCTCTGACATCGGCGGTATCGCCACGTCAGCGCAGTCAACCGGCCCGACCGGACCGTGGACCAGGATGGCTACCGCCAAAGACTCAGGCGGTACCCCGTGTAGTCTACCGCATGTATGTTGAGCGGTACGAAAAAGGGTTAGATCCGGCTAAACTTTCGAAAAGGATTCATTTTGTGCTGAACTTTACCGTGAGGGTCAGAATTGTCGTTTTTGCCGACATATTATATGTGACCACGTGGAGTTTTCAAAAAAAAGAAATGTGACCACGTGGGGGCTGAGAGTCTCGTTTGCACTTGCATCGGCACCACGGTCAACGTTCAGGCTCAATTTTTTTAAATAATAAACGAAATTTATTTAATTCTGGAAATAATACTCGTTTTTTTCAAAAATAGAATCCAATCGGTCATGGCGAAGACGACAGGATCCTATCGGCCTTGGCAAAGACGACAGGACCCTGTCGGCATTGGCGAAGACGACTGCGTATGCAGCTAGCACGCCCGGCCGATCGCTCGCTAGCACGGTCCAGCCAGCCAGCCATGTTCATCTTCTCGATGTGCAGGTAGCACGCCCGGCCGATCGGCGGCCAGCACACGCACGACACGCCGGCACGCACGCATGGCCGCATGCACGCACGGCACGCCGGCACGGCGGCACGCATACCTGCACGGCACACGGCGGCCAGCACACGCACGCACCCCGGCACACGGCGGCACGCACGGCCAGCACACGCACGCCGGCGCACGGCGGCCAGCACGGCCAGCACGTATCGATCGATACGCACGCACGGCTCGTCCAGCAAGCCGGGAACGCCGCCAAGCTGCCCAGGAACGCCGCCATGGTCACGCTGGCCAGAGCGCCGCTGGCCGCCGCGCTCGCCCAGCAGCCCGAGAATGACGCCGCGGTCGCACGGGAACGACGCCCAGCTGCCTGGGAACGCCGCCGCTCTCGCCCAGCTGCCCGGAAACGCCGCCGTCGTAGCTCTCGCCAGCAGCACGGGAACGCGCCGCTCTCGCCCAGCGCCACACCGCCTTGTCGTCCTTGGCGAAGACGAGTAGCTCCTGTCGTCTTCGCCATGACAGATTGGGTCCTGTCGTCTTCGCCATGACCGATTGGGTCCTGTCGTCTTCGCCACGACCGATTGGATTCTATTTTGAAAAAAACGCGTATTATTTACAGAATTAAATAAATTTCGCGTATTATTTAAAAAAAAAATAGTCGTGGTTCGTGAGGGCAACTCCAACAGTCGGCAAACAGACACCCATTTTATCCGCTAATCCACTTCCTCCCATTCGGGGGCGGAGACAAGGGGGGAGACAAGGGGGACGGGCAGGGGATAAGCCCCCTAATGATGTCAATTTACTTAAGCAATTCTTACTACATACTTCGTATGTCTTTTCTCACTGTACTTAAGTGCATTTTGCCACCCCAAGTTTCTCTGCCCCTCCATAACTGAATGCCGGCTCCATCCCTGTCTCCATTTGGTCGTTAAAGGGAAAGGTGTCCGGCCATGTATGTTCTTCCAAGACCCATTTGGTCCGATCTGTCCGAATTTTACAATTTTTTATCATTTCGCACATTCGATCAAATAATCTTTATGGCTAGTAATAAATTAAACGCATCTCACTGTACCAAAAGTATATTACCATGCCGACATACAACATCCAACCAAAATGAATCGCACCTAGTTTCGGCCATCTCGGCCATGGTTCATGCCGGCATACATAAAAACGACTCATATAGTACCTTTGTTTCTTTGTTTCTTTTGATAATACACCTTCTTTGTTGGGATCAAGCTGGAAAGATCCATGTCGATGATCCGGCGTCCTCGAGGCGTAGGGCGAGCTCAATCTCTTGGCGCTTGACATTGGCTTCCTTGGCTCTTGTCCGGACATTTTCCTATTAGATATCGAGCTTCCTTTTTTGCAACTCGAAGAATTGCTTGGATGTCTCATCTCTCTCGGCGTTCCCTCTCCTCCTTCTTCTCACATGACTTGTCCTTTTGGGTCATGAACCGTTCAATGTTTTTTGCAACGCCATTATCGATGCATCACGCTTCAACTATACCTTCGAGTTGGTCCTCCCCCTTGGCCTTTTCTCACTTGCCGATGTGTCGTCATCCCCATTTCCGAGCCGACGAGGCATTGGAGATGACTGTCGTGGTTGGGGCCACGGCTGCAGGCGGTGCCATGCCTAGCATGAGGAGGGCGGCTTGCGCCGCTCTGACGATGATGGCCTTGCTCTCATCGGCCTTGCCCTTTGCCTCTCCCTTAACGGCGGTAGCTCATTCGGTTGCCCTCACCCTCTTCCTCCGGGCGCCCCGCTTCATCGTCTTGTTGGCCCTCTGCGTCAGGTGAGCTATTTCTTCGGCTTCTTAGCGGGGTCGGCCGCGACATCCATGGTTGCGGTCTGGTCGACCACATCTCCAGCGGGGTCGGCCGCGGCGGCTGCGTCGGCCATGACTAGGGCGGAGCTGGAGCTTGGTTTGGGAGAGAAAAGACCAGATTGGGAATAGTGTACCGCTAGTGGACGGGCTAGGGGACAAGGGTAGGACAAAGCTACGGCCCGCGCGTGTTTGGAGCCGACGCAAAGCTGACCCAAATTTAAGCTAGGAATGGGTCGTCGTGGACGAAAAAAAGGAAAGCGATCCGTTTGCATCACGCCATTGGTATTTAATTTTTGACCGACACGGGGACTAAATGGGTCGCCCGTCGGAGTTGCTCCGAGAGCTGGAAGATTGACAATGCAGGTGTTCAATCTTGGCATTTTTACTTGATCTAAAAATAAATTTGTGTGACGATTAGCGCGTTACTATGCAACTTATGGGTGTCTGATCATTGTCAGGACATTCCTTTTTAGTTAAAAAGCATCTTTGTGGCTGCTGATAGAAACCGAAACTACTGTACAAAGTGTTTTGGTGGCTAGTAAAATCATGTGGGCTTGATCGATCCCACGTAGCAACGCCGCTCGAATGTCCGCTGGCCGTTGCTGCAGTGATTTAGCGTAACAAAACACTACACGACAAACATGAGTAAATCAGAAAGCTCACTTTGATGAGAAAGTCGCACACTTCAAACCAAACAGGCGAGCAGTTTCTCTTTTCCCCTCCCTGCTACAGTTGTGAGAGGAGAAAGGAAGAGTTCATCGTCCCCTCGATCTGCGCTGGCCAGGCCGGTGGTTCCTCCCCTATTTGGCTGTCGCTTCGGCGACGAGAGAGGGTGGGAGCCCCGGTTCTGCGCTTCCGGCTTGTAGATAGTAGGGTAGTAGTTCCCGCTGGCGCAAGAGGTAGAGGTCGTCGCGCTCTTGGGGAATAAAGGTTCTGGTGGCTCTTCCTCTTCCGGCGTGGCTCTGGCGGCGTCGGCGAGCTGGTGGTGGTAGGTGCTCTCGGATCCGTCGATCCGGTGAGTTTTGGTGCTCGGGCTTGGCCGACGACGCGAAGACGGTGACCGCCTGGTGGAGCTTTTGTTCCCTGTTTCTCTCTTCCTCGCGGTCGGGTGTGCTCTGGCCTTTCTGCGGAGGATCTTGGGGTGGTGCGACCTGGTTCTGGCGGTGCTCGCCGGTTGTTGTGGTCGCCTGTACAGGAGCGGGCTCAGTTCTTGCGGAGGTTCGCCGGCGACGACTTCGAAGACGACGGCTTCTCCTTCGGCGCGTAGGGCCTTCGAGGCCCCTTTCTTGAAGGACTTCCGGCTGCTTGCCTTTGCAAAGCTCCCGGAGCGATGATGGCGGCGGCGTGCCTTCAGTGCACGTTGATGGCAGCGGCGGCTGTCTTTTCCCAGGACTTCGTTGTAATTTTCTTGTTTTTCAGGGGTATCTGTACCAGTGTAATTTCTTAATAGGATCTGGGCTTTTGTGTCAAAAAAAGTCGCACACTTCATGGATGAGAGGAAAGCGAAGGCCAATGAATGAACTTTATGCATTTTCGATAATATATAAAAACAATCTAGACTAAACTAATACAAGATGCTTGGTGCATGCCTGCATCACAAGATTGAGAATAATCCGGGCATGCATCACAAGATTGAATAATTTCCAACAAGTACACGCGAACTGAATCTCAAGCGGGCAGCCGCATGGCTGTGAAGAACTCTTGCAGCGCCGTCTTTGACGACCCGCCTTCCTCCTCCCATGCCCTTTTCATCACCTCCCGGACCTCCGCAGCCCGCCGGCGGATCTCAGCTGCCTCTGCCGTGTCCCCCATCACCGTCTCGAGTACCTCTGCCACCTGGCGGCTGTCCAGGGCTGAGCTCTCGAGGTTCCCCCGCGCCACCTCCACGCACACGCCCAACTCCTCCGCCAGCATCTTCACGTTGTAGAACTGCTCCGCCGAGAGCGGCCAGCCGACAATGGGAACGCCGTGCGTCAGGCTCTCCAGCACCGAGTTCCACCCGCAGTGGCTAAGGAACGCCCCGTGGAGGCGTGCGCCAGGATACTCACCTGCGGCGCCCATCCGTGGACCAGGAGCCCGCGGTTGGTAGCACGCGCCCGCGCCTCGAACCCTTCCGGTAGCCACTCGTCGCCGCCGCCGATGTCGTCGAGCCCCACCGGCGGTCGGAAGGCCCAGATGAAAGGCTGTTGGGTCGACTCCAGTGCCGTGGCGAGCTCCATCATTTGCTTCGGACGTATTGAGTTCTGGGACCCGAACGATACATACAGAACGGACGACGGTGCTTGCGAGTCCAGCCAGCGCTCGACGGCGGTGCTGTCCACGGTTGCGGACGTCTCCGACGAGCCATCGCGTACAAGAGGACCGATGGGCCAGACATGGACCTGCTTGCCGAGAGTGCGACGCACCATGGCCAGGCCGGTGGGCTCCAGCTCCTGCACCGTGTTCATCAGCACCGCGTCCGTCAGGTACCCGTGCTGCATCTGCCGGTGGTGGAATGACGTCCACCCGTCCATGGCGCCGTTGGCGGAGAGGAACCATGGCGAAACCTGAGACTGGTGGAGCTCCACCTCCGGTAGCCCGGGCAGGCGGAGCAGGCCGTCGTCACCGAAAGGCGGCGGCGCCGGCATGTTACTCCACAAGGCGTGCAGGGTAGCCGTGCCGAGCGCGCCGCAGGACACGAGGATGGAGTGCGCGCATCCGCGAGAGCGCGCGACGCGCACCGTCCACGCGACGAAGACGTCGGCGATGATGCAGACGGACCGATCATTATTCTTGTCGGCGACAAGGCGGGAGATGTAGGCGTCGAAGGCGGGCTCGAGGGACTCGAAGGCCTCGAAGAGCGTCAGGAACGCCGGGGGTGAGAGGGAGCTGGTGGACTCGGAGTTGGCGGGGAGGCCGTGGTCGGCCGGGACGAACGGCAGCGCGTGGAAGCTGACCGAGGACGACGACGGCGAGGACGATGCGGAGAGGGCGGACACGTTGCGCGGGGTTGAGACGAGTGTGATAGCGACGTCGCCCGGGAGGGCGCGGCGGAGGAGGCGGGCTGCTTCAAGGAAGCAGGCGAGGTGGCCCTGGGCGGGGAAAGGGAACAGGACGACGTGTTTGGTGCTGGTCGCGGCCATGGACACGGCGGATTGCTTTGCTACGGGGGTGGTGATTACTTTCGCTGCGATACGTCTGGATTCACATCAAGGACTGCATTTTTGTATCCCTGTGTTGTATACCTAGTCCTCGTGACGTCGAAATGGTACGGAAGATGCCCCACGGGTTGCTGAAAGATTGATGTGGCACTTCTGCTCAATCAGTGGACTCACCCGGCCGACAAGACAATTATCTTTCGCCAGATTTCGTTTTGTTTTTATTGTTTCTGTAGAAGAAATGCATGCAACATTGACGGCAGTCATATTGGAGGGAGTACAATAATCTCACACAATTGTTTTCTTTTCAAAGTTATATTTTACACTTCGTGTCAATATCTCAAACATCCAGTTTTATATTGCATACAAACTAGTGGTCAAAGTTATATTTTACAGTCCGTGTCAATGAAAAAAAAACTCCATTTTCGAAACCTTGTAAAAGTATAAGTGGCTCGGTACGGCTCAGGGCCGGGCCGGCAAAATTTGGGACCCTGTGCCAAATTCTAAAATAGGCCCTACCTAGAAAAGATCGAAATAGTCATATACATCAACAAGTCATTGGAGTTACTCTCCTACAAACTTATTGACTATGAAACTCACTTGGTTGATCTATTGCTCTTGAGCGAGGGACGAGGGAAGATGCAAGATGATGTTCGTGCATAGCGCTACAAACAAAGGTGGACCCGTTGAAAGTCGTTCACTTCGTATAATTTAGAATACGGAGTGGTAGCTAGAGAACGAGTGTCTCCACAGTTAATAAAAGATAGGGTAAAGTCAAAGATGTATGTAATTTTTTTAAGGATGTATGCTAGTAATTCATTTGGCGGAGCTACTGGATGTAAAACGTACGCCTACTAGCGTAGAACCACTATTCGCTCGGTCTGACAAATCTAAAGATGCATGCTACTAGTAATTAATTTAGAAGAGCGCCGAGATTTATAAGGAATGCCTAGAAGCTAATCACTCCTGATCGCGCGGTCTTATGGCTTGCTTGAGCTGCCGTTTTTCACGAGGTCACTGGATCAAATCCTGTCTGACGCAAATTTAATTTTTGTAGAGCTATTCCTTATGTGCATCGAAATCTGGGCCCCAAAAATGTTGGGTCCTGTGCCGATGGCACACTCAGCACACCCCTCGGCCCGGCCCTACGGCTGCTAGAGAGAGAGGACGTGATCAAAAATGACATAGATTTCCGTTCCCCACACCAGCGTCGCCGACGGTCAATCCCGCCTCCGGTGGTCCTTGGTGCTTGGAGGTGCGGCGAACCACAACCCTCACCGGCGGGATGGTTTCCATTCTTATTTTTTGGAGTTTCAGTATCTTCTTCGGAATGGTGAGGCGGCGATGACATCCTGTAGTTGGCATAAGGTCCTCCGCGCTAGCGCCGGTGGAGGGCGCTTGGAGTTGTCTATCCGGCGGGACATGCTCTTCTGATTTAGGGTTCTCATCCTTAGCGATGGTTAGTGCATCACGTGCGCTGGTCTTTTGGGGTCTTAGAATGAGGACTTTATGTCTGCCTATTAAAAAAAAAGTTGCCAACGGGGGAATGATCCCTCCATTGGTCATACGTTGTTAGGTAGGTGGGACACCCGGTTTATTCGAGTATGCCTCAGCTGGGAATCGATTTTTTCGAGTATGTCACAGCTGGGACTCGAACTCGGGCGGGCTTGCTCCTCACCCGGAGCATCAGCCACCAGGCCGTCTGCCTATTACAACAACTCTACTACGATAAATTTTGCCCGGCTCTGACGATGGAGAGGCGAGGACAACGACGATCATCCTTAGCGATGGATACTGCTCTGGTGCGCTGATCTTTGGGGGCCTTAGAACAAGTACTTTATGTCTGTCTATTACAACAATTCTACTATGGCAAGTTCTGCCCTGCTCCAGTGGTTACTGATCTTTTGGGGCATCCTTAGCGATGGTTACTGGTCTTTTGGGGTCTTAGAATAAGATCTTTCCATCTGTCTATTACAACAAGTTTAGGACGACAAGTTTTGCCCGACTTCGGTGATGTAGGGGCGAGTACAACGACGTGCCTTCGGCGCACTACAGTTAAATCGTCAGGGTGGTTTAAGAACCCATTTTAATTTTTATTACTTTTTACTTTTAGTTACAACCTCGATCCATATTAATGGCCTCAACTTTATCTAGATACGGATGTATCTAGTTAAGTGTTTAGACTAGATGCATCCGTATCTAGACAATGTTGAGACCATTAATATGGATCGGAGGGAGTATTTGTATTGCTCATGATGATTATAAATAAGTGGACCCTTTCTCAATAAAATTGAGAAAAAAATTATGAAGGGTAACTTCCAGTAAATACAAGATTCAGCAGCATGCAAACACAGCAACTACCTTTTTACGGAGGAACACAGGAACTGCTTTTTTTTTTGTTCGGACGAACACACGAATTAGTGAATAAACTCAGAAACGTGCTTTACGTTATCGCCGACATCACTCGCTCAGTTTTGCCATCACAGCATGCAACTCGCAACTGCACAGCTACCTCCTTAACTACCATCGCTATCTCACAATTCGCGCCATCTGTGCAGCGACCTCGATGTTCCAGTGTGGATAGCATGCCAAAGTCATTAAAAGAGAACACTGCAGATGGACCCAAGCGCAATGTATCAAAATTTGGTTTATTGATACGATGACACCCTAAAGTTCGACCAATTATTCCAGTCAAACCTCGCCCACAACAAACCCTCATACGCTATCAGAGCCAAAAATGATAAAACTCTCCGAAAACCAGGAATAGGATGAACCACGGGATCGTAAGATCCCTGTTCTCTAATCCCAACAGTCAGATGGAACAAAGGGGATCGCAGGAGCACTCGACTATCAGACTGGGGCCTGGCCAGTGGAAGACGAAGTCATGATAGCCAGAGTCTCCGTCACCGAAGACATGGCACTCAGCGCCGCCTTGAGAACATCCTGAGAGCACCCAGGCTTCACTATGCTCTTCACCTGCATTGCGTCAAAGGGTTAGACTTCATCACAAAGAAGAAGCTTGTTACCGTTCTTTGACGGTATCGAGCTGAAATCTTCTTGATTCGTGCTATATTGCTATTGATTCGTGCAAACTACCTTCTCCAAGTACTCCTGCAATTTCTTGATCCTGCCCATGTAGTCTTGATCCTCAACGCACAGAGAAATGGGCTTGGCATCAGCACCTGGCCCTTCAAACTGGAGTGGTCCAGGGTTTCTGTAGATGTCTTCCAACAAGCAGCTGGATGAATTCTGCCTCAACAGCCTGGAAAACAAAAGCCCGTTATTGCAGATGAGATTAACATGTCTTCTTTAGAACAGTATACTAACATAGTATTACAAACAACTGCCAGAGCAGAAATGAAGCTGCCCATACTTACTCGTATGCTTTTCCTCTCAAGTCAACACTAGCCATATGCACAGCTGGCTTCCCGATTTGTGTGGTTGCAGGGCCACGTGACCATCGCTTCACACTCATCATCGACTGATCACACAAAAACAGATGTGATGTGAGTTACTACTGCAACTTGTAATAACATGTACTGAAATCTTCTTGATTCATGCTATTACCGAAATAGGAGCAGCACCACATCGCCACTTGTTCAGGGGACTCTTTAGATTTGTCACAGTAGCCATGTAACCATTCAAACCAGCTGCCAAGATGTGGTAAGACACATGACCAAGAACCTGAAATAATCAGCTTAAGGATAAATACACAGCAAAGAAATTTTCTGTGTCAAAATGAGTAAGGTGAGCTTGAACTTGCATAGGCATAATCGCAGTCAAACTTCGAAGGCATTGCACCCCTAGCTTGGTAGCCAAAAAAGTGACAGATTGCATTGAACTTCTTTCCTTTGTAAGTGCCTTCCTTCTGCAAAAGTAGAAAAGAACATTACGAACTCATAGAACTATTGCTTGTCACATCAAAACTAGCCTTCCAGTTAAATGGCAGCTAAAAACAAATCCACAAAAAATGCATACCAGACGTTTGTTCATTTCGATCTCAACCAAATGGGCTAGAAGCTTTTCGGTTTCAATCTGCACAGATGAAGAGGTTAAAATCAGCAAAACCAAAAGGTAAAAGAAAACATATCAACATTATCCACCAATTATCGAAAGATGATTTCATGTGCTATCCTACCTGAGAAAGTTGAGCTGAGTCATCAGATTCAGGGCGGAGAAGCAGCTGCATCAGAAAAACAATTGTGTTGAGGCAACAGGGACCTGACGTTAACTGTGGAACTCTGCTAATTAACTGAGATAATACATACCTGCTGCCTAATAAATTGGGGCAAAAACTCAAATAGCGCAGATGCCCAGGGTGAAAGCTGAGAAGAGATATTCTCAATGGAAACACCTTTACCGTGTAGGCCATTAATTTCCTACAGTCAACAGCTATCATCAGTGAAGTTGTAAATCAGCACTATTTTTGCGTAACAAGCAGGTGCTCTGCTTTTGCATTTTGTAGGGAAGAAACGGTTACAAACTCAAGGGAGGTGGGATATGACATGAAGCAATACTCATATAAGACATTAAAATGTAAGTGAATACTCTTTAAGACAAAACTTACTTGCAGCAGAGCATATAATTCAGGAATACTCTCCACAAGGCCCTCGGGAATAAGTATAACCCCATGATTCTTGTCTGAAAATTATAATCCAAAGCATTGATAAATTAAAATATTTCAAATGGTAATATGAGGTTACATGAACATCTCATAACTCATCCACAAAGGCAGCCCAACCTTTTTCAGTTCTCGCCTGAACTGCATCACATATCTGCTTTGTGATATCAAAAATTGTGAGTTTTGATGCAGCAACCTCCTCGCCAAGGATAACCTGACCATATGATACAGGTTCAAAAAATGTAAGCCAATTTTGCAAATATGGTTGACAAGCACGAACAGGTTGAAAAGAAAATATCAAACCATATTTGGATGTGACTGAAGAGCACACTCCAATGCCACATGAGAAGCCTTCCGTCCCATCATACGGATGAAATAGTAATACTGCTAGAAAGAATACAGCAACAAGGTGGAAGAAGTCAAATTCTGTAATTTGAATTTGTAAAGACAAAACATGGTCTTGTAGGAAAATATGAATACTGAGAAAACATTCATCATGATTCATACAGGAAAGAAAGGGAGAATCCAAAGCCTAGAAATTCAGCGGCCATAAACTAATATTACTATGGAGCAAATATATTGGCCGTGATGCACCTCAACTTACGCCTTAGAGCATATTACGATTTTTGTTTAGTTCATTTGGTGTTGACTCGAGACTCAAGAGTATAAACTCAGAACTTCCTTTGTTTCCTTTTCATATGAAGGCGAGAAAATCTTCTAAACCAATCAGTTACAGATATTTTTTTCTCCAGGTGTTAAACAAACAAATAAGACAGGAGTGATAGGAAAAAAAGTCAACACAACAAGAAAGTATGCCAGAGAATGATACTAATATTATATTACCTTCTCAGCAGATAGAGCATCGGTGCACATATTGCTTATAAGTTGCGAGTTCACCTGTTAGAGCAGTAAATAAGTTCAGGGAACCACTAGAAATCACTAAATAAATAAATACTACAACAGTAGCATGGAAATAGATTGAAATTTGCAAGACGGGAAAACAATTACATAGCTCAAAAGGTGAATTCACAGATGCAACCACGAGATACCACACAATGCACTACATAGATAATAATTAGAAATAGTGGAACCATCATAAAGGAAGCCCCAACTGAAGTCATCTGTCATTACCTTGCATATGGTGTCGAAACCAACAGTTGTCTCGACAAACTGGTTCTTGAGATCACCATTCAAAGTTACAGGAACACCTACCACCTGGTCCATAAAAATGTGCCAGTCATTCGCTGCTACGGAAAGGTACATACTTGCACTGATGCAAGGGGTCCAGAATTAAGTTGAAGGTTCAGTTAAAAGTATTTCAGTAATACCTTTGTTGCACACTTTGCCTCAGCAAAAGTCTCAGCAAGTTGAGCAGCATCTGTATTCGATGTCACACCTTCAAAGAAAGAACACTGATTTAGTATTAAAATAAACGTATATTGTACTTTAAATCTTAAGATTGATGTCGCATAGCATACCTCCAATTATTATCAGAGCATCCAACTTCAAAGCCTGGCAACTAGCCATTGCACCATTGACCTGCTCAGTTGTTCTGATTTGATCCTTAGTCCGACCAAGCATATCATAACCACCTTGGTTTTTGTATGAAGAAAGAACTTCATCTATGATCTCCAAAGTTTTCTGTGCAAGAAGACCATCGGATCCTCCTATATCAACCAAAAAAAAAAAATGAATATGTCAGAGGTATGTACCCAATTCAATGCATTAAATATAAGTTCGAATGTCAACTCTGTGTAGGCAAATGGGCACACAAGGACACCCACAGCCTACAAGTGAAATTCAAGGCCCGACCAAAGTTTTCTTGTGTAGCTGTTGTTTTCTTATATTTTGGACTACAGACATAAAACAAATTATCTGAGGAAGACATCGTGGTACATCATGCTGCTACTGGTTTTCCTAAAAGATCTTATGAATACCTGTACCTGCATAATGCTAATTTTTCAGACCCAGTAAAGTTCGGAGAAATTTTCAAGTATCAAGACTAACCTTTAGAATAATGGGTTCGTGCATGTTAGGTTGATCATACATGGTTGTGCAAACAAAGAAGACATATCAAAGTACGAACATAATAATTCGAAAGAAAACAATGGTCACTATAAGAAAATATATGTTCCTGGAACCTGGAAAGAATCAATTAGAAATTTACTCACCGAGGAAACCAATAAGTTTGCTGCTCGGGTTGTGAGCTTTGATAGCCTCATGGAGTCCCCATATGACATTGTGGCCTCCTGGGGACTGCCTTCCACAGAATACAACACCAACCCTTCATCAAAAACAAAAACAATCAGATATTTCTCTCTCTCTCTCTGTGTAACTACACAATGAGCAAGAGAGCTCGAAGAAAATTTCTGCTTCTGTTTTCCCTATCTACCAAACTCTAGTGAGAACACGACAACAGGTCATCATGGGAAAAATGATGCTCTACATCACTGGCTACATATCATCATGCGGAAACATACAGCAATACCTGACAGCGGGGTGCTCTGATATGACTTTAGCATCAGCAACATTAGCCGCCTTCCTGAGGAAATGAGCCAGTGGCTGGCCGTATGTGTGGGGGAACGCGTGGCTGATCACATGAGCGCCGGCAGGATCAGCAGCGATCGCCACATCACCATACTCCACCCTCACCGTAGTGCCCTGGGGGGGGGGGGGGGGGGGGGGGGGCATTCAGAGCATGAGACCACAACAAGAACAAACGAAGATCGTTCTGTGAAAGTACCGTGAATTTATCTCATCCGGGCACCAAGTCAAACATTATCCCAAACAGGATAAAAGGTACTAAACCTGAAAGCGATTGCGTAGTCAACCTGAATGTAAACAAATCATGGACCCGTGGAAACTAACTGCTAGATAGGAATTTATCACTCATTTCACTCCCAGCTCCGGCCTTCCACTATCACACATAACGGCGTCAGAACAGGAACCTGAATTTCATAAATCCTGGCGCGCTGCGGTCCAGCCGCAAGCCGAGCCATCTATGCTAGGGGTCACACATGTACCACTCGGCAGGCAACGTCGACCACGACTTAGATCCAGTCTCGCCACCCGAAAGCGACGGCCGCGTCAGATCACCTACTACACCTAAACGCCCTCGAAACCAAATCGGAAGCAGGTGAACCGCAGACCCAGGCGCCGACGTGACCGATCCGGCGGGAGAACAATGCGGGATCTGGCGGCCCGCGGTGCAGATCTGGCGCGCGGGGGCGGAGGCGGTGGCGATAATGGGGGGAGGAGGCGGCGCGTACCTGGAGGCAGGGGGGCAGGTCGGGCTGGTATAGGGTCCGGTTCTGCTGCACCTCCGAGAGCTCGCGCGGCACGCCGTAGTCGGAGTCCATCGCCGCCCACGCTCTCGTCGCGACGTCGCCGGCTGCCTCGTTTGTATCTGCGTTTTTGTTGTTGGTGGTGGCTGGCTGGCCGGCGGAGTGAAAGGAGATCCAGGTCCGATGCCGGAGCTGCAATTTTATACCGGAGGCGGAACCCCTCGCGCAAGCCAATGCGCAGATGCGCTCCCCGTCCCCGGTCTCGTTTTCGAAATGCCTCCTAGGATCGCAGGAATATTCGCATCCGTGCCCCTGGATCAGGGGGGGCCTCGGTGATTTTTTAGGTTTCTCCCCGGATGGTGATCTTGCTGCCTAGGTGGTCCATATCCGGCCCTTGGTTCACACATCGAAGGGCTCGATGTCCCGCGAGTTGCTTGAACCGGTTTTACCGCGGTTCACATGTCGACGGTCTGGATGGCCTTGTGAGTTGCTTGGACCGGTTTTACTGCATTGCCCGCTTGGGTGCACGGGTCAACTTTTCGGATTATATGATTTTGGTGATGATTAGGTGGAAGATTGTTTTCGACAACGCGTCACGTTAGTGTCGAGATAACGTGGAGAAGGGCATAATGAGGAAAGGCATGTAAGGTGGAGGTGGCAAGGTTGGGTAAGCGAAGAGGCGAGAAAGGCGACGGAAGGCGTGCCATGTGAAAGCCCATGTCAAAAGATAAGACACAAACAAATGTTACCTTTGTTCCAAAATATAAAACGTTTTGGTAGACCATTTTGGGATTTAGCACAGAGAGGAGGTGAGAGGGAGATGATACAAAGACAAAAGGAGGGTGGGGACTGTTTTTGCTAGGGTTTGTAGTTTCCCCTCTTTGGAAAGAACGGTTAGGTGAAGGGACACTACAGCACCGCAACCAGTGTTACAAGAAAGCATGTTACAATCACATCAACTTCTTGTTCAACGTTATCTTACTATATATAAAGGGAGCTGAAGATGCCGCGCTGAGAGCCCTCCGGCTACTATAGCGTGGCCTAAAGCTACAGTGCAAACTCATCCTCGCAGTCGATCGCGCATTCAACGGCCCGCACGGACGTTCCCGCGGTAGTTTTACATGAAAGTCCTCGAGTTTTTCAGAAATTGCTCCGCAGCCCACAGCTCCACGGTACAACACACTAATTTGTAATTACCAAAAACAACAGGGATCTAGCTGCAAAAACATCCACACGACCCCCTCCCCTTCTCCCTCCCGCGCGGCGCCGCAGCTCCCCACCGCCGCCGACGCGCTCCACCGCCGCACCTCTGCTCCCCGCTCAGATCGACGCCCACTGCGAGCTTCGGCATCACCTCCTCTCCATCCTCGCCAAGTATCGGCTGCCGGGACGCTGCAGGCGCGGCGGAATCATCTCCGTCGTGCTCCTCCTCTGGCCGCCGCGCCCGAGTGTCGCCGGAGCAGCTCCGATGATCATTCAGAGGCGGCGCCGCCACTTTATGGTCTCCCACAACCAGGCGCATCCAACGCGCCCAGTGGCGTTTGCTGATGCTCGCTCATGCGTCGCGACGGCGCCTCCTCCGTGCGCAGCAGGAGCTCAGCTCCATTGCTGACGTCATCATGACGTCAGCCCTTCTACTATTTTTAAATCACTTCCAATTTCTAAAAATTGTTCAACATATTCAAACTTTGAAAAATCATAACTTATTCATTCTAAATCAAAAAAATGGTACACATATCAAAATGACCAGAAAAATAATATCTTTTTAATAATGTCATTATCATGCATGTTTAAAATAATTACATTGGTACCGTTAGTCAAACACTATTAACCCTAAATTCAAAATATAGGTATTTTTTAATAAACCCATTTAATTTGGCTATGCATCTGCTCCTTCTGTCATTTTTAAATTCCTTCCAATTTCTAAAAATTGTTCAGAACATTCAAACTTTAAAAAAAAATCATAACTCATTCATTCTAAATCAAAAAAATGGATTACAAAACAAAATGACTAAAAACTGATATCTTTTTAATAATGTCATCACCATGCATGTTTAAAATAATTACATTGGTTCCATTAGTCAAACACTATTAAACCCCTACTAGACTAACGGTACCAGACGTTACTAAAAACATGGGGCCGGTACCAAAATAAAGTGGGACCGGTACCAAAATTATATGAAAACAGTAATACCTACAATTTTTTATTGAGAATTTTACGTAAGTACCACTGGCCATTTCGAATATTCTAAAAATATTTCGCACCTAATCATTTTACAGACGTAGCAAACAATTCAAATATTAATAACTTTCCAAATTCAAATATTAATAACTTTCCAATTTGAATAATTTTTGAAACCTAAATTTTTTTGAAATATAAAACCAACTACTCACGACAAAAAAACATATTTGAAAAATACAAATTTGTCAACATTTGGAAAGATTTAAGAAAAAAAACCATATTAGAGCATTTCAATCCAAATTTCAAATTTAATTCCTCCAAATAAATTAAAATTCTTTCAAATCCGATAATTTTACAATCGTGACAAGAATTCAGACCTTAATACATTCCCACTTTAACCAATCTTTAAAATCTAAACATTTTTAAAACATAAACTTTTTTGAATTACAACAATTTTCAAATTTGAGCAATACATATTCACAAAAAATTCCATCAAGGGCGCGGCGTGCCGACGCGCCAAATTCCACTAGTTCTTTTAATAACACAACAATAAAGCAGCTTAATAAACAGTGCTTTTAGCTCATAGTCAGGTGAAAAACAAGGAATCAAATCACTGTATACATATAATTATGGCTTCAAAACTACACTGCCAAGGAAGGATTTTATAGAGATGGAGAAAAAATGAATACAAAAAGTAAAGAAACTAATCCTTAATTTAGCCTATTTCCAACTTTGTCCTGTTTCTCTCTTTCAAACTAAAAGGAAAAGAAATATCTGACACTAAAAAACAAAACCCAAGCATGAACCAGCTAATTTATGTGTACTACTATAAACACCCACAAGAGAACAGATTGTCAGCTTGGTATGGTGCATCTGCTCAAACCAAATCCTACTTCTGCAACTTTTTTTTCTTCTAAAACCTGCACAGAACGCTTGTCGTCAGAAAGGAAGAGTTTCAGTGCTGAAGCAAGGAATAGCTGATATAACCAAATATGCACCTATAAATATCCATGAAAATCACTGGTACTGCAGTTGAAGGAAACTGGAGCGAACAGAAGGCATATCTACATGTCAGGATGCCCAAATGGCGCACGCACAAATAGCTGGCCGTGAAGCGTGACAACTGCGGATGTTTGATGCGGATCGATTCTTAATGGCAAGTTGATCACCTGAGACGGAACAACCAGATCATGTTAAGTTGAGGATGTGCCCACTTATTTATGTGTTGTAAATGTTAGAACAATAACCTTTTTGAATGCAGTGATGCCCCAAGGATTATCAGGTTGGTCAGGGTCCCCAGTTATAACCAGACGTCCAGCAGGATCTGACTGAACATGCACCTGCGCCATTTGAAACAAGAATTAGTACTTCATTCGTAGCCTCACTTCACGTGATAAGCTCCTTTTGTTTATGCTGCACTAGTAATTGATCAATGAAATATGGCCTGTGAGCATGCAGTCTCACCTCTTCCCGCAGAAGCCCAGGAACTAGCGCATATATTTCAAAACATTCTTTCTGCACGAAAGCAGTACCAGATGTAGAGCTCAAAACGAAATGTAAGTTCACAAGGAGAAACAACTCTTAAAGGTTATTTAAGATTTAAGAGTAACAAGACATTGTCTGTGATATTTGTGCACCACATGATTAAACATAATCCCGATGAAACTTACAGTTTGACGAACATTAATCTTCACCAATCTGCAGGTTCTCCGACATCAATGACCATAGAATCTTCCCTGAAATTGAGCACCAAATTGCATATAAGAATGGGCATCATAGATATAATATCCAAATAGATGTATTACAAGTTCTATTCCATTATAAGGTCCTAAATTATTATTTTTGGATTTTTCTTATTAAATTGCGAGTAACATATTGCAACAGCCAAGTTGTCTCTCTTTATCATGTTAACCACAGAAATAAACATAGCCAACTGAGATGGCAGAAGGTCTTAACTGTGACTTGTTTACTTTTGTGCGAGACACCTTGAAAGCACGCTCTGGACTGGATGCCTTCTTCCTCTTGAGTACCCCTAAATATGCAAGCAAAATATATGAGAATAAAACAGCACATGCTAATGCAGAAAACTTGAGAAACATACGAAGCCTTTAAGACTCTTATCACGACTTGAAAGGGATATTGAATCTTTGTCCTGTAGAAATATAAATGTATTGGCATGAATAGAACAAAACAGTAGGAAAATGAATGGTGCATGCCAATGAAAAGGCAAGATTTTTTACCTTTAAAATGTGATCTCCATACATGTCGTTGCCAAGGAGACGGTGTGCATGCCAGCCCTGCATAGCACGGGCTGCAGCATCTCTTCTAATTCTGGCAGAAGATGATGGATTCACACCTATCTGCAAAACAGGAAACGAAATTAGCAGATGACAGCAAACACTTTGGCAATGTCAGGTATCTTAAAGGCAACCGTAGCAAATAGTTCCCATGTTAACATATAATTGTGTTTATCTTGACTGTGAAATCTTTGTACACCCACTTATCCAGCTTTGGAGCCTGATAATTTTTCAAATATATATGGAAAGCAAAAATTCCTTTGAAAATCAAAACTTGGCAAAAAGCCATTGCCACTAAGGAGAATATGAAAAGAGATAACACTGCCACAAAGGGCATGAATCTTTCATTTGTGCTCATCCTGAGAAGACACACTATATGTTATTTGAATGTGCAGCTATAAGTTTGTTTCGAGCTGTGTTAGTCTCACTCTTGGAGAGATACATCATCCTTGTCGGGGGCTACCCCCAGGTAGGGTCAAGGCTTGGCATAAGTTGAGTTTAAAGGTGTGCCGAGGTACAGAAAGGGCCGACCTGTTTGGGCCTGGGAGTGTCCGAGCTTCATCTTGACCTGGAGAATAAAAGGCCGAACTGTCTTGGCCCAGAGGGGTCCGAGGTATCCCGTTGGCATGGGCCGAGGTTCATAATCCGAGCTATGATCAGCCGACCTAACCACCCGGTGCTATGATTTGTATTGTGAGTGCAGGAGAAGCTATTTGAAGGAGGTAAGGTCCGACCTGGTCAGATCTTAAGTGCAAGACCCGAGGTAAGGAGCCCGACACATCCGTGCCGGGCTAACCAAGGCAAGAGGCCGTAGGTCGGGCAGGAGTCAATGCTCCTGTCACTTCCCGCCTGACACGGGAGCGTCTGTCACGGAGCCTGGCAGAGGCGTGCCCCGGGTTCGGCGAGGCTGCACGTCTCTGACCGCTGACCACGCGAGATCCGGGGAAAAGGCTACGAGGTAGCACGACGTGGCTACGTCCTGTCTCTGTCAGAGGGGACATCCTAGCTCTACTGTGGTGATGCAGGGGATGGGCAGGCCATGTCCTGTCCCTGACAGGAGTACGATGATGACCAAAGCAGAGGCATGGCTACAGTGTTCAGCGAGGGGCACAACGGTAACTCGCCTGGCCTATATAATGAGCTTCAACCCCTCCTGCGTGAGGGATCGATCACGCACAGAGAGAGGGATCGAGCAAGGGAGAAGGATCGATACAGAGAGGAACCCCGGAATCAAGCAGAGGAAGCTCGGAGTTCCTTTTTCCCCCCTTTGTAGCTTCATCTTCTACCTCAAATTCTCACCATTGTATCATCATACAGCTCGAGGAGCAGCTTGTACCTGTCACCTTGAGCTATACACCAAGTAGGATACTGCTGCAGTAGGGGTGTTACCTACACAAGAGGGCCCCGAAGCAGGGTACATCGTGGTGTGCTTTGTGTTCTTGGTTCCTTGGTTTTTAGTTCATGTTCTTGCGGTTTCTTGCGTGTTCTTGCTTGTGCACTTCTTGAGTGCATAAACCCTCCCCGGATTCCCCCAACGACCATTCGGCCCCATCTTAGCCATACCTATGGCATCTGCCGTGATCCACCACGACAGTTGGCGCCCACCGTGGGGCAGATTGAGGCGTTGGAGGGAGTTTTACATCCGAACGGGCTCAGGCGAGCGTGTCTCTCCGGGCTTATCGCCAAGATCGGTGAGTTCACCTTCGTCAGCGACAATGCGGGGTGTTTCGCCGGCAAGCCCTTCCCCGAGCATGGTTTCACCATGATGCTTGGCAGCTTCGTCACCTATGTTGCTGTCGAGGTTGTTCGCGAGTACCCGGAGCAGGTGCTCGTGGACGACGAGACTCCTCTCCTTGCGGCTCTAGGTCGGCGTATCACTCGCCCCGAGAGCTGCGTGGAGGTGATGATGACCGGTCCGGTTGATGCCGCTGGCAAAGGAGATGCCAGCAAATCCAAGCCGGCCGAGGTTGCTAAGGTGAGATCTGCAAAGCCCAGGCTAGAGAAAGAATTGCCTGGTACCCCCGAGGTGCAGGGTCGAGGTGCGACCCTAGTAGAAATAGCGGAGACCCTGGCAGACCCAGTAAATCCAGGAGTGGATTTAGTAGTGACTGTGGTCGAGCTAGAGGCAAAGCGTGTCCTGTTGCAAAAAGAGGTTGTAGCAATGATGGCAGCTAGAGATGAGTTCAATAGAGATATGCGTGAGTACAATGCAGCGAATAGCTTCACCCCGGTAGCAGCTGATACAAATAGGGGAGCCGAGGTGCGGCAAAAGGCAAGGGGCTCAATGACGAGATGAACAGGGAGGCTCGACCTACCACCTCGGCTAGGAGTAAGAGTCGCGTGTCGACTGGAAGGCCGGTATATAGTTCCCCTGCTAAGAACCTTAGAGCTGCCGAGGCAGGCAGGGCCGAGCTATCCGGGTTGACTGGAGATGCATGGCGTGCGCAGCAGAAGCGAGTCAATGAATTAGTGTATGTAGCTAACCAGCAGAATGAGGCTCTCCGCAGAGCATATGCGGGGCTGGTGATTCGCAGATGGTTTATTCAGCTAGGCCAGTTAGTCAGGTGTCCAAGGGACAAGCCTCGTCTCCACTCGTCGGAGGAGCCGATCGAGCCCGGAGTGTCACCTCGGGTCAGAACAGGCAGCTGCAGATGCAGATGTATGATCCGGTGTTAGCGGCAAAGCAGAAGGTGGGCCAAGGCAATGCCAGCCGAGCTAAGGGAAACCCCGGCCAAGGTAATGCAAGCCGAGCTAAGGGTAACTCCGGTCAGGGAAATCAGAATGGCGGGCAAGCAGCGTCGGCTGGCCGAGGTAAACCACCTCCGCCCCCGAAGCATCAGCAACAACCTCGGCCGCAGGAGCAGTATCAGCGAGAGCCGGAGTATGTTCAGCAACCTCAGAACGTCGGTCAAGTCGATGACCGATATGATGATGGAGACTCGGCCATGGCGCGAGCCGGATACCACAGAGTGGATGGGGCGTTGGGACCTCGGATAGGAGCTCGGATGTTAGCTCCGGGCGATGTTCGTAACAAGCTGGATAGAATCTACTTGTCCGAGCAGTTGGAGGAGGAAGGCCCTCCTAGTCCGGCGTGTTTCGGACCTCGGATCATGAGGGAGCCACCACCGCCAGTATCTCAGTTCCAGTTAGGTCGGAACACCAAGCCATACAACGGGAGCACCAAGCCGCAAGATTGGCTGACAGATTATGTATCCTCGGTGCACATAGAGGGGGCAATCGCCGATGGGCGGTCCGGTATCTCCCGCACATGTTGGAAGGTCCAGCTCGGATCTGGCTGAATAATTTGCTAGAGTATAGTATCAACTCCTGGATAGACTTGGAGCTGGCGTTTAACAGCAACTTTGCTAGTACATACAAGAGGCCAAACCGACCTCAGCTCCTGGCAGCATGTAAGCAAGATGATCATGAAACTGACCGAGAGTTCTTAACTCGGTGGAGCAATGTTCGGAATTCCTGTGAAGGAGTTGTAGAGGCACAGGCCATTTCCTGGTTTGCAGATGGTTTCCGGCACGGCAGCATGCTGTGGCAGAGGCTCCAAAGAGATATGCCGAAATCCCTAGCAGAGACAATCCGGATTGCAGATTCTTATGCTCTTGGTGATCCGATGCAGCCAGCAGCAGAGGCAGTGGCACGTAACAGAAGGAGGGAGCCAATAAACAACCGGCTCGGACCAAGGGGTAATGACCGCCAAGAGTTCGGACACAAGAGGAGGGAGCCGGACTACCCATACACCTCGAACCAAGTTGCAGCGGTGAACCCTGATCAGCCCGGAGCTGGAGGTGTCCAGAGGCCGAAAATCAATGGTCCGGCATTTAGTCCGAACCCGGAGCCACCCTTGACTTATGAATCGATGTTAGATGGTCCTTGCCATTACCATACGACCGACCCGCGTAAGCCAGCTGACCATTCAACCCGACAGTGCAGCTGGAACCACAGAATCAGGGAAGAAGGGGCGAAGGCCGGAGGAAACAGAGGAGGACCACCTCAGAGATTTCAGCCGAGCCTAACCCGAATCTGTCCGGAGCAAATGTTACCCCGATAACCACTTAAAAGGACATTTTGTGATCTCTTAGTTTTGTGTGTTAGTTAACAACACTTGGATGTTTTAATCTGGTGCTAAGTGATGCAGGTTTTATTGTATACAACATGTGCATCAACACCAAAAAGAGAAAAGAGTTTCTGGAGCATTTCAGGCCGGAGTTTCCGGCCTCCAAGGCCGGAGTTTCCGGTCCTGGACTTGTCCTCGAAGAAACAGCAAGCTGCTGATGTTGCTCAGCCCCTGGTGTGGGGCGGAGTTTCCGGCCCTCAGGACCGGAGTTTCCGCCCCTGGCCAAACATTCCGGCCCCAGGGCACCGGAGTCTTTGCCCAAGTCTGCTGCTGATTGTTGCTCAGCCCCTGGTGTGGGGCGGAGTTTCCGGCCCCCAGGCCGGAGTTTCCGCCCCTGGCCAAACATTCCGGCCCCAGTGCACCGGAGTTTTGGCCCGAGTCTCTGCTGAAGAAGTTGCTCAGCTCCTGGTGTGGGGCGGAGTTTCCGGCCCTGTAGGCCGGAGTTTCCGCCCAGGCCGGAGTTTCCGGTCACTAGGACCGGAGTCTCCGGTGTGATTCTTTCTGCAACGGCTACTTTTCTGGGAGGGGTATATATACCCCTCCATCTACCTCCAGCCAGCTAGCTCGCCCAGAATACAAGATCCCCATTGTTGCAAGCTCAAGAATCACTAGATCTCCCAATCCCTCCACCCAAACTTGTTGATCTTTGGAGGATTGAAGGAGAAGGCCCCGATCTACATCTTCACCGAGCCGTTTGTCATTTCCCCCTCATTCACTTGAGGGACCATTTGCTAGGGTTTCCACTAGGAAAACCTAGCCCCCTATTGTACTCACTTGATTGTCTTTGTGACAGATTGTAGCTGTTTGGGAGCCCCCAATCCTTTGTGGGTTGTGCCCCAAATCGTTGTTGTAAAGGCTCCGGACTCCGCCTCGAAGGTTTCCGATAGTTGAAGTGAACCAAACCTTTGTGGTGCGGTTCACCGGAGAAGAGGGTGAGGCCTTTGTGGCCGTTGAACCATTGTGTTGGTTCACACCTCTCCAACGAGACGTACTCCCCTAAAAAGGAGGAACTCGGGATTACATCCGTGTCTCCGCGTGCTTTGACTTCGGTTACCTCTATCCTTGTTTACCGCCTTATTATATCGTGCTTAGTTGCTAGCTTGTCATATAGGTAAATTCACCGTAGTTGCATATCTAGAGAATTTACCTTTTGTGTCAAGCCTAAATTGAAAAAGACTAAAATTGGAGTAGCACCTATTCACCCCCCCCTCTAGGTGTCATACCGATCCTTTCAATTGGTATCAGAGCTAGGCTCTCTTGTTTTGGGTTTAACCGCCTAAGAGAAGTATGACACAAAGTGAGGATGAGGCCGATCTTGCCAAGGCCAAGGAGACCATGGCATCCATGGCCGATATCAAATCGTTGGAAACAACATTGACATCGTCCATGAATGACATGAATGTCAAATTTGATGAGTTGCGTGACATGCTCATGAAACTCACAAATGCCAAGGTTTCGGAAACCATCCCACTAGAGGGTATCTCTAACTCCGATGAAGGTGATTCCGAGGAGGGTAAAAAGAAAAATGAGAAGGGGTTGGAAACCATCTCCGGATCTAAACCATCTCCTCCTCCTACCAAGCATGAAGATGGGAAGGAAGAGTACCATAACGTTCCGGGATGGTACCCTATCGACCCACCTATCACCACCCGCATAAACCCCATTGGTCCTCCACCTAAGCTTAATGCATTAGCCTTTGCTAGTTGGCAACGCTCAATGAAATCTCATATTAACAGTGCCTCTATCGAGCTTTGGAGGATCATTGAAGATGGGTACAAGGTTGCGGATCCAAGCAATGTGACAAGAAGAGAATTTGCCGAAAAGCAACTCAATGCCTCCGCACTCCATATGATTGAACTTTCAGTGGGTGAAAGTGACAAGCATTATGTTCTCAATGCCACCACCGCCAAAGAAGCTTGGAATTGTCTTGAGGTTGCATTTCTTGGGAATGAAAGCATGAAGAGAAACCGATATGAGTCTTTGAGCAATGATGCCGAAGGCTTCTACATGTTTGACAATGAGACTCATGAAGACATGTATGGAAGACTCAAGACTCTTGCAAAGGCCTTCTTTGATGTGGGGGCAACCTATGTGGATGATGCTTATGTCAAGAGGAAGTATGTGAATGCTCTCTTGCCTTCCGAGCCCATCGAGGTGAAGGCCATTCAAGGAAGACACAACTACAACGAAATGACATCCAATGAAGTTATGCAAGAAGTGCAAGCCTCCAAGGTTGCCACCAAGAATGCCGAAGATAGCCGTGCTAGGGCCATGGGGATGAAACAAGGCCCCTCACTTGCTTTGAAGGCCAAGGTGGTATGTCTTGATGAGGTTGAAGCGTGCCCAAGCAACATTGCTCCAAATGATCTTGAACCGGCTCTAAATGGTCATATAGCTCTTGCCACAAGAGAGTTTTGGCAAGACCCGGCAAAAGCTAAAGCCAAGGTTGATAAAGAGAACAACTCAAGTGGGAAGAAAGAGCTAGCCTCAAAGTGGAAGACGTGCTACAATTGTCATGACAAGAACCACTACATAAGAGAGTGTCCTTATGAGAACCGAGAGCAAAATGGTGGGAAGCTCATCCCCAAGGACCATTCAAAGTTGATCCAAAAGAAGCCCGCAAGACCAAGGAAGCCTTTCTTCAAGAAGGCACCAAGAATTGTGTTGGTGGCACAAGAAGAATATGCCACAAGTGATTCCGAAGATGAAGATGCACCTACTAAAGAGGTAGCCGCATTGGCTATTGTATCAACTTCATCATCTTCTCTCTTTGAATCCCCCAATGAGAACTTCTCCACCAACAATGCTCGTTGCCTCATGGCTAATGTCACCGAGGTATCATCTCCTTCTCCCAAGACTATGCATGAAATGAGTGATCAATCTAGTCTTGTGATTAAGAAAGAACTTGTTGCTTTCGATACTTTCATGACTAACTTGCAAGGTGAAGCTAAGGAACATGTTGAGTCTCTCATGAGACAACTATGTGCGGCCGAAGAACTTCTTCAAGAAAAGAGTAAGATTGAGAGAGAGGATTCTCTCACCATTGCCTCTTTGAATGCTTCCGTAGCATCCTTGAATGCCTCTCTTGATGAAGAGAGTGAAGAAAGATGTTCTCTTGAGGAAAGACTTGAGTCTCTTGATGCTAAAAATGATGATATCATTAATAAAATCATTAAGGATAGAGATCATGTCGTTGCTAAATATAAAGTGCTTAAAAAGGAGAAAGTTGAACTTGGGGTTGCTAATGCTAGACTTCTTGAGGATATGGAGAAGCTTGACAAGGCTCACAAGGCCTTGGAAACAACTCACTCCCTTTTAGTCAAGTCTCATGAGCAACTTCAAACTCAACTTTCTAAATCTAGCTCAACTAGCATATCTATTCTTCCTCGTGTTCATGAAAATGTTATTGAAGAAAATGTTAGTGCCAAGACCTCTATTCCCAAAGTAAAGATAAGGGTATTGCTTACTTATTTGAGCAAAAACCACACAAAGGGAAGGAGGGTCTTGGTTATGTAGCCGAGCCCAAGAAGAAAGTGGGCAACAACAAGAAGATCAAGACCAAGCCCGCACAAGCCGAGACTTCCATTGCGGGTGGTAGTGCCACAAGGGGCAAGACCACTCGTAGTGACTTTGCGGGGCATAACAACCCCAACTATATTCTTTATGTTGATTATTATGGGGATGTTTATGCTCAATATGTTGGTCCATATGATGGTTACATTGATTACTCTATTTGGGTCCTAAGACCCTTGTTGCTAACCAAAGAGGACCCATTGAGAAATGGGTACCTAAATCCAAGCAATGATTTCTTGTAGGACTATGCTTCCGGTGGATCGAAATGGGTGGTTGATAGTGGATGCACTAGTCATATGACCGGAAGCAAGGAGATTATGACGGAGTTGAGACCAAATCTAAATAACAATCCGTCTCTTATGGTGACAATCAAAGCTGAGGTAAAGAGTCTCGGCAAGGTGGTAGTTGCAAGGGATATCACCCTTGTAAATGTCATGCTTGTTGAGTCTCTAGGTTACAATCTTATGTCCGTTCGTGCTCTTAATAAGATGAACTTTGATGTCCATTTTACTATTGATATGGTGGTACTCTTGAGGAGCAAGACTCTAAAGGTCATGTTCGTTGGGTATGTTGAAAATGAGTTGTTTGTGGTAGACTTTTCGGGGTCTACCAACACTCAAGCAATATGCCTATTCGGAAAGGCCGACGTGGGGTGGTTGTGGCATCGCCGCTTGTCCCATGTCAACATGAGAACTTTGCAAAGTCTTCACAAGGGTGGCCACATTCTTGGACTAAAAGAGGATGTTTCTTTTTCTAGAGATCGTCTTTGTAGGGCTTGTGTTGAAGGAAAGATGCATGATTCTCCCCATCCGGGCAAGACCATTATTTCATCAACGAGGATTTTGGAACTTCTTCATGTTGATCTCTTTGGTGCCGTGCCTCAACCTAGTCTTGGTGGGAAGAAATATTGTTTGGTGATTGTTGATGACTATTCAAGATTTACTTGGGTTTATTTCTTCAAGACGAAGGATGAAACCCAACAAACCATCATCGACTTTTCCAATATTGTTCAACGCCAATACAATGTCCCTATTTTGGTCATTAGGAGTGATAATGGCTCCGAGTTCAAGAACTACACCTTAAATGAGTTTCTTAGTGAAGAGGGGATTCGTCATCAATATTCCGCTGCATATACCCCTCAACAAAATGGTGTAGCCGAAAGGAAGAACCGGACTCTCATGGATATGGCAAGGTCTATGTTGGCGGAGTTTAAGTCTCCGCTATTCTTATGGGCCGAGGCTATCTCCACGGCGTGTCACTCATCTAACCGGTTATTCTTTCGTGTTGGCAAGAAGTTTACATCTTATGAGATGCTCACCGGCAACAAGCCCAATGTCTCCTACTACCGAGTTTTTGGTTGTAAGTGTTTCTATAAGAACAAAAGTGTTCGTTTGTCTAAATTTGAATCTAAAGCTTTAGAGGGTGTTTTTGTTGGTTACGGTGCCGAATCTCACACCTATAGAGTCTATGACAAGACCGTTGGGAAAGTCATAGAATCTTGTGATGTGAGGTTCGATGAGAATGACGGCTCCCAAGTGGCGCAATTTCATGTTTGTGATGTAGATAATGAGGAACCTCAAGAAGCAATAAGAAGAATGGGGGTTGGTTTCCATCGCCCCATTGAAATCCATCATGAGCCTCCTCAAGCAAGTCCTAGCTCCACTCATGTGGAGACTCCATCATCACAAGTTGAAGTTGCACCTTCTATGGAAGCAAATGATGCACCTACCCAAGAACAAGTTCAAGGCCCTCCTCAAGTTGACCAAGTGGCTATTCAAGAACCAAGTTCTCCTATTGTCAACACTAGCCAAGGTCAAGACCAAGATCAACCCTCTCCTTCCTTTGTTGAAGATGAGCTTCAAGATGATCAAGGTCAACACTCCGGTCAAGACGGGGACTCAAATGATCAAGATGATCAAGCGAAATTCCTCGCATCAATGAGGATATCGAAACCCGTCGTATAGCAAGAGTCAAAAAGGATTGGAGAAGAAAGAGTCTTCATCTAGAAAATATCATTGTTAATGTCAAGAACAAGGTCACCACAAGAAAACAATTGGCAAATTTCAATGAACATCAAGCTCACATCTCTATGGTGGAACCAAAGAAAGTCTTTGAAGCTCTTGAAGATCCGGATTGGTTGGAAGCCATGCATGAAGAACTCAATAACTTCAAGCGCAACAAAGTGTGGAATCTAGTGGAGAAGCCAAAAGATTGCCTCAATGTTATAGGCACCAAGTGGATATTCAAGAATAAGCAAGATGAGCATGGAATGGTTGTGAGGAACAAGGCAAGATTGGTAGCACAAGGGTTCTCTCAAGTTGAAGGCATTGATTTTGGAGAGACCTATGCTCCCGTGGCTCGCCTTGAGTCCATCCGTATCCTTCTTGCATATGCATCACATCATAATTTCAAGTTGCAACAAATGGATGTGAAAAGTGCCTTTCTTAATGGTCCTTTAAAGGAGTTGGTATATGTTAAGCAACCTCCGGGATTTGAGGATCCACACTTCCCTAACCATGTCTACAAACTTGATAAGGCGCTCTATGGTCTCAAACAAGCACCTCGTGCTTGGTATGAGCACCTAAGAGAGCTATTGTAGACCGTGGCTTTGAAGTGGGGCAAATCGATCCCACTCTTTTTACCAAGAGGGTTAAAGGGGAGCTTTTCATATGCCAACTTTATGTTGATGATATCATATTTGGCTCTTCTAACAAAGCTTTTAATGATGAATTTTCAAAGCTTATGACCGATAGGTTCGAGATGTCCATGATGGGAGAGTTGAAGTACTTCCTTGGTTTTGAGATCAAGCAATTGAGTGGAGGGACCTTCATCTCTCAAGCCAAATATATCCAAGACATGCTCAAGAGGTTCAAGATGCAAAATGCTAAAGAGAAGAAGTTTCCTATGGACACCAAGTGTCATCTTGAACTTAATCCAAAGGGTAAAGATAAGGATGTTGATCAAAAGCTCTATCGTCTATGATTGGTTCTTTGCTTTATCTTTGTGCATCTAGACCCGATATTGTGTTGAGTGTAGGAGTGTGTGCAAGGTACCAAGCGGCTCCCAAAGAAAGCCACCAAACGGCGGTTCTTCGAATCTTTCGATATTTGGTTCATACCCCAAGGTTTGGTTTGTGGTATCCTAAAGGCTCAACTTCTCTCTTGCCGGTTACACGGATTCGGATTGGGCCGGTTGCAAGGATGATAGGAAATCAACTTCCGGGGCTTGCCAATTCCTTGGTAGGTCCTTGGTGAGTTGGTCTTCTAAGAAGCAAAATTGCATATCTCTCTCCACCACCGAAGCCGAGTATGTGGCGGCCGCTAGTTGTTGCACTCAATTGTTGTGGATGAGGCAAACTTTAAAGGAATACGGTGTCCATTGTGACAAAGTGCCTCTTTTATGTGACAATGAAAGTGCTATCAAGATTGGCCACAACCCGGTGGAGCACTCAAGAACGAAGCATATTGAGATTCGCTATCACTTCATCCGTGATCACATCATCCGGGGTGATATTGAGCTTGGTTATATTCCCACGAAGATCCAACTTGCCGATATGTTCACGAAGCCACTTGATGAAGCAAGGTTCACTTATTTGAGGCATGAGCTAAATATCATCGATTCGGGGAGCGTCGCTTGAGTATCTTGCATACACACCTATATCTTAGCTATGTTTGGTTTAGGTGTAGGCATGGACATAGGGGGAGTGCGGTCCTAATCCATTGGACTATCCCTCCCCCCATTATGCCGATAGAAAGAACTCATTTTGTCTCTATATTGTTCATTTTATGAATTGTGAGCTTAAATGACGAGTAGTGGCGGTGAACCCAAGATATATCTTCGCGGTGTCACACCACATACACTCATACATGGTGGCTTAGGCCACCGCCATCTTCTTTGTGAAGATTTGATCTTGTTGGAGCTTTATGGCCTTTTTGCCTATCCGTTGGTTTTATGGAAAACACACTCAAATGATGCTTCTTAATGTTTTCTTTGTGCCTCTTACCAAGTTTGAGTGTGAAGTACCATTTCCAGTGACTTTGTGTCCCATCCCAGGCCTCTCCCTTCTGAAAACTTGCTCCTCTTGCATCTTGCATGTTCAACAACAAAATCTGGCATTTTTGAGTTGGTGGGGCCGGAAACTCCGGTCCTTTGGGCCGGAATATCCGGTCTGACTGAAGTTTCCGCCCTAAACCCGGAAACTCTGGCTTAGGCCGGAGACTCCGGTGTTTAGGCCGGAAACTCCGGTCTGGGCAGTCTCGCAGGGGTCCAAAAGGGGATCGGGGTGGGAGTTGACTTCACAACTCCCACACACCCCCGACCCCCAACCTCTCCCCTGCAGCCGCCGCCGTCTCAAGTGCCACTCCGGCTGCTCCCCGCCGCCGGAATCCGCCGTGCCTCCGGCCTACTCCTCCTCACCAACGCAGGGGACCTTCCTCTCCTTCGTTTGGGCTGCACCATGGACAAAAAGGGTACCTCCTCTCTCTCCTTAGGTTTTTCACCTCGATCTAAGTTTGGAGAGTAGTTTTTGGTGTAGAATCTTCTAGATGGCAAGGTGTATCCTAGATTTAACCCTAGAATTCTCAGCACAAAGTTTCTTGAACTAAATCGAGGTTCCCCATCTCAGGGCCGGAGACTCCGGTCTTCCAGGCCGGAAACTCCGGTCAGGGCCGGAATCTCCGCCCCCTGAGGCCGGAAACTCCGGTGTAGATCAGACACTTTGTGCCCAGAATTCTTTGGTTACTTCTTCTTTGGTTCCTGGACATGCAAGCTTATCCCCATGCTTTTCTCCTATTCTGTTATTTCACAGGTGGGCAGAGGACAAAGGCTTCCATGAAACATCCTGAAAAATCACCAAGAAAAGCATCCGTGCTCAAACAAGGGACAAGCTTCTTTTTGACAGCAGTGCTGGCCGTCTGAGACAGCAGAGTACCATAGATGAAGAAGCCACAAGACATGCTGCCCTAGGTGGTTTGATAATGAAGAAGAGGCCGAGAGAGCTCATTTTGACTCCTTGACCACTGTTTTGGGCATGGGGAAGCTCGAGTTTCGTCGGATGAGATCTCAGCAGTTCTATGACTTGCCATCCAACACCGATGATCCTAGGTTTCCAAGGAGAGAGCAGCAGCTGATCATGAATGAGATTTATGCCCGCATTGAGAAGCATATGGTGTGTGAGCAAAAAGTGTTGAGCCTTGAGAGCTTGGACAAGAAGCCTTATTTTCAAGAGGCCGTGTGGATTGCTCGGAAGCTTGGACTTGAGAGGCTCATCTCTCATGTTCATGAAGATTATGATATTCAGCTTGTGCATCAGTTCTTTGCCACAGTGGTGTTTGATAATGATGAAGATATCACCATGACTTGGATGACCGGTTCTCAAAAGTGCACCTCTAACTTTGTGGAGTTTGGAAGATGTTTGGGATACAAGTTCAAGGGTGCCACTACTTGTGTTGGGAAGAGGATGCATGTGGAAGGGGTAGCCTACAACAAACGCCGCTTGCGCCCTTTATATTCAGTTGCAAAATCCGTTGGCACCAATCAAGACCTCCTCCCCACCTTCAACATTTTCCTTCGCATGGTTCGGCTCAATCTTGCTCCTCAAGCCGGAAATGTGGATGCCATTCGAGGAGGGCTTGTCAATCTCTTATACCATGCTTACAAGGTGCTCCAAGCCGGTCCGGATTGTGAAGGCCAAGAAGTTGATGTCATGGATTTCATCAAGTGTGAATTGCTTTGGGCCATTTTTGAGCACAAGAACCCTCTCTATGCACCTTATGTGATGAAGCTCATCCTCTCCAAGGTCTCCAACATCGATACCTCTCGCCTCACCAAGCATGCCAAGGGGACTCTCCACCAACTTAGCAAGCACACCAAGCAACCGTCTTCCTCTCGTGCACCTCCTCCGCAATCTAGTAGTGAGGAAGCGGAGACCGAGGCCCCAATGCCTAGAAGGAGAAGCAAGAATGCCGACCCTCCCTCATATCTTCAAGGAAGGGCTCAAGTGAACTCGGAAGTGAGTAAACTCTCTTGGTGGAAGAGAAAGTTGCTTTGCATGGATGTTGCACTTCACAAGGAGAACCATGCCTCATATGTGAGAGAGAAGCATATCATTGACAACCAACAAATCATGATCAAGGAGTTGCGCAAGCTCAACAATGGTAGTATCACTCCTCCTCCGGAAGAAGATGAAGATGGCAATCCTATTATCTCCTCCTCGTCGGCCGAGACTATCCTCTTGAGAAATGGAACGAAGACGTCTTTCCTTGGTCGGATTATGCGGATGTGACTTCATTGCCCTCCTCTTCTCGCAACACCGGCAAGGCTCCCATGAACCTTTCCGATGAGGACTACAATCAAGAAGGGGAAGGTGATGATGACATGGAAGAAAGCTCCGGGTGATCTCCATGGGTATCGTGTAGTTATGCTCTTTTCCCTTTTTGGCGTCTCGATGCCAAAGGGGGAGAAGTAGTTCTATTAGGTTCTCTCCGGGATTTGCATGGGTTGGACACAAGCATGTGCTTTTATCATTTTATTGCGCTTGTGTCCATTTTATGTTATTTGGAACTTATTTGCATCTTGTGTTGTGAACTATGTGAGTGTAAGACATATGGATTTCTATTATGTATGGTTGAACCTACATTATTGTGCTATGGTTATATGGATGTTTATCTACATTTATATGCACAAGGTATGGTTTTTATCTCTAGGCTCAACCTACTTTGTGATATGTCTTGTTTGTGTTTCGTTTACATATCATGTCGCCTTGTTGTGGAACTTGTTTCTCTATATGTGTGCATTTGCATTCCAAAGCAAATGAGTTATATGCACACATCTAGGGGGAGCTTTTCCTTTTGTTAAACATGATAGTATGGTGAACTTTATTGCAAATCCGTGTGTTGTCATCTAACACCAAAAAGGGGGAGATTGAAAGGACATTTTGTGATCTCTTAGTTTTGTGTGTTAGTTAACAACACTTGGATGTTTTAATCTGGTGCTAAGTGATGCAGGTTTTATTGTATACAACATGTGCATCAACACCAAAAAGAGAAAAGAGTTTCTGGAGCATTTCAGGCCGGAGTTTCCGGCCTCCAAGGCCGGAGTTTCCGGTCCTGGACTTGTCCTCGAAGAAACAGCAAGCTGCTGATGTTGCTCAGCCCCTGGTGTGGGGCGGAGTTTCCGGCCTCAGGACCGGAGTTTCCGCCCCTGGCCAAACATTCCGGCCCCAGGGCACCGGAGTCTTTGCCCAAGTCTGCTGCGATTGTTGCTCAGCCCCTGGTGTGGGGCGGAGTTTCCGGCCCCAGGCCGGAGTTTCCGCCCCTGGCCAAACATTCCGGCCCCAGTGCACCGGAGTTTTGGCCCGAGTCTCTGCTGTCAAGAAGTTGCTCAGCTCCTGGTGTGGGGCGGAGTTTCCGGCCCCTGTAGGCCGGAGTTTCCGCCCAGGCCGGAGTTTCCGGTCACTAGGACCGGAGTCTCCGGTGTGATTCTTTCTGCAACGGCTACTTTTCTGGGAGGGGTATATATACCCCTCCATCTACCTCCAGCCAGCTAGCTCGCCCAGAATACAAGATCCCCATTGTTGCAAGCTCAAGAATCACTAGATCTCCCAATCCCTCCACCCAAACTTGTTGATCTTTGGAGGATTGAAGGAGAAGGCCCCGATCTACATCTTCACCGAGCCGTTTGTCATTTCCCCCTCATTCACTTGAGGGACCATTTGCTAGGGTTTCCACTAGGAAAACCTAGCCCCCATTGTACTCACTTGATTGTCTTTGTGACAGATTGTAGCTGTTTGGGAGCCCCCAATCCTTTGTGGGTTGTGCCCCAAATCGTTGTTGTAAAGGCTCCGGACTCCGCCTCGAAGGTTTCCGATAGTTGAAGTGAACCAAACCTTTGTGGTGCGGTTCACCGGAGAAGAGGGTGAGGCCTTTGTGGCCGTTGAACCATTGTGTTGGTTCACACCTCTCCAACGAGACGTACTCCCCTAAAAAGGAGGAACTCGGGATTACATCCGTGTCTCCGCGTGCTTTGACTTCGGTTACCTCTATCCTTGTTTACCGCCTTATTATATCGTGCTTAGTTGCTAGCTTGTCATATAGGTAAATTCACCGTAGTTGCATATCTAGAGAATTTACCTTTTGTGTCAAGCCTAATTGAAAAAGACTAAAATTGGAGTAGCACCTATTCACCCCCCCTCTAGGTGTCATACCGATCCTTTCACCACTGCACCTCCTCCGAGGCCTGCGGCAGCAAGGCCGTGAATGTTGTGAATGTCGAGGTAATAACAACAATAGTGGTGCCGGACCAAGTCAGCAGTATGAATACCCCGGAAATGACTATAGAGAGGCTCCAGTGTGCCTCGGCGGGGTCTAATCTGGCCGAGTCTTTGGTGATCGCAGCTGAGAAGAAGAAGCTGCATCAAGTGGTGGCAATGGCGCAGTCGACACAGCTCGGCATGTCCGAACTGATGAGCCCGGACTCAACTGCAGCATTCGAGGTGCCCAAGGAGACCAAGAAGATTCCCATGGATCCGGAACACCCGGAGCGCATGGCCCTCATTGGGACCGGGCTGGGCGAGAAATAGGAAAGCGCGCTCTGTCACTTCCTCCGTGAGAATCGGGATATCTTTGCATGGTCGGCTAAGGACCTGCCTGGTGTTCCGAGGGAGTTGGCAGATCACTCTTTATTTGTCAGGCCGGAGGTGAAACCGGTGAGGCAACTGACCCGTCGTCTCTCAGACGACCGAAGACAAGTGGTGCTGGACGAGCTGGCTAAATTGCTTGCAGCCGGGTTCATTATGGAGGTGCTGCATCCGGACTGGATATCCAATCCGGTCTTGGTGGAAAAGAAGAAAGACGAGCCAGCCGTGGTCAAGGCGTGGCGCATGTGCATTGATTTCACCAACCTCAACAAGGCGTGCCCTAAGGATCCATTTCCATTACCTCGGATTGATCAAGTGATCGATTCCACTGCTGGTTGTGAACTGTTGTCTTTCATCGATGCGTACTCTGGTTTTCACCAGATACCATTGAACCCGAAGGATCAAATAAAGACTGCTTTTATTACCCCGTATGGGGCGTATTGCTATCGTGTCATGTGTTTTGGTCTGAGGAATGCCGGGGCAACTTATCAGAGGTGTATGCAGAAATGCCTGCACTCTCAAATGGGCAAAAATGTGCAAGTGTATGTCGATGATATCGTCATCAAAACTAAGGAGAAACGTACTCTCCTCGAGGATCTCGAGGAGACATTTGTGAATTTGAGAAAATATCGGTTGAAACTTAACCCGGACAAGTGCACCTTTGGTGTCCCGGCTGGAAAGTTGCTTGGATTCCTGGTGTCTAGCCGAGGTATCGAGGTTAACCCGGCCAGGATCCGAGCTATTGAGAGCATGAAATTACCGAAGTGTTTGAAAGATGTGCAAAAATTCACAGGGTGCTTAGCCTCGTTGAGCCGATTTGTAATTAGGTTGGGGGAAAAAGCCTTACCTTTGTACCAGCTCATGAAGAAAAGTACCGGGTTTACATGGACCCCGTAGGCCGACGTGGCGTTCAATGAGCTGAAAAAGATGTTGTCCACCGCTCCGGTGTTGGCATCGCCATTGCACAATGAGCCGATGTTACTTTACATTGCGGCCACAAACCGAGTTGTAAGTGTGACAGTGGTGGTGGAGCGCGAAGAAGGTGGCAGGTCGGTGCAGAGACCGGTGTATTACTTGAGCGAGGTGATCTCAACCTCGAAGCAGAATTACCCTCACTACCAGAAGATGACGTATGGTGTCTACCTGGCGGTCAAGAAGTTGAATCATTATTTCCAGGAGCATCCCATAACGGTGGTGTGCGAAGCTCCAATCTCGGAGATCATCGGGTGCAAAGATGCAACTGGCCGAGTTGCCAAATGGGCGATTGAGGTGTATCCATATGCACCACATTATGTGAGAAGAGATGCAATTAAATCCCAGGCGCTGCCGGACTTCTTTTGTGATTGGACCGAGATGCAGTATGAGCCCCCCAAGCCGGACTATAATTATTGGAAGATGCATTTTGATGGGTCGAAGACAAAGATCGGGCTGGGGGCCGGAATAGTCCTCACCTCACCGAAGCGAGATCAGCTAAAATATGTGCTGCAGATTCATTTCTCGGCATCAAACAATGTGGCGGAGTATGAGGCCTTAATCCATGGACTCAATGTGGCGAAGGAGATCGGTATCCGGCGTATGGAATGCTTCGGCGATTCCGACCTGGTGGTGCAACAATCTTCCGGAACTTGGGATGCTCTGGATGCCAACATGGCGTTATATCGGTTCCATGTGCAAAAGATATCCGGGTTCTTTGAAGGGTGTGAATATAAGCATATACCTCGGACAGAAAATAATGCTGCCGACGTGTTGTCAAAGCTCGGTTCATCTAAAGAGGCAGTACCACCTGGAGTAGCCCTGAATCACTTGAAACTCCTTCAATCAAACCTTCTCCTGAATCCGAATCTATTTTCATTCCGGCTGAGCAAGAGTCCGGACCTGTTCCAATGGAGGTAGACGTCGGATGCGTCTGGTCGAACCCGGGGACTGCGTGGCAGAACTCGGGGACTGCGCACCGAGTCTCGGGGACAGCTCGTCGAGACTCGGGGACTGGTCGCATGATGGTGGAGGAAATAATGAAGGAGATTATGGCGGCCGAACCAATGGAGGTGGACGAGAAACTTTTTCCTTTGCACCCAGTGCCGGAGTGGGCGGAGCAGATCATGAAATTCATAACAGAGGAGAGCTTGCCAAGTGACACAATCGAGGCTAGGAGAATCCAAAGGAGGGCAAAGGCGTACACCATCATCAACAAGGAGCTCTATAAAAGAAGCGTAACCGAGGTGTTGCAACGCTGTGTCGAGCCAGCTGAAGGAAAGGAGATGCTTTTGGAGATCCACCAAGGAGAGTGTGGACATCATTGCAGCACAAGAGCTCTAGTGGCCAAGGTGTTCAGGCATGGGTTCTATTGGCCCACTGCTCTTGCTGATGCAGAGGACATAGTCCGGAGATGTGAAGGATGCCAAAGGTTTGCCTAGCAGACGCATATGCCAGCCTCGGCGCTCAAAACAATTCATATCACTTGGCCGTTTGCGGTATGGTGTTTGGATATGGTGGGAGAGTTCAAACCAGCCCGAGATAACATGACACACATACTGGTGATGGTGGACAAGTTCACCAAATGGATCGAGGTGAAACCAATCCGGAAGTTGGATGGTCATTCAACAGTGACTTTTTTGAAGGAGATCATTCTGCGATATGGGTACCCCATAGCATTATCTCGGACAACGGCACGAACTTTGCTGTTGGAGAATTTGCTCGGTTTTGCATGGACAAGGGAATCCGGCTGGACATAGCCTCGGTGGCACATCCGGAGTCTAATGGACAAGTGGAAAGATCAAATGCTCTAGTGTTGGCCGGCATCAAGGCTCGGCTAATTGAACCACTGCTGAAAACGTCGAGGTGTTGGATAGATGAGATACCAGCAGTACTGTGGGGTCTAAGGACCACACCAAATCGATCAACTGGCTATACGCCATTTTTTATGGTCTATGGGGCAGAAGCGGTGCTACCCACTGACATTGAATACGATGCGCCCAGAGTGGCAATGTACACTGAGGTCGAGGCAAAAGAGGCTCGAGAGGATGCAGTAGATCTGCTTGAGGAAGCTAGAGAATTGGCCTCATCTCGATCAGCAATATAACAACAAGGTCTCTGACGTTATCATAGCCGGAATGTCAACCCTTGTGTGTTTCACGAGGGAGATTTGGTGCTGAGTCTGGTGCAGCGCAGTAAAGGTCGGCACAAGTTGTCACCTCCTTGGGAGGGACCGTTCATTGTGAGCCGAGCTCTGCTCAATGATTCGTACTATCTTATAGATGCGCAGGAACCAAGGAAAGATGGGCTGGACAAACCCGGATCAGAGGTCAAGCGACCATGGAATGTAGCTCTACTCCGACCTTTCTACTCATGAAGGGCGCAATGTATGTACCTCGGTTAATCCTTAATGAAATGTCGGCACTCCGAGGTTGAAGCTCGGGGACTGCCTCGCTCATGTGCTTGTGTTTTATTTCTGTTTGTCAGTTTCGTTCATATGCCGAACTATTAAGTAATGTATGCTGTGTAACTAATCTTGTGACTCGACTGACGAACGCCGAAATGGTAGTCAAGAGCAAAGATGAAAAAACGTGGGGAAACATGAAAATGGACTCGAGGACTCGGTCCAAAAATATAGTTCGACATGTGTCGTTTACTAACCCCTGTCTTTACCTTTCATTTATGTCGGATGATTTTGAAACACACCTCGGCATTTGCTAAGTACTGTATGCTATAAACAACAATCTTGTGACTCGACTGTCGAACGCCAAAATGGTAGACAAGAGCAAAGAGTGCCAGTATAGTAAACACGAAAGTGAACTCGGGGACTCGTTCCAAAAGGGTTCGGCATAAATTTTTAGAAAAGCATGGTTCGGACAGCAAGATAATGTTAAGAGGTAGCAAGGCAAACTACTTAAGTGTATATTACATCTGCACCCGGCATACCGGGGGTTTAATGTTTTTCTTGAGACAAGTTCAGGCCTCGGAACCAGAGACCTCGGTCGCCGAAGTTGTGGTAGTGGGAATCTCGCCGGAAGAAGCCTCGGGAGCCGGAGTCTCGGGAGGAGGAACCTCGGGCGCAGGAACAACCTTGGTCGCGGAAGCAACCTCGGTTGTTGGAGTGGATGCCGGGGTGTCCGCCACGTCGGGGGAGATCACCTCGGTGGCTACGGCTTTGCCGGACTGGCCCTTGGGGTTCGGAGGTTCGTCGAAGTTGAAGTCATCATCAGAACCTTCAGCCACCTCAGTTGTTTGGCCGGCCTTGCCCTTGGAGCTCTAAGGCTCGTCGAAGTCAAATTCCTCGCCGTCAGAGCCTTCTTCACCTGTTCCTTCAGCAGCTTCTTCACCGGACTCTTCTTCCTCGTCCGAGCTCTCTTCATCCTCAGAGTAGAGACGCCCATCATCGAAGGTCCGGGTGTTTGCATAACTAGCAAAGAGGTCGGCTGCTGCTTGGCGTTTCTCAATGCCATCAGGAGTGGTGTTCCAAGGAGAGCCCTTGCGCAGGGAGGTAACCGTGTGGATCTCGACAGATTCATACCAAGACAGCACGAACACCAGGGCCTTGTCCGCTCCAGCCCGAGCTGATGAGCATCTCCACTCCCGAAGTCTAGCCTCGGCTCCTTTTAGCTTCGTGGCGAGCTCGTCGATGCATGTGGGAGGCTTAACCTTGGGCCAGAGGGCACGATGGACCTGGATGGCTGCATCTACTAGTTTAGTTCCAATGGCCCTGAGCGGCCTGATCCGAGCATTAAGGGCGACGAGGTGGTCCTGCATATCCCAGCTTTCGCCGAGGGTTTCTGTCTCAACCCTCTTTGCCCGAGCTGCTAGAACTTCTCGGACAGCTTTGTCCTTGGAGTGCTCAAAATGCTCTGAAGAAGACAAAAAGGCTGTCGCTGAATTAAAGACATACGGTGGCACAGGGTGTAGGTCGGCGGAAAATAAGGAAAAGGAGAGAAGGAAGGAAGAGAGAGAAGAGAAGGAAGACCGGATTGGATTAAAGAAGAAGAAAAGGAGAAAGGAAGCTTACTATCCATTTGGTGATTAATCCGAGTGAGCTCGGACAACCAACTTTTCGATGTAGCCTGGAGAGCAATCAGTTCGGTTTCGGCCGAGGTGGCGCGGTTCTCCAGGGTCTTGGCAATTTCTTTTGCTGTTCGGCGGCCTGGTCTTTGACCTTCACAGCGTCCTCCGCAGCAGCTTTGGCTTCATTAGCCCGGTTCAGCTCTTGTTGCAGCCGAGCTATTTCGTTCTGGGTTGTCTTCAGCTTGGAGGCATAATCTTTCTCGCTCTGCTCCTTTGATGATAGAAGAGTCCGGTGATCCAGCAGGAGGTTCTTGAAAATTTTGGTCCGAGCATTGTTGCACTCCTGAAAAAATAGAGAGATCAGTTCGGCGGAAAGAGATTGGACACGAATATTGAAGATTCACATTTCGAAGAAATCCGAGGTCTTTTTAGCACCCGAGGCACAATTGAGTCCCGGGGACTCGGCATTGGCCTCGGGGACTCAGCAAGGGAGAAATGACAAGTTTTTGAGATTCAAGCGAGCAATTTTAACTCGGTGGAGTGTCAATTGCTCAACCCGAATCTCGGGGACTGGGAATAGTAGAGTGTTTGTCATTTGGTTTCAAAAGGAAGAAAGTGAGTGGCGTAAAGAAACTTACCGATGCCTTCTTGCTGCAATCAAGGACGCAGTCTGCATGTTGTAAATGGACTGGAGCACGGCGCTAGGTTCAGCTGGGTGCTCGGAGGTCGGATTCGAGGAGACCTCGGCAGTATCAGCCGAGTTCCAGTCCATGTCGTAATGCTTCTCCGAGCCTAAGCTGTTCCCGCTCTTGGTCCGGAGTTGCCCGACCTCCCAGCTGCTGATGTTCGGCTGGATGGTAGCAGCAAAAAGAGCTCGGGAGGTGGCGACCTAAGAGCTCGAAGGCGCGGTCTTGGTCAAGGTGGACCTCGGCGCAGGAGCGGGAACATGCGGCACCAGTTGGGTGCTCGCAGCCTTGGGGCCCGGTGGCGGTGGCGGCATCGGAGTTTGCTGTGGCTGTTTGGGGGGCTCAACAACTCGAGCTGAATCTTTCTGCTGCTGCTGAAGCTTTTGCTTCTGCAGTTGTTGTTGTTGTTGCTTCTTCTGCTGCTGTTGCTGCTGGTTGCGCGCGGTTTGAGCCTTGGGGGAGAGCCGAGGCTCCAGCACGGTCTTAGCCGGAGTCTTGGCGTGATCTGACTCCGCATCCCTCTGAGGACGCGGAGGAGTCTGATCTTGGCTGGGAGCAGAGTGTCCCAGGCCTGAGTCAGAGCTCGACGGTGGAAGTTCGGCGGAGGCGACACGCCCCGGGGAGGAGATGGTCCTCTCCGGGCTGTGGATATCAACGGACCGTTCTGGAGGAGAGGCTCTGGCGGGGCTGCCGAGGTTAACCTCGGCCTCGGTTGTCTGAGATTCAACCACTGGAGGCAGTGGTGAATGTATCGAGCTGTGGCTCTGTTTGATCTGCCGAGCCGGGCTAGACAAAAAAGAAAGATTAGGTTAGAGTATAAAAAACTTAACCTCGGAACAGCGTGAGAAGTAAAAAGGAGCAAGATGACTTACGCATCTTCCTCCACGGGGCCTCGTTTCTTGTGCCTCGCCGAGATCTTCTTGGCACGCTTGGCTTTGGGCGCTGCAGTCTCCGAGGTCTTAGAAGCCTCGGCATCTGAGGTACCGGGTCCTGAGCGCTTCCGGGAGGCTGCAGACGCTGGATGAAAGTTCTATATGTCGGAGGAGCATAGGAAATTGGAATAACATTGACAGGTTCCAGAATTTGGCAATCGTCATCGTCATCATCGGGCCAGTCCTGGATGGACGATCGAACTGGTGGGCGGTGCGATGGGCAATCGCGAGTCTTACCCGAGGTGGCCTTGGGAATAGGGAGGTGATCCTCATGGTCCGGATCTTCAGCCTCGGCGGCGACCGGAATAGGCAGGTCGGGAGTCCACTCCTTAGAAGAAAGGGGCCATCCTCGATTTCCTGTCGAGTGAACTTCTACAGAGGTGGCGAGGTAAACCGAGTTAGCACAAGAATCAATACAATGTCGGGGTGAAAATGAAACCGAGGAATATTATACGCCGGGTAAGGTACACTTACTTGGGCTGGAAGGTGATCTCGGTCATAGGGCTTGACACCCCATTTCCACTTATCGGGCATGGTGGTCTTGGCGATGGCCCGGATGCGCCTCTTCACTTCGGAGTCACTAAGTTCATGAGTGCTATTCCGGGTGGGGTCATAGCGACCACTCATATGGCAGATCTTGTGGGCCCGCGCTTGTAGAGGATTAACTCGGCGGGTGATCATGGTGCGCAAAATGTCATCTGCTCCCCAACTTTTCTCCTGGAGTGACATCATGGTTTGATGGATCAATAGAACCTCGGGAGCGTCGGGTGCAGGCTCGTAATCCCAGTTGAGTTGGGCAGTAGGGGCTCCGATGGTGAACTCCGGCAAGTTAATGAGGTCTTCGGTGCCCGGGTTCTTCACATAGAAGAAGGAGCGTTGCCATTTTCGGCAGGAGTCCAGGCCCTGAATCCGAGGAAACTCAGAGAATCGCCGAGGCGAAATCGAGGCCGCCCCGCAAGCGGTCATCTCCTTGTCCACGACTTTCTTGTTCGGGACACTTTGTTTCTTGAGCTGGAAGTACTTGGCCCATGACTCGATGCTAGGCCATAATCCGAGGTAACCCTCGGAAAAAGTTGCGTAGGCCGAGAGTTGGAGGATGGCGTTGGCGGGCAAGTGGTGTGGTTGTAGCCCAAAGGTGTCCAAGAAGTCCCAGAAGAATTTCCCGGCCGGGAGTCCGAAACCACGTTCGAAGTGATCCAGGAAGACAACCCGCTCCCCGGATTCCACGTCGGGTTCGATGTCTTTTTTCTTCGGAACCCGGCAGATGAGATTGGCCGGGATCCGACGTGAATCTCGGAGCCACTTAATGTCGACCACCGTGACATCGGATCCCTCCCAGCTACCTCGTTCTCCAGGTGCTCCTTCCTCGGCGTGATCCGGGGCAGAAGACATGTGGACGCTTTCCTGTAGAAGAGGGAGGTTCAACCGGGGTAAGTACCTCGGATCATTCGGATAGCCGGGCTAAAGGATTTAGGCGGGAAACACGTTTCTACCACTGCGAGATACTAGCAAAGATCTACTGATGAGCTGAAAAGGAAAATAAACTCGAGTTCGTCAAGGGGCGAAACTAAAAGGATAGTGCTACGGATGCATCTGAAACGAGTCTAGATGAGATCTAAAAGTGCTAAAAGAATGCGAGAGTGGATCATCGAGTTCATCAAGATCATCGGATTCATCAAGGTCATCGAGTTCATCGTTAAAGATGAACACGCTCATGGCAATGGAGGGGAAACGAAGAACTCACCGGGGAGAGCTCGAAGATCGAGGCTTCATGGCGAGTCGATGGTGGCGCGAAGGATCGACGGCGGAGTGGCGGCGCAAGGCGCGGTGCGCGTTTCCGGCGAGGAGCTTCGAGACGGCGAGGTCGCAGCGGCGAGGGCTCGACGGCGGCGCTGGGAGCGGAGAGCACGAAGCGACAAGTGAATGGGGAAGAAGATGAAGTTCCCCTGGGCCCCTATTTATAACCGCGTGCGGTAACTGCGCACTACTGCGCGGTTACCGGGAAGACGTGGGATCGTGTGCGGGCGAGAGTGCGTGTGCGTGGTTTGTGGCTGCACGATCGGCCACGTCGTGGGTCACAGGATGGCAACCGCCAGCGCCGGATCTTCTGTGCTGGTCAGCGCGAAAACCGAGGGGTCGTGGGCGGTCAAATTGGTCAAGCACTTGAGTGTGCATGTTCACTGTTTGGTGGGTCCGGCTGACGAAGGCGGCGTGTGGTCAGGACCTGTCTTTCAAAGGTCCGGATTTCGGGGTCCGGGCAGAGATTCTTCGCCACGTGCCTCGGAAAATCTTGAGGCAAGATTGTGCTGAGTCAAACATTTCGGAAAAGTCATATGGCAGATCAACCTCGGATTAGATTATGGTTTGTGGGAAGTACCTCGGCAGAGCTATATTTGAGGTCGGTTTTAGAGGTGGTGCCTTGTTTATTTTTGAACCTGCTACGGCCCTCCATCCGAGGTCGTAGGACCGCACCAGCTTCGGGGACTAATGTCGGGGGCTACCCCCGGGTAGGGTCAAAGCTAGGCATAAGTTGAGTTTAAAGGTGTGCCGAGGTACGGAAAGGGCCGACCTGTTTGGGCCTGGGAGTGTCCGAGCTTCATCTTGACCTGGAGAATATAAAGGTCGAACTGTCTTGGCCCAGAGGGGTCCGAGGTATCCCGTTGGCATGGGTCGAGGTTCATAATCCGAGCTATGATCAGCCGACCTAACCACCCCGGTGCTATGATTTGTATTGTGAGTGCAGGAGAAGCTATTTGAAGGAGGTAAGGTCCGACCTGGTCAGATCTTAAGTGCAAGACCCGAGGTAAGGAGCCCGACACATCCGTGCCGGGCTAACCAAGGCAAGAGGTCGTAGGTCGGGCAGGAGTCAATGCTCCTGTCACTTCCCGCCTGACACGGGAGCGTCTGTCACGGAGCCTGACAGAGGCGTGCCCCGGGTTCAGCGGGGCTGCACGTCTCTGACCGCTGACCACGCGAGATCCGGGAAAAGGCTACGAGGTAGCACGGCGTGGCTACGTCCTGTCTCTGTCAGAGGGGACATCCTAGCTCTACTGTGGTGATGCAGGGGATGGGCAGGCCATGTCCTGTCCCTGACAGGAGTACGATGATGACCAAAGCAGAGGCATGGCTACAGTGTTCAGCGAGGGGCACAACGGTAACTCGCCTGGCCTATATAATGAGCTTCAACCCCTCCTGCGTGAGGGATCGATCCACGCACAGAGAGAGGGATCGAGCAAGGGAGAAGGATCGATACAGAGAGGAACCCCGGAATCAAGCAGAGGAAGCTCGGAGTTCCTTTTTCCCCCTTTGTAGCTTCATCTTCTACCTCAAATTCTCACCATTGTATCATCATACAGCTCGAGGAGCAGCTTGTACTTGTCACCTTGAGCTATACACCAAGTAGGATACTGCTGCAGTAGGGGTGTTACCTCCACAAGAGGGCCCCGAAGCAGGGTACATCGTGGTGTGCTTTGTGTTCTTGGTTCCTTGGTTTTTAGTTCATGTTCTTGCGGTTTCTTGCGTGTTCTTGCTTGTGCACTTCTTGAGTGCATAAACCCTCCCCGGATTCCCCCAACGACCATTCGGCCCCATCTTAGCCATACCTATGGCATCTGCCGTGATCCCACCACGACAATCCTAGTTGTTTTACACTATTTTAATTGGTATCTTCAAATACCAGGCCTATATAACTTCCAAGTGGTGGAGTTGGCTGCCCTTTGTTGGGTCTGCTGGAAGTTGAGAAACAGAGCTTGTTTTGGTAACAAGCTGATTAAAACTCCTGCTGAGTTTATCGGTTATGCTTGCTCCTTCTTGAATAATGCCCAGGACTCCAGAATGAGGCAGACAAATGATGTTACAAGAAGGTGCAAGCAGACTACAAGACACGGCTCAACGGCAGTATCAGAGGGCCACCGTGTCCAGAACAATAATGATTGAAGTTTGAAGAGCAGGAAGAAGCCTCAGGGGATGAAGATGTGGATGAAGCTGATGATGTCATGACTCACGTGAGGTCCTGAGTGTGGTTGTGTTATTTACAGTTGTTCTGTGCTCGAGCACTTTTGAAACCTTTCTATGACGGAACTGATAACAATTGCCTCTATATGGTGGCTACTGTTAATAAGCTGCAAGCCCTGAGAACTTTATTGTTTATTTTGTATCTCTGAACTTGACATGTTGCTTTATTCCTAGGAACAGTGGAACCCGGCAACAATGGTGTGCCGTATGGAGAAAAAATAACAACAGAACAAGATTTCAGTTTCTTTTTTAGTATAATCCTAACCTGTCCTTGATTCTCAGTTATGATGAAGTATATGAATTTGAAACCCTTAATATTTCATCCCGTGAAATTGTGCATGTGCACCAAAATAGATAGTGAACTACGGAAATTCGGATTAGTTAAAACTCTACAACCAAAACAATTACCTCACGGGGCTGTCCTATGGCAGGTAATGATATTTTAAGCTGTCCAGTTCGAACTTTGTGTTTTTCATACTCAAGGAGCGCCTGGGTTGATAAGAAATAACAGTTATTAACAACGAATAAAGCAAACACATAAACATACAATGGAAATCCATATGCTTATAGCAGCGTTTTTCTTTCATTTATTCTGTCTGAAATCTGGCCAGATAGCATCTAACAAAATACGGAAATTGAATGATCTAAAGCCTTAAGTATAGCATCTATCGAATATGGAAATCAAGTACAACAGTTTCCGTCAAATGAAAAAGAAGCAAGTACTCTAGTTATATTTGTTTGGCTCACCATTAAGAACACTAATTATTGCAGTGGCTTCATTTCAGCTCCATATTTCAATTTTGTAAGAACCATCCTAGTAGGTTGTAATAGCACATAGCATTTCGTTGCGAGTACATTTAGTAATTTACAGTAAAGCTCACTATGCCTATAATATTGTTTATAGAAGAACCGCTTCCCGTCCACCATGGTGGGGATGTGCTTACGGGATGTTCCTAAAACAAGTACAAAATGAAACAAATCCTGGAGGAGATGTATCACCTTCTCGTAGAAAATTCGAAATGACCAAGAGACGGTAGTGCAGGTCCTGCAAAAGAAGATAATGACAACAATTAGCTGAGGCAGAATTCACATCTTTCTCCGCAAACTCGCTCAACAGTTATTACGGGAAGAGAGCTTACTTTGGTGGTCTGAAGGTCTCTCCAACTTGACGCCATAGTTTACAAATAGTTACCTGAATAATGAAAACACACAACTGGAATAATTATAAATGTTTAACGAAAAAGATACAATATTTGCAATAGAAGATGAGCAGTGATTGTGCATAAAAGCGCAGTATCCTTAATTTTCGTTATCATCGGTGAGCTACAAGCTAGTCAGTGCATTCATTGGTGGAACATGTGTAGGAAATTTCACTGCTTTTGAGGCTACTAATAAAATCACTCTATGGTATCAGCCTATCAGTCCCGTCTGTGCCTGAAAGCAGTGTAAAGGAAATCATTCATACCTGCTCATGGCCTCCCAGGTGGGCGACCTGCCTCCACAACCTGCAACAGAAGATCGCAAGGCACTTCATTATTAAGTTGGTTTAGACGAGAAGAGATGAGTCGAGTAGCTCAGAGAAGAGACGAGAGGGGCAGAAAGATGCGCACTTGAGGCAGTTGAGGCCCTTGCCGTAGAACTTGGGCGGCTTGAACTCGAGGCCGTGGTCCCTGTGGAAGCGGTCCAGCTCGGCCATGAAGGCCGCCTGCTCGTCCTCCGTCCCGGAGTCGTGGCCGTCGAGGAAGGGGTCCTGCTCCACGGGCTGACTGGCGCACGGCGCCATCATCCCGGTCGAGATGTCGCCCTCCGGCTTCGCCTCCGCCCGCGGCGACGCATCGGGGGTGGAGTCGTCGTCGTCCTCCTCCTCGTCCTCCTCATCTTCATCGTCGTCTTCGTCGTCGCCGTCCTCGTCGTCGTCCCCCTCGTCGTGGCTCATGGCGTCCTCGCCGTTGGTCTCCACCCTGACGCCGGCGTCGGGCGGAGCGGACTCCCCCGCATTGGGGCGGTCGGCCCGATCCGGGGAGTCCGCGCCCTCGCCGTCGCTGTTGGTTTCGGGGGACGGAGGGGCGTCGTGGAACTCGTCGTCAGCCACGGGCGGCGGGTCATCCTCCTCCTCCTTGGCGGGCCGCGGGTCGGCGTCCACGGAGCCGCGCGGGAGGTCACAGTCGGAATCGGCGCTGTCGCTCATCGCGGCACGAACGGGCGGCTGCTATTTTCGCGGTTTGCACCGAGCGAGGGGGGAGAGAAAAGAGGGAGGAGGGCTGGGGAGGACGGGGTGGAGAGGTGGCGACTGCAATGGAAGGAGAAGGATGGATCTCCACGGCTTGCGAGTTGCGATGGATGAAGGCAGAGGTTCTGCTCACGCGCCCGTGGGCCACATGGGCTGAGCCCGTGGATCTGCCTTTCTCACGCGTCTCCGACCCAACCCGATCCGCCATTGCTTTTCTGGGCTTGGCCCACTAATAATATTTCTCTCTCTCTTGTTATCGAGAAAATAGTGAGCATAATTGAGAAAAAATCAAGAGCATGTTCTAGACGAATAAGATTTGCTTGTACCTTTTGGAGATTTTGGAGATTTGACATCTTTTAAATGGTTAGGCGTCAATTAGGAGCGTTCGATTTTTGGATTGGACGCATCGGAGTTTGTGAAGATTTTGGTTGGGCACCTCAAGGCCAACCCGAGAGGTCGGTCTAAGTTTGGTTGAACTTGGCTAACAAAGAAGAATACTAAGTCTGTGGGTTTGGGTGCACACTTGCATAGCCTCTCCAAACAAAAACATAAAGATGTTGCCAACAAATTGAACTTGGGAACTACATCGGTGTCATTGTCCCCATCTCTTACAACTTATTATTGTTATTGTTCTTGCATATACATTTCTAAAGCATCATCATTTGTGTAGATCTTATATGTTTATATTATGTTTCTAGAGCATCAACATTTTTCCAGGTCTTATATGCTTTCCTCCTTATGTTGTTTGGAAATTATGGTATAACTGAGAATTAATTATAAATCAATAAAGACTCGTCTAGATGGACTAGTAGAGACTTGATGATGCTAAAAGAGATGTAAGTGGTCATGTTAAAATAATTCAAGTATGTTTATCGGCTCATGGTAGGCTCAATAAACTTGATATAGATATTTAAATATCCTTTTTGAAGAATTTTTACCCTTGGAATACTATGTTGAAACAAAGGATTGCTCTATAGAATATGCACATTATACATTTTCATCCATGAGCATGATCCTAAGCCACGCGCGTATTGCAATAGAAAAACCAGTAGAGGTGGCTCCACTGATGACACACATAACTAAAATCTACCCGTGGAGCTTATTGTTGAACTAACAAAAATGAAAATAGCATGGAAGGAATTAAAATGGCTAGTGCTATGTCTTCTGATCCACTGGTTAAACTTGGCCGAATTAATTTCTATCTTGCAAAGGGTAGAAAATGCTCGCTCTATTAATGCCACTAAATATTGTTTTGGTTCTTATAGTGTTGACCATACTCTTAAAAATGCACAATTATTTATAAAGAATCTCTCACCCCCCAGGTTGGGGATGTATGCGATCCAAGGACATCAATCACAATTGGAAAAACTACCTAGCCCCTTGGGGCTCATCTAATGGTTCCGAGGTTCTTCTGGTCCGTCATAATTTTGTGTTTTCTCTCCATACTTATTGAGCTATGGAAATTTGCTATCTCTTTGGGTGTTTTTCCTCTTGTTTCCAGACTTCCGGTGTTTCCCCCTCTTAATTGTAAAACATGCAAAAGAAGAGGAAACAATATTAGAATTGCATCATAATATGAAATGTATTAATGTATCAATATAAATTATGATATAAAATAATGATGCAAAGTGGACACATCAATATCTGGCAGGATCCATGGAACTCGTCTAGTAGCTCACTCAAGGTGATCACACCAAGAGGAAATATTATGTTGTCCCGGGTTGAAGATTTAATTAACCCCTAGAGTGGACAGTGGGATGATGAGTTGACTAGGGATGTTTTTCTGCCAATTGATGACCATCAAATACTACGGATACCACCGAGGGTGGAAATACTGGATGATTTTGTTGGATGGAACTTCACAAGGTATGGAACCTTTTTGGTCAATTCTGCTTATCATATCGAATGGGAACACCAATTTGGACGATGACAAGCTCGGGCGGGTGGGCAAAGAGGCATGCAGCCTAACCCATTTTGGAAGGATATTTGGAAGCTAAAGGTTCCAAGAAAAGTTATTTTTTTGCTTGGAAAGTACTCTAGGAACTGTTCCTTGCCCTTGTGTGTAAGAAAACATACATATTACAATTAGAGCAATGTCTTGTCTGCTCAATTGAGGCCGAATATATTCAGGGTTACTGACGTGGGCTTACCCTTCAGGTGCCCCACCATGAGGACACCTGGTGCACGTACAAGATAAGGCCCACGGGCAGGCCTGCTAGCAGTCCATGATCAAGGCCCACGAAGGGGGCCCAGGAGGATAACGTACGTCCCAAGACAAGGAAAACCTAAGTCGGTAGAAACTTACCTTACCTGTAAACCTAATCGGATGCGAATACCCGAGACCCGGCCTCCTATATAAAGGTTGGGAGGGCCGCTGATCTAGGTCACACAATACTCATACCACCAAAGCCCTAGCGAGATCGCGTCTCGCCGGGACGCCATTGTAGCTCCTTGGTACACCTCATACATCAATAACCAGACAAGCAGAAAGTAGGGTGTTACCCTCCGGGGGCCTGAACCTGGGTAAACCTTGCTTGTCAGCCGACGATACTACCAGCGCTACCACGTCTCTCCCCCTTAATCTCAACCCTAGGTACCGAACAATGGGATTTGATGTGTTAACACCACATCAATTGGCGCCGTCTATGGGAAAGACTAGCGCTGGATCCACGGTTTCGGCGGCTCCATCGGCAAATGGCAACTCGTCGGCTTCATCGGCAAACGGCAACTCGCCGACTCCATCGATCGTCAAGCCGATGTACTTCGGCACCCTCGGATTCGACCCACACTCACCGGCCACCCGCCCGGTGTTCGCGGTCCTCCACTCAGGTGCGGATTTGACTTTCGATCGTTTCAACTTTCATGTTAGCCAATGGGGAACACATGACTTGACGGACCTGCATCAACTCACGACGATCGCACTCGCATCCCCATCGACTGCATCTACGCCGACCGTGGCCTCGGCCACATCTCTATCAACAATCGCGATCGCATTGGCTACGCCTTCATCGACTATGCCTTCATCGATCGTGCCTTCGTCACCCGCATCTCCATCGACCGCAAAATCCACGCCTTTTTCGTTCACGGGAGGCGCGTCTTCATCAACTGCTTCACCAAGTTCAGCATCACTATCCTTCGGCTCCCCAAGCGAGGCCGAGGCAGAGGTCGAGTCCGCCCACCAGTACGACAGCGGCGAACCTCGCATGCTATTCGACGACTACGTCGACTCCGACACCTCCACCGAAAACTGCAGCGGTGGTGGCGATAGCAAAATCTTGCACGCTATTCCTTATCAGGTTTGCGTGGTCATCGAAAACAACGGGATAGATCCCCAAGCATCTGAGGCTGCCAACCGCCACAACGCTCCAGCATACCCATTGACGGTAACCTTGTCGGACGGGAAGACAACACTTACTATCACAGAGGAGATGTCGGCCAAAGCAAAAAAGGCCATCGAAGAGTGCCTCATGATACCCGAAGACTCGACCCGTGAGCAGCTCGCAACACACCAGTACCTCTTCTGGCAGGAGAATCTTCGGCTGAAGAACTACCAAGCAGCACTCGATGAGCGCAGGAGGCAAGCCAGCGCGTCAAGCGCGCGAAGGTGAAAGTGCATGTGTTGCCCCATGCGTGGTTTTGGTAATTAATGACAATCCTTATGAACTAATGTTTGCATTGAGATATACTTGTAGATCTTGTCCATAGGAAAATATTGGAGTTCATGTGTTGGGCTCTAGAAGATTACATGATGATCAAAGTTCTATCTAAGGGTTTATATGAAGAATGGTCATGTGAAAAGTTGAGCTTATTGCAAGAATGGCTTGGAAAAGAAGATTGAGTGAACTTTCATGTTATCTCCAAGTCATCATATATATCAAGATAAGAAGATGAAGTGCAAGTGGATTCATGAAGACGGAGCTTAGCAAGGCTCTCCCATCATGGTGTATGGGGGAGTATTTGGAGAGGTCTTCATCAAGCATGTGCTAGCAAGCACAATCAAGAAAGGTGTTCCAACTTGAGGGAGACAAGATCGTCATCATCTAGCTCAAGTGGAATGCGCAAGGAAAAGATATGATCTTGATAGGGTTTCTATTTTACCGGTCTCATGGTGTTAGTGAGAGACTAGGTTATAGGGTAGACGACGGACTATCAAGAGGGGCTCTCAAGTGAGTAACTTGATCGCATCTTTGTGGAGAGCTCAAACCTTTGCATACTTGGCATATCATCTTTCTTGGTTCTTATTTAGTTTTTCTCCTTTGTAGTACCGCCCCGGCGCGAATCTGCACCCAATGGTTGGATCTTTGGGTGACCTATTTAAGGGGCCTTCTTCCCCAATGGTTCTCCAACCTTTAGAGCAAGTTTTGACCTCCATTGTTGAACTCCACAAGCTTGCTATCTCTCTATTTATCCATGATTCTTGCCTCCAATTAGAGGAAAAAGAGAGAGAAGATCTAGATCCACTATTCTACCAATCAATCTCTCCTCTAAGTGAGGGGAAGCTTTTGCATCTAGATCTTGGAGGGATTTGGTGTTCTTCCTCTCTTCTCCCCCCATAAGCATTAGTTGCTTTTGGTGGGATTTGAGAGTGAAGGATTTGAGCACTTGTGCTCTTGCCATTGCTTCGTTGCATCGGTTTGTGCTCTTCACGAGGATTCGTAGAAGTTGAAAGCTTGTGAACTTGTTACTCTTGGGTCTTTGAACCCTAGACGCCCGTGTGGTGGTTGAGACCCTTGTGTGGTCACTTGTAGCTGTTCGGGAGCCCCTAATCCCGTTGTGGGTTGTGCCCCGGATCGTTGTTGAAAGGCTTCGGATTTTCGCCTCGGAGGATTCCGATAGTGGAAGGTGAACCAAACCTTTGTGGTGCGGTTCATCGGAGAAGAAGGTGAAACCTTTGTGGTTGTTGAACCATTGTGTTGGTTCACACCTCTCCAATGAGACGTACTCCCCTAAAAATGAGGAACTCGGGAATACATCCTCGTCTCCGCGTGCCTCGGTTATTTCTATACCCGAGCTCTTTACTTATGCACTTTACATTGTGATAGCTGATTGCGTGGATCACACGTTCGTTGGGAGACCCCAAGAGGAAGGAATGAAGTTGTGTAGCAGCAGTTTCCGTCAGTATGAAACCAAGGTTTAATCGAACCAGTAGGAGCAAGAAATCACTTCTGAAGGTTGTTGGTGGCGGAATATGGCACGGCGCAACACCAGAGAATCCGGCGACCGACGTGGAACCTGCATACAACACAATCAAACTATTTTGCCCCAACGAAACAGTGAGGTTGTCAATCTCACCGGCTTGCTGAAAACAAAAGATTAAACGTATGGTGTGGAAATCAGCAGTAAATTGCAGAGAATGAAAAGGAACAATGTTTGCAGTTGGTTGTATTATCAGTGTAAAAGAATAGACCGGGGTCCACAGTTCACTAGTGGTGTCTCTCCATAAAAGATAACTAACATGCTGGGTGAACAAATTACAGCTGGGCAATTGACAAAATATTGAGCGCATGACAATGGATATATATGACATGATGATTACTATGATATTCATGTGGGCATTACGACAATAGACCGTTATCCAACAGCATCTATGACTAATAATCCACCATCAGGTTGTCATCCGAGTTCCCCGTTGGTATTAAGTTGCAAGCAACGGATAATTGCATTAAGTAATGTGCGTAATGTACACAAATACATTAGACCTAACGGCGCACCCTTAAGCTAAGCATCGGTTATTTTATCCCTAGTGGCAACAGCACATCCACAATCTTAGAAGTTATTATCACTCTCCCAGATTACCAGAGGCCTGAACCCACTATCTAGCATAAATACTCACTCTTGGAGTTACAAGCATCTACTTGGCCAAAGCATCTACTAGTAACGGAAAGCATGCAAGATCATAAATAACATATAAAATAGATTGATAATCAACTTGACATAGTATTCAATATTCATCGGATCCCAGCAAACACAACATGTAGCATTACAATAAGATGATCTTGATCATGATAGGTAGCTCACAAGATCTAAACATGATAGCATAAAGTGGAGAGACAACCATCTAGCTACTGCCATGGACCCGTAGTCCAAGGATGAACTACTCACGCATCACTCCGGAGGCAGGCATGGTGATGTAGAGCCCTCCGGTGATGATTCCCCTCTCCGGCAGGGTGCCGGGAAGAGTTTCTGAACCCTCCCGAGCTAGGGTTGACGGCGGCAGCGTCTCTGGAACTTTTCGTGGAAAATGGCTCGGGTATTTAGGGTTTTCGCGTCGGGAGGAATAAATAGGCGAAAGGGCGGCGGCTGGAGACGCACGTGGGCCCCACACCACCCCACGGTGCGGCAGGGGGGCCGCGTGGCCCCATGGTGTGGCTGCCTCGTGGCTCCCCTCCGTCTCTCCTTTGGACTCCGTGTACGTGATGGAAAAATAGGAGGTTATGTCCAAGTTTCGTCCAATTCCGAGAATATTTCCAGACTAGCTTTTCTGGAATACAAAAACAGCAGAAAACAGGAACTAACACTGTGGCATCTTGTTAATAGGTTAGTACCAAAAAAATGCATAAAAATGATATGAAGTGTATATAAAACATGTAACAATTGGTATAATATCAACATGGAACATCAGAAATTACAGATACGTTTGAGACGTATCAATGGCCTTCGTGCTTGAAGTATTCTATATTGCTATCACCTTGTTACTTGTCTTGCTTAGCATAAGTTGTTGGTGCACATAGGTGAGCCTAGTTTATTTAGGTTGTTGGCTTGTTAATTTAAACACCTAGTTTTATTTCGCAATTATCAAACCTAATCCGGAAAAGTTTTAATCGCCTATTCACCCCCCTCTAGGCGACATCCTTGTCCTTTCAATTGGTATCAGAGCTTGGGCTCTCTTTTTGGGGGGCTTTACCGCCTAGAGAGTAAAGATGTCGTTTAGAGAATTAGTGCACGATCCCACTTTCATATTCGATGGCACAAATTATGATGTTTGCAAAATTCGCATGCTTAATCTTTTTAGGGCCATGGGTCCAAATTATATTAAGAGGATTGTAGATGTGGGTTTTTCTCCTCCAAACGATTCCCAAAAAATATCTTTAGAGGATGAGGAAAACTCTCATCTCGAAACTCTAGTTTCTAATGGCCTTATATGTGTTTTGAGCAATGTAGTTCTTGCTTCAATCATGCCTTTTCGGAACGCTCATGAGCTTTGGACCAAGCTTCAAGATATATATGAAGTGTCCAACATTATTGAGGATGATTGTTCTCCTTCCACCTCCGGGCGTGATGAGTTCACAACTTCTTCCACTTCACCAACATGTGATTTTGTTGGAAATATGCCCTAGAGGCAATCATATTGATGATGATATTTTCACATGTTTATGAATCTCTGACAAAAGAATAATTGTCATTCTGTCCCTTGAATAAACTATCATGATATTGGTTAATGAATACGTGATTCATTTGTGAAACCCATTATCTCTATGATGTTATTCTAAATAGGTTCCTGGTCAACAATCATATGAGGGAGGCATATGATTCAGTGACTAGCACATGTATTGATGGATGATCATGTTTCACGGATCATTGACATGGAGATGTCGATCAATAATGTGGACTCATGTTGAGAACATGGAGTTGGACTGACCCACCATGAGACACTGTGAGAATATCCATTCTTTCATGTCATCAGCTGATCTCATACAATGTGTATGCTGATTCCTTAGACCTGAGATCTTCGCGTGAGCTTGGGATGTGTAAGGGCTTTACTTTGGGGCTATCCAACGCTACACCGTGAAAGGGTAGCTATAAAGGTAGCTTCGGTTTTGTTATGAAACATGCTGCAAGTCATGGTTGATCAAGATGGGATTTGCCCTCCGTCCAACGGAGAGATATATCTTGGCCACTCGAATGACCGGATCCAGAAAATGTATGGCCGTACTCTCGGTTAAGTGTTAACCGTGTTTCAGGGATTCCGCGTCATGGATATCGAGAAAGATGATCGGGCTATTACAAGGATGACAAGTTCTCACCTTGAGCTTAATCAATATCGTGAGGCAAAAGGAACAAGTGTACAATATTGTGGAAGGTTCGTCCGATATGATCTTTATGTGTATTTGGGAGTCGGCATGTCTTGCTAGAGGCCGCTACCGATTATTGGTCGAGTAGTGTACTCGCGCCATGTCCATCTATACGTGAACCTATAGGGTCACACACTTAAGGGGTATGGAACAGAGACTGGATACGATCCATCTCTTATTGGGTTTATAGTGCTAATGGGCCTCTATTGTAGCAGCCCATTAGGAGGACTATATATATATGAGAGGAGTGGGCAACACAAGCACAGACTAGTGCTAACCCTAGCCGCCGCACTCTCTCCACCGAATCGTGCCATCGGTGCTAGCACCCCGACCGCGATGTTCCATCCCTGTACGTGTGGATACCGATAGAGGTGCTACACTTGGAGCACTCGGACGATATGTTCAAGGGATCCGCGAGGTGCTGTTCGTGGGATCGCGAGAAGGAGGAGTAGTACGACTACACGGCATCGACGCGCGACATCGACAGTCTTCCGCTGCACTGCGCGTCGAGAGGTAATTCGTGCTCTGTAATCGATTACTTGCAGGGGTTCCCGGGATAATCGTGGTCGAAATTTTTGATTTGTGCTAGTGTAGCCTACCCCGATTCCCTACAGATTTGTCACAAGGTAATGATATGGTGAGTGGTGATAGAAATTGCCTTGTCGATGGTGAATATTCTATTGACCATTGCAATGTTCTATCTTTGGACTTAAACTCTTCTAGCACTCCAAATGTCATTCATGCTAGAGTTGATAGTCCTTGCATATCATGTAATAGTTGCTTAACTAAATCTCATGATGATATGCTCTCTATGTCTTGTTGCCTTGATAAAAATGCTTCTATTTCCTCTAGTGCTTGCATGACTAACAATGTAGAGGAATCCCAACGTTTGTTGGAACAAGACATGGACCTCAATGGTGCTTCAAGTAATTCTTCATCATCTTTGTCCACTACTCACTTTTGCCTTATGGCTAAGGAGTCCGAGGTATCTCCTACCTCGAATCCCGACATATCTTGTGATGACGTGGATGAGGATTCTCATGAAGAACAATTTGATATTGAATCCTTAACCAAGAAGGGTGAGATGGTTTTTCGTGCTCTTCCCAAAGGTAGCAAAGCTATCCCTTCTCTATGTGAAATCATTGCTTATGTTAATAAAAGTAGGGAATTCATTGAAGATTTGGAAACTCAATTTGATGAGAAATGTCAAATTGAGAGAGATGACTCAATTACTATGGCTTCCTTGAAAGCTTCTCTTGAAGAAGAGCAAGAGCTTCGAGTGTCTCTTGAGGAGAAACTTGAATCTCTTGATGAGTCAAATGATCTTATTATTGCTAAAATTATTAAGGAAAGAGATCATGCTATTGCTAAATATAAAGTGCTTAAAAAGGAAAAAAGTTGAATTTGGTGTTGGCAATGCTAGACTAGTTGAGGATATAGAGAGACTTGACAAAGCCCACAAGGCTTTAGAAAGTGAACACTCTCTCCTTATCAAGTCTCATGATCAACTCCAAACTCAACTATCTAAAAATGATGAGCTTGCCAAGTTGTCTTCTTCCATTTCTAAAATTGATGATGCTTGTGCTACTAACTCCATTTATCGTGAAGCATCTATTTTGAAGGAGAATGTTGAGCTAAGGGCTCAACTTGAGTTGCTAACTAGCAAGTATGGGATATTGGAAGAAAGTCATGAAAAGCTCTCTAGCTCTAATGAGGATCTTCTAGCATCCCATGCGAGGCTAAAGTTAGCTCATGAGGCTATTATGTCAAAGGTAACATCTTGTGAGCCTCATGTGGACAATGGCACAACTTCTACTCTTAATGCTATATTGTCTTGTGCTAGTCCTAGTAATTCATCCACTCACTATGTCGCTACATCTTGTGATGAATTACTCTCTATGCCTTGTTGCTCTAACAATGAAGCCTTTACTTCCTCTAGTGTTGGTGTTGATACTAACCATGTAGAGGAATTAAATGAGCTCAAGGCCCAAGTCACTTCTTTGAAGAAAGACTTGGAAAAGCATCATGTTGGAGATTCTACACTTGACAATATGTTGAGTGTTCAAAGACGGCCAAATGACAAGAGTGAACTTGGATTCAACTCCAATATCAAGAACAAGTCCAAGTTCAACAAGAAGAAAAAGGGCCAAGAACAAGTTAAAGATTCGGCCAATATTGTTTGCTTCAAGTGCAAAGTTGAAGGGCACCATGTTAGATCTTGCCCTTTGAAGAAGAAGGCTCTTAGTGAGAAGCAACAAGGGAAGAAGCCTCAAATTCAAACTCAAGTTCCTCAAGTTGAAGAACGGCCTCTTCCTAAGAAGAATCAAGCTACCCCTTCTCAAGTCAAGACTCCAACTAAGAAGAGAGGAGGAAGTAGATGTTGCTACCTATGCCGTGAGAAGGGTCACTTTGCTTCTTCATGCACAAATGGTACCTTATCCAACCCCATTATTATTGATGATGATTATTCCCTTCGGAAGGATATGGTTGGCAATGTGTTTGCCAAATATGTTGGTACTCAAAGTGGTGTCAAGAAAAGAACCATTTGGGTTGCCAAGCCTATTGTGACTAACCTCTTAGGACCCAACTTGCTTGGGGACCAACAAGCTAAAACTTGATCAATAGGTGTTGTTGGAGGGCATTGGAGACTTGGCTACCTCATGAAGAATTAAGGGATCTTCATCTATTATATTCTCTCAAGCCAAGTCATTTGGATTATATTGTTCTATCTCATATCTAATGTTCCTCCTTGCGGCAACTTTTATTTAAATCATATATACATTGAAAGTTGCTTGCACCTTGCATGTGTTAGGTTTTGTACCTCGCTAGTTTTTATATGTGTTGTGCTCTCTACTTACTTATCTTGAGAAATCAAGTATGTGTATTTTGGTTTGCACATCATTTACTTGTTTTGAGCCTTATTGATTTTGTTTGCTATCTTATCTTGTTGGCTCTCCTTGACAGATTAATGGACTATTCCATTTTGGGAGAGTGATATGCTTCATGCACTTCACAATCCTAAAAATGTGTGTACATGAGGAATACCACTTAGTGATGATGCATCTATATTATCTATTCTCTATGTGGTATGTCTTGCTCATGATAAATTCAAATTCTATTATGTCCATTAGTTTCTCGAGTTGGTTTTGTTTGCCTCTTGTTTTAAAAGAAATGGATTACCACATTATGGGGGAGTAATAAGCTATGTGCATATTACAAGCCTAGAAAATGTGAACATGTGAGGTTTTGCCACCTAGAATTGATATTGCTAATTATCTTGTTCCTATGTGGCATGTTTCTCAAACAAGTTCCATACTTGATTAAATGCCTTTTGTCTCTCATCTTTTGGATCTTGTGTGTGAGAGAGTTTCTTGGTGCTTTGCATGATCGTTGATCAATTTGAAGCCGTCAAGAATCTCTATCTAAGCATGTGTTTCAATTCATATCCTTTGACATATGCTTTGTTGTTGTGAAGTTGGTCTTGAATATCATTCCTATTTACCACCGAGAAATATTTATATATACTCCTTGTCGATGACAAGTGATATTCATATTTGTGGTGGAATTTGTAGACCATCTTCATGTTAGCTCTTGCTTTGAATTGTCTTATTTTATTGCCAAGGATTTGTTTTGATCTAACTCTCAAGATTTGGATCCTTGTTGCTCTACTCAAGATTTGTTTTGTGCTTTCTTAAGTTAGGAAAAGCAATGATCCAATTATTGTGCATTGACATTCAAAAGTCATACTTCTTGATAATGCACTATTCTTTGGGAAGCTATCCTACCTTGAGTAGAACACCGTTCTTTAAATTGGTATTGCAATTTCTTGCCTTTCTTGAACTTGACTAGTGTTTGAATAATATGTTTATATGGAGAGTGATGATCTCATTTATGTGCATTTTGTATTCAAATGCAAGATCATAAATAATGCACACACCGTGGGGGAGCAATCATGTATGCTTGTTGAACATTAGTTGTCTTTGTTTGGTATTTGATCCCGATGACGTGCCTCTTTGGAAGACAAACATTTTTCGTCTTGGTACTTTGTGCCATCATGAAAAGTGTAGAGGGTTTGGTTTATTCCTTGATGATACTTTCATCAATTGCTATCTTACTTTCATTTGGTATGTTCTCAAAGTGGTATCTTCAATCATGTGTTGATTTGGGTCTTTTGATATAATTTGGGCAATTCTATTTCTTGTCACACTTATGTGTGCTTTCTTGATTTAGTTAATGTTTTGTCCAATTTGCGTTTTGCCATACTTATTATCTTTCTCGGAGCATCCCATTTTTCACCTTATCCCTTGTGGATATTTTTGATGCTATGATGAGATTGTGTTGGAAGTTCATCTATATCCCTCTAAGATAAAATTGAGTTTTGTGCTATGCATTTAAGCAAAGATCTTATTGGTGTATTTATGACTTCCTCTTGGATATCATGCTCTTTACCTTTGTACCTATTTTATGTGTACATGTTTATTTGTGGACTTATATCTTCGTTATTGGTGTCTACTTAGAAACTTATACACATGAGAATAGTTACATCCTTAATTGGTATTCCAATTCTTTAGTGACCACCTCTTATTGCTTTTGATTCTTTGGTGGTTTCTAAATGCCACAAGCTTTGCCTTTCAATTGGTTTACTTTTTCTTTTCTTAATAAGCTTGTGGACCTATTTGCTACACCGTCTTTGGTTTGTGTTCTAGATTATCTAGGTGGGAGTGAGGATTCCATGTTGTGCACTACATATTGCTTTGCAAATCCTACTTTGTGCACGTACCTTGGGGAGTTCCCTCTTGTTGTTTAGAACATTGTTTTTCAGATCCTTTGTTTGGTTACTTCTTTTGTCGAAGTATCTTTCAATTTGTTTTTCTTTTGCAATCTTTGGATCCTCAATATTGTTTGATCTCCTTTCCAACTATTCGTCATTGGATATGTGCATTTGATTTCACTCATATTATGGGAAATGCACACATTATGGGGGATCTCTTACTATATTGGCCATCTAAATTTTTCCTACCATTTCGACAATCGATGCCAATGGGGAGAAGTTTAGAGGGTTTAAGGGAATATGGTTTTGTTCTTTGTTCTCTTGCATCCTTGCTTATGTGTTGCATGGTTGCTTTATTCATTATATAAACCCTCGTAAAAGGGATTGTCATCAATTACCAAAATGGGGGAGATTAAAAGTGCATGTGTTGCCCCATGCGTGGTTTTGGTAATTAATGACAATCCGTATGGACTAATGTTTGCATTGAGATATACTTGTAGATCTTGTCCATAGGAAAAGATTGGAGTTCATGTGTTGGACTCTAGAAGATTACATGATGATTAAGGTTCTATCCAAGGGTTTATATGAAGAATGGTCATGTGAAAAGTTGAGCTTATTGCAAGAATGTCTTGGAAAAGAAGATTGAGTGAACTTTCATGTTATCTCCAAGCCATCATATATATCAAGATAAGAAGATGAAGTGCAAGTGGATTCATGAAGACGAAGCTTAGCAAGGCTCTCCCATCACTGTGTATGGGGGAGTATTTGGAGAGGTCTTCATCAAGCATGTGCTAGCAAGCACAATCAAGAAAGGTGTTCCAACTTAAGATAAGAAGATGAAGTGCAAGTGGATTCATGAAGACGGAGCTTAGCAAGGCTCTCCCATCATGGTGTATGGGGGAGTATTTGGAGAGGTCTTCATCAAGCATGTGCTAGCAAGCACAATCAAGAAAGGTGTTCCAACTTGAGGGAGACAAGATCGTCATCATCTAGCTCAAGTGGAATGCGCAAGGCAAAGGTATGATCTTGATAGGGTTTCTATTTTACCGGTCTCATGTTGTCAGTTCGGAGACCGGGTTATAGGATAGACGGCATACTATCAAGAGGGGCTCTCAAGTGAGTAACTTGATTGCATCTTTGTGGAGAGCTCAAACCTTTACATATTTGGCATATCATCTTTCTTGGTTCTTATTTGGCTTTTATCCATGTGAGAATTTAGAGCTTGTGTTCATCTCCATACCAAGCTCTAGTTCATCAAGAACGGATTTCATTTGAGTATCTTGTGATGTTTTGATGTTGGAGGTTTTACCGGTTCGTTTTTTGTAGAGAGTTCAAACTCTCCTCTTGTGTTCTCCTCCTCACATGATGGACTATGATGTGTATATGCATGATCTTGTAGAGCTTGTGATTATCTTCGAAACAAGCCCAAGATCATAGAAAACGGAGTCCGGATGAAAAACTTATTGTGTTTTTGATATTGGAGGTTTTACCGGTTGTTATTTTATCGAGAGGTCTAACATTTCCCCATTTGGTTTTATGCTCCCATGTTGGACTATGATGTTTCTCTGCATGATCTTGTAAAGCTCTTCGTTACGATTTCAACGAGCCGAAGATCATCGAAATCGGAGTCCGGATGCAAAAGTTATTGAAGTTTTCGTACCGCGTAGCGTGCAGTCTTTTTCCCGGCGGTAGTACCGCCTCTAGTACCGCCCAGAGTACTGCTCATCGCATCCGAAAGCCGTTTTGGCGGTACTAGGAGCGGTAGTACCGCCCGGGGCGGTAGTACCGCTGCCCGGGGGTTGTACCGCTGCCCGGGGGGTAGTACCGCTGTCTGGGGCCTGTTTTCAGCCTGTTTGACTTCCATGGTTAATCGGGGGGCGGTAGTACCGCCGTTTGCAGCGGTATTACCGCCCCGGCGCGAATCTGCACCCAACGGTTGGATCTTTGGGTGACCTATTTAAGGGCCTTCTTCCCCAATGGTTCCCCAACCTTTAGAGCATGTTTTGACCTCCATTGTTGACCTCCATGAGCTTGCTATCTCTCTATTTCTCCATGATTCTTGCCTCCAATTAGAGGAAAAAGAGAGAGGAGATCTAGATCCACTATTCTACCAATCAATCTCTCCTCTAAGTGAGGGGAAGCTTTTGCATCTAGATCTTGGAGGGATTTGGTGTTCTTCCTTGTTCTTCCTCTCTTCTCCCCCATAAGTATTAGTTGCTTTTGGTGGGATTTGAGAGTGAAGGATTTGAGCACTTGTGCTCTTGCCATTGCTTCGTTGCATCGGTTTGTGCTCTTCACGAGGATTCGTGGAAGTTGAAAGCTTGTGAACTTGTTACTCTTGGGTCTTTGGACCCTGGACGTCCGTGTGGTGGTTGAGACCCTTGTGTGGTCATTTGTAGTTGTTCGGGAGCCCCCAATCCCGTTGTGGGTTGTGCCCCGGATCGTTGTTGAAAGAGGTCTAACATTTCCCCATTTGGTTTTATGCTCCCATGTTGGACTATGATGTTTCTCTGCATGATCTTGTAAAGCTCTTCGTTACGATTTCAACGAGCCGAAGATCATCGAAATCGGAGTCCGGATGCAAAAGTTATTGAAGTTTTCGTACCGCGTAGCGTGCAGTCTTTTTCCCGGCGGTAGTACCGCCTCTAGTACCGCCCAGAGTACTGCTCATCGCATCCGAAAGCCGTTTTGGCGGTACTAGGAGCGGTAGTACCGCCCGGGGCGGTAGTACCGCTGCCCGGGGGTTGTACCGCTGCCCGGGGGGTAGTACCGCTGTCTGGGGCCTGTTTTCAGCCTGTTTGACTTCCATGGTTAATCGGGGGGCGGTAGTACCGCCGTTTGCAGCGGTATTACCGCCCCGGCGCGAATCTGCACCCAACGGTTGGATCTTTGGGTGACCTATTTAAGGGGCCTTCTTCCCCAATGGTTCCCCAACCTTTAGAGCATGTTTTGACCTCCATTGTTGACCTCCATGAGCTTGCTATCTCTCTATTTCTCCATGATTCTTGCCTCCAATTAGAGGAAAAAGAGAGAGGAGATCTAGATCCACTATTCTACCAATCAATCTCTCCTCTAAGTGAGGGGAAGCTTTTGCATCTAGATCTTGGAGGGATTTGGTGTTCTTCCTTGTTCTTCCTCTCTTCTCCCCCATAAGTATTAGTTGCTTTTGGTGGGATTTGAGAGTGAAGGATTTGAGCACTTGTGCTCTTGCCATTGCTTCGTTGCATCGGTTTGTGCTCTTCACGAGGATTCGTGGAAGTTGAAAGCTTGTGAACTTGTTACTCTTGGGTCTTTGGACCCTGGACGTCCGTGTGGTGGTTGAGACCCTTGTGTGGTCATTTGTAGTTGTTCGGGAGCCCCCAATCCCGTTGTGGGTTGTGCCCCGGATCGTTGTTGAAAGGCTCCGGATTTCCGCCTCGAAGGATTCCGATAATGGAATGTGAACCAAACTTTTGTGGTGCGATTCATCGGAGAAGAAGGTGAAACCTTTGTGGTTGTTGAACCATTGTGTTGGTTCACACCTCTCCAACTAGACGTACTCCCCTAAAAAGGAGGAACTCGGGAATACATCCTCGCCTCCTTGTGCCTCGGTTATTTCTATACCCGAGCTCTTTACTTATGCACTTTACATTGTGATAGCCTTCGTGCTTGAAGTATTCTATATTGCTATCACCTTGTTACTTGTCTTGCTTAGCATAAGTTATTGGTGTACATAGTGAGCCTAGTTTATTTAGGTTGTTGGCTTGTTAATTTAAACACCTAGTTTTATTCCGCAATTATCAAGCCTAATCCAGAAAAGTTTTAATCGCCTATTCACCCCCCTCTAGGCGACATCCTTGTCCTTCAGAAGTGCGGGACTGTCTCTCCAATCCACAGGACAGACGGACCCAAGACGTCGTTCGAGGCTGCAGCGCATCTCAGAAAGAGACAGAGCGGCCCTAACCCGCAACTTGGACCTCTCGTTCATGACGCATGACGACGAGGGGATCCCTATCCCTAAAACAGCCACGGGAGCTCTACTCTCGGTGGCCACATATCTCAGAACGACACAACCTTCCGAAGGCGACCCTAACGCGGCTCTGCATCGTCAACAGATCAAATCACTCAATCTGGCCGCCACGGCCATAGTACCAGAAGCTGAGGTCGCTGAGGACACACGCCACGCGGAGGAGGCAGAGGGCACCGCACGGCCAGCCCACGGCGAGACCTGCAGACTTGCGACAATCACAACCGCGCAGTAACCATCCACGAGGACAGAGACCGCCAGCGCCGCGACGACGACGGACGGAACCGAGGCCAACCGGTCACTCGCCGCCTACGGGAAGGCAATGACGCGCGCAATGTCATAACCTAGCGTCGGGTCATAACCTAGCTCCTCCATCAGTGATTCATACTCTGATGATGAGTTCGAGCCCTGTGGATCCCTATCCTTCAGTCGACGCACCCGCGAGAGCAGGATGCCCAAAGGGTTCTGATTAACATCTGAAACACCCAAGTTCGACGGCCGCCAAGAACCATCATCCTGGCTGGAAGACTACAAGATAGCAGTCTCCTGTCAGCGAGGCACTACAACAAAGGCGATGCAGTACATCCAGCTGATGCCCATGGGTTCAGCTCGTGATTGGCTCAAGAGCTTACCCAACAGCTCATACGACTCCTGGAAGCACTTGAAGGAGGATTTTGTCAAAAACTTCGTCGCAACATGCGAACGGCCTGCAACATTTGAAGAGCTGCAAGCCTGCAAGCAGCGATCGGACGAGTCATTGCGATCATACATCCAGCGTTGGACCACCATACGCAACTCTGTGGGTGCGATATCAGAGGACAGAGCAATCGATGCCTTCACTCGAGGCCTCGCCAGGTGAGACTTCCAAGAAGCACTCGGGCGCGAGAAGCCGGGTTCCATCGCCCGGCTCATGAAGGTCGCCAACGAATGGGTAGATGGAGAAGATTCGGTGCGAGACGAGCGCCACGAGTCACCACACCGCGACAACGACGCTGGTAACTAGAGTCGCAAGGATAGCCGTGGCAACGATCGGAGGCGGAAGCGCAAATCTCGCCACTACGACGACGCCGATGGCGCCGAACTGGTGGCGGCTGGGTACGTCGACACACGCGACGAGCGCGGCCATAGCGGAAACCGTCAAGACGACAGCAGACGTGACTATGGACAGCGCAGCGATGGGTACCGCAAGCGGGAGTGGCGGAAAACCCGTGATGACTCGCAAGACCAGCGCACACCCGCAGAAGAAATAGAGGAGGAGTGCAGGTTCCACATGTTCAAGGGTGAGGATGGAAAACTCCACTCAAGACACCTGCTAAAAGATTGCAGAAAATTCACACGGTTGGCGACTGAGTATGCCAGACGCTATCAAACGGCTCCCGATGCAGCCGCAACTCCAGCACTTCCAGCACCTCCAGCAGCCGGGCACATGGCGGGTGCGGTACATCACCAGCCACGCATAGAAGGCCCTGGAGCAGCGACAAACCAATATCCCCAGCCCTAGGGGCAAATGAACATGATACAAAAGGGGCGCCCCTCCAACAGGATACAGAAGCTGCACACCGACAGGTCAATCTGGCTACCATGTCACCACCCCCCGTGCCCGAATACCCGAAGGGGTCCGAGACCAGCATCACGTTCTCTCGCAAGGATCACCCGCCTGTAGTGGTGCACCCGGGGTTTCGCCATGTCCAAAGTCTTCATGGATGGAGGGAGTGGCATCAACATCCTATTCGCGGACACACTACGCAAAATGAACCGGTCGGTCTAAAATCTGGCAAAATCAGAGAACACCTTCCATGGCATCGTACCGGACAAGGCAGTCTACCTGCTTGGCACAATTCAACTCGCAGTTATCTTCGGAGGGCGAGATCACTTCAGGACAGAGACGATAGAGTTTGAGGTCGTCGACTGGAAGTCATAGTACCACGCCATCCTTGGGCGCCCGACATTCGCTCGATTCATGGCTGTCCCGCACTATGCGTACCTCAAGCTGAAGATGTCAGGACCCAAAGGAGTTATCACCGTGAGCGGCAACTTCCAGCGCTCTGATAGTTGCGACCGGGAGTTCAGCAAGATCTCCGAGATGTTTGGCATGCAGGGGCAACTCGCACATCTCTCCCTCACCAACGATCGCAGCCTCTTTCCTGAAGCCAAAAAGTCGGCACCTGACAGTGTTTTCAACGCTACAAACGACACGAGATCGCATCAGGTGCACCCGACGAACCCATCAAAGGCGGTCAACGTGTCATCAAGCTTAACTTCCGCATAGGAAGGCGCGATCGTCAACTTCCTCCGTCAGAACTGGGAAATCTTCGCCTGGTGTCCAGTCGACATGCCAGGTATTCCCAGGGAATTTGCCGAGCACTCCCTTCAATTATTTCCAGATACCAGACCCGTGAAGCAAACAATGCGTTGATTCTCCAAGCCGAAGCGTGAAGCCATCGGACAGGAAGTCGACAGGTTACTCGCAGCCAAGTTCATCTGCGAGCAGTGGCGGAGCTTGGGCCAAATTCCTGGTGGGGCGAATGGGCTGGGGGGCTAAACATTGAGCTTTGGCTAACTTTTCATTCACAAATGGGCTAAATATCTGTAGAAACTAGTCAATTTCTTCATGGGCTGGGGGCGACGGCCCTTTTCGCCCCCATGAAGCTCCGCCACTGTCTACGAGATCAAAAAATCAGACTGGGTGGCCAATCCCATCCTTGTACCAAAAAAGCACACGGACATACTTCGCATGTGTGTCAACTTCACAGCTCTCAACAAGTGTTGCCCCAAAGATCACTTTTCGCTGCCACGCATCGACCAGATAGTCGATTCGACTGTGGGCTGCGCGTGTTTGTCCTTCCTGGATGCCTAATCAGGCTACAACCAGATAAGGATGAAGGCAAGGATGAGGACAAAACGGCATTCATAACGCCAAACGGCGTCTACTGCTACGCAACTATGCCCTTCGGGCTCAAGAACGCGGGTGCCACGTACCAACGCATGAGGCAAAACTGCCTCAAGGAGCAGATCAGACGTAATGTCCAAGTCTATGTCGATGCCATCGTCATCAAAACAAAGGAGGAGGACAAGCTCCTCGATGATTTGCGAGAGACGTTCGTCAACCTCAACCGCTACACGATCAAGCTTAACCCCAAGAAATGTGTCTTTGGCGTGCCAGCCGAACAACTTCTAGGGTACCTCGTTTCGGCCCGAGGCATTGAAGCAGACCCGGAGAAAATACAAGCCATCCTGACCATGGAGCAGCCGACCAAACTTCGAGAGGTGCAGATGCTAGCAGGTCGGGTGGCAGCGCTCAGTCGTTTCATCAGTAAGCTCGGTGAAAAAGCGCTCCCATTTTGCGAGCTGATGAAGAAATCAGACAAATTCGAGTGGACGCCAGAAGCCCAAGCAGCCTTCATCGACCTCAAGCGCGCACTGACATCCCCTCCAGTCGTAGTAGCGCCTCAGGAGCGTGAGCCACTATACCTATATGTCTCCGCCACCAGCCGGGTGGTCAGTACCGTGCTTGTCGTCGAGCGCATGGAGGAAGGACATGCTCATGGCGTACAAAGACCCGTATATTACCTTACCGAGGTCCTTTCCATATCAAAACAGTGGTACCCGCATTATCAAAAGCTGGCCTACGCCATGTTCATGTCATCACGAAAGGTCGCCCACTACTTCGTCAAGCACCCGATAACTTTCGTCAGCTCGGCAGGACTTGGTGACATACTAACCAATCCTGACGCAACCAGAAGAGTCACCAAGTGGGTCATCGAGTTGGGACCTCTTGGACATCAAGTACGAGCACCCGAAGGCAATCAAGGCGCAACTCCTTCTTGACTTCACCACCGAGTGGATCGAAACCCAGCTACCAGGAGTTCCAGATGTGTCCAACTCATGGGCCATGTATTTTGATGGGTCGAAGAAGCATGAGGGTGCAGGCGCATGTGTCGTACTCACGTCGCCAAAAGGGGACAAGCTTCGTTACGTCCTGCAAATGGACTTTCCCAAACCGTCCAACAACGAGGCAGAGTACGAGGCCTTACTACACGACATGCGGATGGCCAAGGCTTGCGGATGCACTCGACTCATGATCTACGGTGACTCCAACCTCGTCGTGCAGCAAACAATGAAGACCTGCGATGCTACGGCAGACAACATGATCGCATATCGCGAACTATACAACCTCATGGAGGGCAACTTCGACGGTTGCGAGTTGCGTCACATTGGACGCGAAAGCAATGAGGAGGCGGACATGTTGGCCAACCTTGGCTCCACCAAGGCACTAGTTCCACCTGGCGTCTTCCTCGAGCGTATCGAGCATAGATCCATCAAGATCAAGCACACAACAGCGCCCTGGCGTCGACTGCCGCCACCAAGGACACTCCTCCACCCAGCACAGAGGATCAGCCAGTCGAAGTTCTCCTCATTGAACCGACCTGGACACATCCTTTCTCGCATACATGCTGCGTAATGAGTTACCAGAAGACGCAGCAGAATCACGGCGTGTAACTCGACGCGCCAAGGCATACACAATCATCAAGGTGAACTGTACAAACGCAACATATCAGGGATCCTCCAGAGGTGCATCGCATTCGAGGACGGCAAGGCCATCCTTCGAGACATCCATGCAGGAACCTGTGGACACCATGCAAGCAGTCGAGCGCTCGTCGCCAAGGCCTTTCGAGCAGGGTTCTACTGCCCAATGGCACTTCGGGATGCAGAAGACATAGTGAAGAGGTGCATCGGCTGCCAAAAGTTCGCCACCAAGCCGCACACACCTGTATCAGAGCTGAAAACAATACCGCTGACAAGGGTATACATCTCGGGTACCCTACGTGAGGGTACCTGGTGCACGTGGTGACTAAGTCCCAATAGCGAAGAGCCTATTCGAAGCCTAAGATCAAGGCCAAAGAAGATGGAGTACCCTCCAAGTTTAGTCATAGGCATAGTCGGTTTAAACTTTCCTTATGTGTAAACTAGGTCGGTTATGAACTCCCGAGACCCTGCCTATTTAAAGGCTGGGAGGGGTGCCGATCTAGGCCAAGCCATACTCGAACCACCGAAAGCTCTAGCGAGATCGACATCTCGCCGGAGCCTCCTTGTAACCGCATAATCTCACACGATCAATAACAGACAAGCAGGAAGTAGGGTCTTTACCTCCACCCGAGGGGCCTGAACCTGGGTAAATCTTTGCCTCTGCTTGTCAGCCGACGAAACTACCAGTACTACCACGTTCTCTCCCCATAATCTCAACCCTAGGTCCTAACCATGGGATTTGATGAGTTAACCCCTCGTCAATTGGCGCCGTCTGTGGGAAAGAATAGTGCTGGACTCACGGTTTCTTCGGTTCCATCGAAAACGGCGACTCGCCGATCGGATCTACAAACGGCAACTCGCCGGCTGCATCAACAAACCAGAACTCGCCGACTCGGGCACACGGCAACTCGCCGACTCACTCGACAAACGGCAGCACGCCAGCTTCACCTGCAAAAAGCACATCAGATCCTCTGATGGATTTCGAGCCACACTCGCCAGAATTCCAGGAGGCCTTCTCCGATCTCGAGTCAGGTTTGGGTTTAACCGTTGGTTCGTTCAATTTTTTCGTCAACAAGCTTGGTGTGCAGGACTTGACGGATCCACGCCAACTCGCGACTTCCGCACCCGAGGATCCATCGGTTGCGGCCCTCGATTGAGGATCCATCAACTGCGTCCATACCATCGTCGATCCTCCAAGCTTGCTCGTCTGCAATAACCATGTCCACACGAGAGATCAACGAGCTCATTGAAGAACTCCAAGGCGAGGAGGCCGAATCAGCATACCGCACAAACGATCCCGAGCTCGATCTCCCACTCGAGGATAGTTTCGACTGCGGGATCTCCCTCAGCGACTTTGACGAGCCTGAAACTCATATCGACAACTACGTCGACTCCGAGATCTGCACCAACAACAACCTCGACTTCGAGATTCATAACAACTTCGCCGAAGCCGAGATGAGCATAGGCGATGAAGGCATCGACAGCGAGATCCGTCCAGACGGACCACTCGATGGGCATATCGACTCCGACATGAGCCTTGATGACGACGTCGAGTCCATGATGGGACTCGAAAACATACACATACCCTCGGGTGATACCCCAGCAGTCTACGTTGCCTTCGCCGCAGAATCATCTGATGCTGCGGCCAGTTAGGCCTACAGAGTTCCCGTGCACGGTTACTATGCCGGACGGAGTCACAAATCTCACAATTACTGCTGAGATGGCAGCAAAAGCAGATAAAGTTATCAAGGAGTGCACAATGATGCCAGCAGACGCAACACGGGAGGAGATGCTGACCTTCCAGTACTTCAACTGGCAGGAATCACTTCGACTGCAGCAGATCAGAGCAACACTCGAAGAACGTAAAAAGCAGGCTAGCTTGTCGAGTGCGCGAAGAAGACAGCTCTCCCTGAGCTCCACCGGGCGAGCAGACACAAGACCCAGATCAAGGCTGTCACACCTCTCGCCGGATGAGAGGGCGGCACTCACCCAACCTAGGCAACTCTTTCATGACATACGACGAGGAGGGAGTGCCAGTACCCAAAACAGCTGCGGGTGCTCTCTTTACCGCTGCAGCATACCTAGAGGCAATCAAGCCTCCAGCTGATGACCCCAATGCAAAACTACATCGCCAACAGATCAAATCACTCGCCTTAGCGGCGAAGGCCATACGCCAAATTCCAAAAACTCCAGGGGGAGTCGAGACCGTGCCCTAGTTGACACGCGTCGTGAAGAGCATAATCACAGTGGTCGCCGCCACCACTCGAAGGAAAGAAGCGGCTCACGTAGGCGCAGGTCCAGGAGCAGATCACGCAGATCTTACAGTAGCGACTCATACTCTGATCGAGAGCCTGAGCCACATGGAGCTCTGTGCTTCACTCGACGCGTCCGAGAGACACGGATGCCCAAAGGGTTCAAACTTACATCTGAACAGCCCAAGTACACGGGTCGACAGGAACCTTCAGGGTGGCTGGAAGACTACAGGCTGGCTGTCGCGTGCCAGCGAGGCACAAACATCACAGCCATGCAATACATACGACTCATGCTCGAAGGCACAGCCCGCGACTGGCTCAAGGCCTACCTCCATCAACATACGACTCGTGGGATCACTTCCGCACTGACTTCATCAAAAACTTCGAGCCTCTATGTGAGCGCCCAAAAACGTTCGAGGAGCTGCGAGCTTGCGTTCAACGGTCAGACGAAACGTTGAGGTCATACATCAGACGATGGACTGAGATACGCAACTCAGTTGGAGTAATTTCAGAAGATATGGCCATGGATGCTTTCATATGGGCCTCGCCAGGCGACTTCAAAGAAGCACTTGGTCGCAAAAAGCCAACCTCTTGAAGATCGCGACTGAGTGGGCAGACGAGAAGACATGGCGCGCACCACACGCGGGTCCTCACCCCGTGACAATCATGAAAGTGGCAGTCGAAGCCGCAGAGACTCATACAGAGACGACCGAAGGCGCAAGCGTTCAAAACGTCACTACGACGATGACAGACCCGAATTCATGGCGGCTGGGTTCTCCACACCCCGCAACGACCAAGACAGAAGCGACCGGGTCAGAAGATCGACGGGACAGTCGAGATGATCGCCGAGACAGTCGAGACCGCGGCCAACGCAGTGATAGCTACAAGAGGAAAGACTGGCGCAAGTCACGATCCGGCGCACAATCCGAGCGATCATTCGAAGAAAAGATGGATGCTGATTGCAGATTCCACCTGTACAAGGGGGAAGACGGAAAACTGCGCTCCAATCACTCGATGAGAAACTGCAGAGTTCGACCAAATGGCGACTGATTACATAAATCTCAGAAAGGCAGCAGCCACACCCGCACCCGTAGCTGCGCCGCAGCCAACCAATGTACCCGTTCTGATGCCACCACCACCACAGCCTGCAGCAGGCGGAACATCGCGGGTGCCATACAACAAGTACCTCGGGTGGACGAACCTCAGTATCCTCCGCTCCAAGGGCAGATGTACATGATACAGAAAGGTCGCCCTTCCAACAGGGAGCAAAAACTTCGCACTCGACAAGTAAACATGGCGGTCATGTCACCTCCTGCCGTAACTGAATTCTTGAAGGATCCGAAACTGCAATAAGCTTCAGCAGAGAGGACCACCCCCATCGGTCGTTCGTCCAGGGCACTCTGCTCTGGTACTCGACGCACAAATTGGAGGCTACGCCATGTCCAAGGTCTTCATGGATGGTGGCAGCGGCATAAACATCATCTTCGCAGATACACTCCGCAAAATGAACAGGTCAGTCGAAAACCTGCCAAGATCTTCAAATACCTTTCACGGTATCGTCCCAGGCAAAGCAATAAGCCCAGAAGGCACCATACAACTCGACGTAACGTTCGGGGACAAGAACCACTTCAGGACAGAGTCGATTGAGTTCGAAGTTGTCGACTGGAAGTCACAATACCATGCCATACTTGGACGCCCGACGTTCGCTCGATTCATGGCGGTGCCACACTACGCATACCTCCAGCTAAAGATGCCTGGACCAAAAGGAGTAATCACAGTCAAGGGAAACTTCCAAAAGTCTGACTCTTGCGACCGAGAGTTTAGCAAAATCTCTGAGATGTTCGGCATGGAAGCAACACTCGCCGATCTAGCGGTCTCCAACGATCGAACACTTATGCCGGAGCACAAAAGGTGGCAGTCGACAGAGCATTCAATGCCACCAATGACACAAGATCGCATCAGGTGCACCCGACTGACCCGACCAAGACAGTCAATGTCTCGTCGAGTCTGCCTATCGCATAGGAAAGCGCGCTCGTCGAATTCCTCCGTGAGAACTGGGATATATTTGCATGGTGTCCAGCCGACATGCCAGGTATTCCCAGGGAATTCGCCGAGCACTCTCTCCAATTATTTCCAGATGCTAAACCAGTCAAGCAAACAATGCGCCGCATATCCGGCCCAAAAAGAACCGCAGTCGAAGCCGAAGTCGACAGGCTACTCGCAGCAGGTTTCATCAGAGAGATCAAGAAATCACAATGGGTGGCCAACCCCGTACTCGTAGAGAAGAAGCACACAGATATCCTTCGGATGTGCGTAGATTTCACAGCACTCAATAAATGTTCCAAAGGATCACTTTCCACTACCTCGAATCGACCAGATCGTCGACTCCACCGCCGGGTGCGCTCGCTTGTCCTTCCTGGATGCTTACTCGGGTTACCACCAGATAAGGATGAAGGAAGAGGATGAAGAGAAAACGGCGTTCATAACCCCACTCGGGGTCTACTGCTACACAACATGCCTTTGGGCTCAAGAACGCAGGCGCAACCTACCAGCGCATGATGCAAGACTGCCTCAAGAAGCAAATTGGGCGAAACGTCCAGGTCTACGTAGATGACATTGTCATCACAACAAGGGAGGAAAACACACTACTCGATGACTTGCGAGAGACGTTCGCAAACCTCAAACGCTTCCACATCAAGCTCAACCCGAAGAAGTGCACGTTCGGCGTTCCAGCCGGGCAACTCTGGGGTATCTAGTCTCGGCTCGAGGAATCGAGGCAGACCCGGAGAAAATACAGGCCATCTTGACGATGCAAAGGCCTTCAAAGCTCCATGACGTGCAAAAGTTAGCGGGTCGAGTGGCAGCACTCAGTCGATTCATCAGCAAGCTGGGAAAAAGCACTCCCGTTCTATCGACTGATGAAGAAAGCAGATAAATTCGAGTGGACGCCAGAAGCCGAAGCAGCCTTCACGGACCTCAAGCGAGTCCTCACAAGCCCTCCAATCCTCGTCGCACCAAGGGAACGCGAGCCACTATACCTATATGTCTCCGCAACTAACAGGGTGGTGAGCACCGTACTGGTGTCGAACGCAGGGAGGAGGGACACGCCCAAAGCATACAACGTCCAGTCTATTACTTGAGTGAAGTGCTCTCCATATCAAAGCAGCGGTACCCGCACTATCAAAAGCTGGCTACGCCGTGTTCATGTCCTCAAGGAAGCTGACGCACTACTTCGCAGAGCACCCGATCACTGTAATCAGCACCTCAGGGATCGGGGACATCCTCACAAACCCCAATGCAACTGGGCGAGTCGCAAAATGGCTCATCGAGCTAGCACCACGAGATATCAAGTATGATTACCCGAAGGCCATCAAAGCACAAGTCTTACCTGACTTCCATACCGAGTGGATCGAAGCTCAGTTGCCAGGAGCACCAGATGTGTCCAACTCATGGACTATGTACTTTGACGGCTCAAAGAAGAACGAAGGCGCAGGCGCAGGTGTCATCCTCATATCACCAAAAGGCGACAAGCTTCGCTATATCCTGCAGATGGAATTCGAGTTACCATCCAATAACGAAGCAGTACGAGGCCCTGATCCATGGCATGCGGATGGCCAAAGCCCTCGGGTGCACTCGACTGATGATCTATGGTGACTCGAATCTTGTGGTGCAGCAAACAATGAAGGCCTGCGATGCAATCGCAGATAACATGATCGCCTACCGTGACCTGTACAACTCATGGAGGGCAGCTTCGAAGGCTGCGAGTTGCGGCACATAGGGCGCGAGAGTAATGAAGAAGCAGATAAGCTAGCCAACATTGGCGCGACCAAAGCACCAGTTCCACCTGGTGTCTTCCTCGAGCGCATCGAGCACAGGTCCATCAAGAAAAGCGAACATCTCCTACATCAGCCGCACCAGCCAAGAGCAAAGCACCTAGCACAGAGGACCCGCCAGTCGAGGTACTCCTCATTGAGCCAACTGGACTCAACCTTTCCTCGCATACATACTCCGCGGCGAGGTACCTGAAGACATAACAGAGTCAAGACGCGTCACTCGACGATCTAAAGCATACACCGTCATCAACGGCGAACTATACAAGCGCAGCGTATCAGGTATGTTCCAACGTTGCATAGCATTTGAAGATGGCCAAGCCATCCTTCGTGATATTCATGCAGGTACCTGCGGGCATCACGCCAGCAGTCGATCACTCGTAGCCAAAGCCTTTCGCGCAGGCTTCTACTGGCCCACAGCACTCAAAGACGCGGAGGACATAGTCAAAAGGTGCATCGGCTGTCAAAAATTCGCCACAAAGCCGCACGCACCCGCATCGGCGTTGAAGACAATACCATTGGCCTGGCCCTTCGCCCAGTGGGGGCTCGATATGGTCGGGCCACTCAAAAAATCCTCCCATGGAGGGCATACTCACCTTCTGGTGGCGGTCGACAAGTTCACCAAGTGGATTGAAGCAGTCCCTATCACAAGTTCGACTGCCACTACAGCAGTCAATTTCATAAAATCCATCATATACCGCTTTGGTGTGCCAAGTAGCATCATCACTGATAACGGTACAAACTTCACGGCTGAAGAATTCCGATCCTTCTGCAAAGAGCAGGACATTACGCTCAATTATGCATCTGTGGCACACCCGCAATCCAATGGCCAAGTCGAAAAGGCCAATGGACTCGTGACGAGCGGAATCAAGAAACGCCTCCTGGTGCCACTCAAAAGGGCCGCGGGTGCTTGGGTCGAAGAACTCCCGTCTGTGCTATGGAGCCTACGCACAACTCCCAACGCTTCAACACAATTCACTCCATTCTTTATGGTCTACGGCGCAGAGGCAATCCTGCCATCAGATGTAAGATTCAATGCACCAAGAGTCGAGGCATACAACGAAGAAGATGCAGATGAAGCACTCGAAGATGCAGTCGACTTGCTCGAAGAAGCACGCAACACGGCGCTAGCACGCACAGCTGTCTATCAGCAAGACCTCCGCAACTATCACAGCCGTCGACTGCGTACCAGGTCCTTCGAGGTTGGCGACCTGGTACTTCGACTGAAGCAAAAGAAGGTGCACAAACTCGCTTCTCCATGGGAAGGACCCTTCATCATCACCGAGGTCATTGGTGGTGGAGCATACAGACTGAAGCACGCGAAGACAGGAGAACTCTCGCACAATCCTTGGAACGTTGCGCAGCTGCGCCGTTTCTATGCTTAGATTGCTCAGTCGCACAATGTAATAGGCACATATGTCGGATGGCTGCAGGTTTCAGACGCGCTCTTTTCCTTACCAGGGTACCTAAGGGGACTGGAAGGTTTTTAATGAGGCGGCCTGCAGCTTAACATTCAAAAATGGAATATAGTCAATGATTCCTCATATTTCTCCCTGCTTACTACTCGCATAACTTATTCGCACAACCTTAGCCTCACCCGAATACTCGGGGGCTGCGCTATCTCAAAGCATGAGCTTTCGCTCCTTCTTCAAACATAATACCCCAACCGCACTCGAATACTCGGGGGCTGGTCATAATAATCATACATAAACAAAAGTTGCTCAAAATCATGAATTGAGCTTCAAACATCGCAAAAATTCACAGCCTCACTCGAACACTCGGGGGTGTGCAATTCATGTTCCATACTAAGTGTTTTTCATAAACCCCACTCGATACACGGGGGCTGCGCACATACATATAAAAAATATATACTACGTATAAGTGGCAAATTTACACTCGGGGGCTGCCCTATATACAGGAGTACCCTAATCTTCCGGTTCGTCCTTGACTGGAAGAACAGGGCCCATAAGTTGAGCGTGATAACAATCAACCAGTACCCTCGCGTATTCGACTGTTTCGTCAAGTTGCGACTGTGACAAGTCGATCCAGGCACGGGTGGACGTAGCTGCATATGTGGACGCTTACTCCGGATATACGCCATCGTTGCGTTGGCTCCATCCACAAGCTTCTGGGTGACAAAATCTCGAATGGGACCTGCACTCCGGAAAAGCCCGAGCAGCGCGTGGATTCCTTGAGGTTGCGGCCCTCGGGAAAGAGTCTGGTTGATTCGACTGAAGGCCGACCTGCATAACTCGAGCAGCATAGTGCTCCGCCACACTCGATCCTTTAGAGTTGCGAGTATGCGGCTCGGTGCTTATCCAAGCGAAAGTGCTGACGGCCCGTCGTTGGTTCGTCAGTCGCATTATTCAACTGCTCATCAACACGAGCCTGCTCCGCCTGGAAATCTGGAACAAAACCTGCAACAAGGCACGTTGGATCAACAAAAAACAGACTATGAACTCTTGAGATCAAGGCAGTCATGCTTACACTCGAGTTGTCTGTTCACGATCTCCATCTCGCCAAGCACATAGTCCTCTCGCTGAGTGGGTAAAGCAGGCCTCGCCCTCATCATATCCAGCTCGCTCTGGGCACTCTTCAACTCTTGCTCCAGTTTTGCGACTCGAGCCTTCATATAACGCATTACTGCGGCATCATTTGCCACCTGAGCTCGAGATCGAGTGGAGCACGATGCCGCGACGAGCTGATGAAGTAGCGGTGCCCGTTCTGTTCCAAAATCATAAAATCATGTCAGATATGAGAGACTCATCACAAAGCTTAGGCGAGTAATAGCACATAGCCTTACAGGCGGAAACACAACAAGAACCAAATCCATACAAGTGTGGCAAAAGCATACGCATACTCGCGATATCATAAAAGTATAATTACAGTCCAACAAAAGGGAAGATGGCCCTAAAGTCTATGATGCAGACTCCGACCTAGCCCTACGCGCGCATTGGCGACCTCTGCTGACCGGCGCTCCATGGTAGTCATAAAAATTTCAGCCAGCTTCGAGGCTGGCTCGTTCACATGCTTCAGAGACACCAGCTTCCCGCCGGCTTTCGAGGGAAATCAGACAGAGCGGCCTTGAAGTCACCCTCTATCCCATGACCTAAAAGGAGCTTGAGGGTGGTTTTGAGCCGCGTACCGTCAAAGTGCGAGCAAAATTCGCCATAGTCGAGGTTCCCGGGCCTAGGACGTCGGCGAAGCCTCCACAGTCGACGAGGTTGGCCAGACGGGAACACGCCCTTGTATACGGCGCCGAGTGTGCTCGTAGACTTGGCGAGTGCATCCTTGCTTGGGCGGAGACGACGTCCAGGTCGCCAATAGCACGGTCGAGGGATAAATCGCCACTCGCCTGGTCTACAGGTGCCGGTGCGCCAACAGCTCCTTCAAAAATCAGAAAGAACAGAAACTCTTACACGACATTCAGCGGCAACAGAAGTAAACAAAAAGTGGCAAATTTTACTCACCGCCCACGTCTCGGGTGAGGCTAGCCAGACGCTCAGCATACTCTTTCTCGCGCAAGGCAGCGGAGTTCTTGGCATCATCCAAAGCCTTCTTCGACTCAGCACGCTGCTTGGCGAGTGCATCTTCTAGCTCCTTCACCCGACTCAGCCGATGCCTTGTCATCTGAATTTGATGGCAAGAAGTAATTCAAACACTCAACTAAGCAAAGACAGTGCAAAAGGACTTCGGGTTAAGAATCAAAATACACTTACGAGTGAGTTGCTCCAAACTGGTGCGCAGGCTGTCCCTCTCTTGCTCCAGTTGGACAAAAGCCTTGCCCGATTCTACCAAGTTGAGGTAGTAAGGCTGCAAGCACACGAAATCAGCATAAGTTATACATAACCAGTCCCGTATGCGGACTCGACAAAAAGACACTTACGTGTTCTGTCCAAGGCACGGGCTTCGCGGCTGATGTCCCGACCTCCGGAGCTGCGGCACTCATAGCTTTGGCCGTCTCAATAGCAGTAGTTGCGGCTGCTGATTGAACGACTTCTGGAGTCACATGAGAGGCTTCCGGGTGCTCAGGAGTCATCATCTTCTCGGATGGGGGATCATCGGGCGCACAGTCTCAGCACTGCGAGTGACAGACGAAATACAACATAAGCAGACTGTCAACAAACAAAAACTTTAGTACAAAAAGCTCAGACGCATACCTGTGCTCTTCTTCCTCATCAGTATCAAGGTTGTCAAAGTTTGGGCCTCCAAAAAGTAGCTCCTCACCCGACATGGGAGGAGGAGCTGAGCTCAATGGGCTCACGTTCAAAGGAGCAGCTGTGGTAGTTGGAGACGAGCCCGAGTCTCCGTCTCTCCCACATCTGATTCCTTCGCGGGTGAACTCGTGGAGGAAGACACAACTCGGGCCGCCCGACGGCGCTTGCGAGTGGAACCTCGCTCACATCATCAGTCGTGGCGAGCTCCTTGGCCTGTACTTCCTCTGCCCCTTCCTCTTCGACCTCTTCCGTGGGGATGTGGTAGCCGAAGGTAGAGGCGATTCATCTCCTCCCTTGCTTCTACCGTTTGCACCTCCGTTTCATGAGTTGGGCCATCTTCGGGAAGAGGAGGAAGGGTCGATGCAGTCGAGTGGCCCTGCATACAAAATACAGCAGTCGAAAGTTACAAAGATGCACAACAAAATAACAAAAGCAGAGATCATAAACTTGATAGTTCACTAACCTCCTCCAAAGGCTTATCAGGACCATAAGGTGACAGGGCAGTCGACGTTGCAGGGCTCGCTGGACTTCGTGCTGGTGATGGACCGCACATGTGACACCAGCTCGCTCTTCGACAGCTCCTCCTTGCTCATTCGGGTGGCGTCGAGCGCACCCTCGTACTCCCACATGGGGTGGGCGAATGCGGAGCGGCCACACCCGCATCTTCACAAAGGTGGCAATCAAATGCACACCAGTTACGCTGCTTAGCAGCTCTCCAATCTTCGACAGCAGAGGCGCCGCTTCTGCCTTTTCTTCAGCCGACAGCGGGTGGTCCCAGGCGTTCGTCCTCGCGACTATGCCAGCAGTCGAAAATGGCGGGACTCCTTCCTGGTCGACGCGCACATAGAACCACCTCTTCCTCCACCCTTGCGCCGAGTCGACTGGCTTCAGGCGAAGTAGCGGGTGTCGCTGCGCACCTGGATCCCGAAGCCGCCAACAGGATAGGTGCGGCCGCCTCGGTTGTTGGGCCGGACCATGAAGATCGACTTCCAGAGGGCCCAGCTGGGAGAAACTCCCAAGAAGCACTCGCACAAAACCATAAAACAGCAATGTGCATAATGCCATTCGGGTGAAATCATGGATTTGCACCCCGTATGCATACATCAATCCACGAACAAAGTCGTGGAAGGGAAGAGAAAAAACCCCTAGGCAGAAACTCCACAAAACAAACGCGCTCGTTAGCGCGAGGCTCGGGGAGTACCTCCTTGGGCGACGGCGCGCGGACGAACAATGGTCCGCGGGTGGCAGCAGACCCTCCTCGCGAAACTTGTCCAATGCGCCTCCTTGATGGTGGATTTCATCCAATCGCCATCGCTCTTCTTGAGGTCGATGGCGGGCGCAGATGCGCCAGCCGCAGTCTTCTTCCCCTTCAGAGCGGCCGCGTCGGTCACGGCGCGTCGGCGGCAGCAGCTTTTCTCTTTGGCGCCATGGCGGGGGCTAAGGGGAACAGAGGGAGCTCGGGCGCAAGAACAATGGAGGCGAGAGGAGGACGATGATGCAGGGGCGGCGCGCAGAGCAAATGACAAGTAAAAAAATGCCAGCGCCGTTCCCCTATTTACCATAAATCAAAAGCAATCACAGCCGTTCATATCCTAATCGTGCGTTACGCACGCATCACACCGTACACGTGGCAAACGCGGAGGGCAACCTTCGCCGCCCACTCCGCCCACTACGCACGCAAAAAGAGGAGCCATCATCACGCCTCCGTAAAAAGTGGGCCAGATGGTCAAATCAAGTCCAAACGGCACCGTCGTTCGGTCAGTGCTGCACAATGGGCCCACCTATGTGTCACGTCCCATCCATCACAGCATAACGCACGCCACCGCGTGTCAGGCAGCGCAGTCGCCAAAAAACGTCATCCTGACGTCATCTCAAGCGCTCTGATCAGAAATACATTCGAGTCCGCCCACGCATCTCGGTCAATCGACTGCCTTGTTTGTTTCGGGTGTGAAAAAGCAATGTAAGGCAAATTTGGTCACTCGACCGTTCCTTCGACTGAGGCATATTACTCCCATCGGGAGCATATCAAAAAACTCTTCGACTGGAGATGTTCAAGATAAAATGATTTTGAGATTATTCTCCATTACAATTAATACAGCATAATCTCGGGGGCTACTCCCATCGGGAGCACTGTCGTGCACCCGATAGATTTACGGCAAAAATTTCTTCGATTAACATATGCAGGGAAGAAGATCTGAGATTATCCTCCATTGCAAGCAATCAAGCACAATCTCGGGGGCTACTCCCATCGGGAGCGCTGTCGCGCACCCGATAGAATAACAACGAAGTGTCAGTCGACAAAAGGATCGATTCAACTTATGTACAAAATCATACTCGAAACATTCCCGAGTTGCGTCCGCCGCAAATACCTCGGATGCTGCACGCGTAGTGCAAAGGTAAGACCCGCCGAACTTTCGAGCTGGGCTAAGGACCGTTCCAGCAACGTCAATCCTTATACTTTCCGTGTCAGCAGACATGATGAAAAATCCTGACGGACGCGTTGGGTAAAATTCAAATCTATACTGCAGATCGACTCAGTAAGACCTCTGCGGCCTAGTCGACTCTGACCAGTTTGTTCCAGATTCGAGTCCGGGGACTCGAATTTGATTGAAAGCTAGTAAGGTTTTACCCGAATGTGTAGTTAACCAGTCCCGATCCGTCGAGTGTACTGGGCCTGCTAAGCTATTATCCCTTGATCATCATAAGCAAAAACCACAGTCGATGTGATACTCGACATAGCCAACATGTGCTATTCATACATGAATTCCAATTATAATATACATAATACAAAGCATATGACGTGCACTTACGAACGAGTCCATGCCCGATTCTTCGAGTCAGACAAGTACTCGGGGGCTACTGACAAGGGTATACATCTCGGGTACCCTACCGTGAGGGTACCTGGTGCACGTGGCGACTAAGGCCCAATAGCGAAGAGCCTATTCGAAGCCCAAGATCAATGCCCAAGAAGATGGAGTACCCTCCAAGTTTAGAAATAGGCATAGTCGGTTTAAGCTTTCGTTATGTGTAAACTAGGTCGGTTATGAACTCCCAAGACCCAACCTATTTAAAGGCTGGGAGGGGTGCCAATCTAAGGCCAAGCCATACTCGAACCACCGAAAGCTCTAGCGAGATCGACATCTCGCGGAGCCTCCTTGTAACCGCATAATCTCACACGATCAATAACAGACAAGCAGGAAGTAGGGTCTTTACCTCCACCCGAGGGGACTGAACTTGGGTGTCGGAGAGTAGTCCTGGAACTAGGGGTGTCTCTCAAAAGCCATGAATCGAGTAAGGGGCTGAACACAACGTCAAACAAATCCTCAACAACCTCGGCGACGATGCTCGTCGAGCTCGGTGAGGAACATCACGACAGAGATGGAACACGAGCCGCAACCCAGGTTCAAGCCCACCGTGAGGTGTAAAGACCCTACGTCTGCTAAGATGTATTGCACTGCTTGGAGAGGTTCACAGTACAAGGTGCTTGCCGAGGGCACAGTTCTGGCTATGGTGGACTATGGTGGAATGAGCTCCGTCTTTTCCTTCTGACGTAGCTGCTAGAGTGTGGAATGAGTTGGCGAATGCGGGATCCCCCTCCTTGGTCGTACACTGGCTCCTTATATACTGGCCTTGGTCCTCTTCCCCGAAAACCTCCGGCGGCAAGGGATACCACAATGCCGCAAAGATGGAGCACAGCGCACGGCGTCGGGGGCGTCCATGGACGCGGTCCATGACAGAGCACGTCGTCTTGGCAGAAAAAGCCACCGTCCATCTAGGACGGTGGGCGGCGCTGCAGAGCCCTGTGGCGTGCCCCACGGTGATGTCACAGTTGGAGCGTAGCGGCGGCCGCCGCTTTATCACAAAATTGGTAAGTCTTGGAGTCCGCTTTGCTTGCTCCAGCTTTGTTGACTGCTTTATACACGAGAATGGCAACTGCGGCATCTTCGTCATCGCGCACAGGTGCGCGCGTCACTCTGCGGCGGGCGCAGAGCCCATGTGCGCTCTGCAGCGAGCGCAGGAGCTTGCTTCCACTTGAAGGAACCCCGCGAGGGCCTGAAGCCTCGCCGAGGTTCTGTAGCCGTTGACTCCTCGCGAGGGAATCCTCGCGAGGGTAGCGCGGAGACGCGCCAGAACCTGATGGTTTTCTGGACAGTAGGGGCCTTCCCGGGGCAAAAGTTCCTCTCGAGGCCCCTTAGGCCGAACGTCTGGTCCTTAGCAGAAATGCTCAGCCGGGCAAAGAAACCCTCGCGAGGGGAAAAGTCCCCGCGAGGCTCCTCAGGCTGAACGCCTGGTCCTTAGTAGAATTTCCTGCGGAGCGTCGAGGGCTGTGGCAGGCCGGTCCATGGTACCCTGGTTTCCATTGGGCCGACAGTAGCCCCCGGGCCCGCGATGGGCACGCTGGAGTTCCTCAGGCGGAGGCGAATCGTCGTGGGCCCAAAGAAGCCTGCGTAGCCCAAGACACGTGGAGCGTCGCAGCCAGACACGATCCCACGATCTCATCTGAAGTAACGGGCATCGTGGTGGGACCCGCCACGTCCTGGTAATGGCTCGATGAGCTGATAAAAGGCAGAGAGCTCGGCGCAGGCGGCCATTACTCCACTCATTCCCCTTTTGCTTTCTTCTTCCCAGCGCTCAATCCCCAAGCTCCTCCTTCGCAATCTTGCTGCAATGGCGCCCAAGAAGGCCACCGCGTCCAAGAAGGGCAAGGCAGTGGCGCAGGGCGGCGAGCCTGCCGCGATGCAGTAGGACGGTGATCTCAAGCCGACTCTGATCGGCTTCCGCTTCGAGAAGGAGGTGCAGCTGAACAAGGTGCGTCATATGGCAGCCTCTATGACCAATGAGCACGGTGCCACGGTGCTCAAGCTGGCGGGCAAATCCTTCGGCAGCTTCTACCCCATCTTCATGTACACCCTCTACGCCAGGCTCGTGCCTCCCTTCTCCGACTTCTTCCTGGCGGTTCTGGAGCGCTACCAGATCCAGGTTCTTCATCTCCACCCCAACTCCATCCTCATCCTCGCCATCTTCGCCTATTATCTGCGAGGCTTACATTGGCATTCCGCCTTCGGTGGACCTCTTCCGCAGCTTCTACGCGCTCCGGTTCACGGCGAACAAGGAGCGGTCGGGGTGCGTGTCCTTCCGCATCACCGATGGCATGGGAGGCGTCTACATCCCCATTGCGCGAAACGGCGAGAACATCATGACCAGCGTGACGAAGAAGGTGGAGGACTTCCGCAAGCGCTGGTTCCTCATGAAGTTCGGGAGCCAGAGTCCTTTCTTCGAACTGCCTGAAGCGCCTCCGACGAAGAGGGCGAGCTGGTCTTCCAAGGTGCTCAAGAGCGCAGCACTCAGCCCCGCCGGGCAGATGGTGGCCAAGGATTTCGCGAAGCGTCGCATCGCTCCGCTCTAGAGGCATGCGGACGCGATGTGGCTGTACTCCAACCAGAGGGACAAGATGCGCCTGAGCGCTACCCTCTTCATGCAGGAGGAGGTGCACAGCATTATGGAGACCCTCTTCACGTCTCTAGACATCCCCAAGCCTACCGACAAGGCTGTTCCGCTCCACAGGATCGATCTTGGGCGTCGTGTCTCGCACGTGCAGACGATGCCGAAGTTCGACCAGTGGGGCCTGGTGCCTGAGGGGCACGTCGGGCCTCGCAAGGACCCGAAGTCAGCGGCGCAGGGGGTGCCAGCTGAGGGCGATGAAGAGACGATGAAGACGCCCGCGGAGTCTGACGCAGGCGCGACCGGCGCCTCGGGAGGCCCCGCTTCCTCGGTGGAGAACTCGAGCACCTCGAAGGGTGCACTGCCTGATGTCGAGATCCACGAGATCTCTTCAGGCAGCGGCGACTAGTTCGTGGTTGCTCCCTCGCAGCGTGTCGAGGGAGAGGAGGAGAGTGATGATGATGGTGATTCATCGGGCCACTGCGAGCCCCGCTCCAAGGTGGTCCACGACAGGAACGCCGGAGCACGGGAGGAGGCAGAGGCACGGAAGAGTGCGGAGCCCAGTGCTCCGCCTGCGTGGCGGATGAAGAGGAAGTGGGTCGGCATCGCGGCGTAAGCTTTATATTTCTTTCTCTGTTTGATGTTGTTCTTGAGTGGTTTTTGATCCTTTTCCTCTCCAGGCGCGCCGAGGAGCCAAAGCGGCGGAGGCTCCAGAGACTTGGAGAGATTCCCAGCGCTGCAGCGGCGTCTGCAACGCCTATGGCTGAGGTGGTGCCTCACGAGGCCACCGCCTCTTCTCCTGAGGCTCGGCGCCGCCTCCTGAGGTGGAGGAGCGCCACGAGGAGAAGGAGGAGGAGGCTTAGGTGACGGTGCTGCCAACTGCGCGGCCTGACACCTCTCCTGTGCGGCAGGAGAAGGTGACGGAGGAGGATGCGGCGAGGACCACGTCGCCCGCGAAAAAGCGCGTGGCAGAGACAGCGGCGTCGGCAGAGGCGCACGCTGATGTTGAGATGGAGGAGGCCACCGTGCCGTCGCCTCCACCAAGCGCGGGCCCTGGAGGGCCGACGATGGACACTGAGGCTGCTGCGGGGGCGGCCTCAGCAGAGAAGACCAACCCTGCCCCTGGGAAGAAGAAAGTGTTCCCCGGGGGAGGAAAGATGGTGGGGCTGATGGCGAGGGCGCTTCGAGCCCCCAGAAATCCCCTAGCCTGGAAGAAGAGGGAGGCTCTCACCAGAGCCCCCAGAAGGCCCCCAGCGTGGAGGAAGAGGGAGGCTCTCACCAGAGCCCCCAAGCGCGCCTTGAGGCCACTCTGAGCCCAAGGCGTGACGTTCCAGAGTCCTCGGCAGGCGCCGGCGCTTCAAGGCCTTTTGGTGAGTCATGGGCCTTAGTCCTGTGGGGTCGGCGCCCGGTTGCAGCTCGCCAGGAAGCTGTCCTTCGCTCGGCGAGGGAGGTGCTCGATGGGCTTGAGGCCCAGCTTGCCGAGGAAGATCGCGCCAGGGCGGAGGAGGACGCCGAGCTAGCGCGGGGCTAGGCCTGCCTCCAGGAGACCGTGGAGCGCTGCCGCCGGAAGGGCGAGGCAACCCAGGCGCAACGCGAGGCGGCACTGCGCTCTGCTGAAGAGATCCGCATCAGCGTGGTCCGCGAGGCCGAGGAGACCCTTGCGGACCTGAGTGCTAGGCGCGAGGCTCTCGAGGCGGAGACCGAGGCCAAGCATCAGGAGCTGGCGGCGCGCGTGGCGGTGGTCTCCACCAAGCACCAAGAGCTTCTGGACCGTGAGGCGGGGATCGTTGCCGAGTCAGAGAACGTGCGGCAGAGCTTGGAGAGGTTCCGTGAGGACCTGCACATCCGCGAAGGGCTGATCGTCCAGCGCGGCGTAGAACTTGACGCCCGCGAGGCTGAGCTGCGCAAGCACGAGGAGCAGGTCGAACAGATCGAGAAGGATCAATCCGCGTAGCGGGAACACCTGGAGTCTCGCGAGAGCAAGGTGACCCAGGACGAGGAGTTCTACCAGAAGCGCCTCGTGCAGACCAACGAGAACCTCCGCAAGATGGAGGAGAAGATGGCGGAGGAGTCCGCGACCAGGGAGAAGCTCTTCCGCGACCAATGCTCCAAGGGGTTCACGGAGAAGGCCAAGAAGCAGGAGGACCACTTCACGAAGAGACGCGACGAGCTCAATGCTTGCATCAGAGAGCTTGAGGCTCAGAAGAAGCGATTTGACTCCCGTCTCCAGGTTGCTCTGGAGGCTCGGAAGCGCGCGGAGCAGGACCTTGCTTCCTTGACGCAGGACATGAATGAGATGCAGCAGCAGGTGGGGCCTATTGTAGAGCTTGTCGAGGAGGCTCGGCAGAGCGCTCTGGCTGCGCAGGTCCTGTCGCGCCAGCGGGAGCGCATGTTCGTCTCCCTGGTGAGGCGTGCGCGGACCGTCGCGGGCCGCCTGGGGGCCGAAGCCCCGTGCTTCCTGCCGAGGGGAACTCTGACGTCGCCACCTGCCTCAGCTTCTTCGAGCAGCTCCTCACCAGCCTTGAGGAGGTCGTGACGAACCTCGATGACCTGGTCGACAACGAGAGCCGCGAGCTCCTTGGCGTCGCAGTCGGCCAAATCTTCGCCAACCTTGCACATCTCCACCCCAGCTTTGACTTCGCAACCGTGACAGAGCCCCAGGATAAGAATCTCCTCGAAGCTGGACGCGTCGGTGTGGGACGACGTGGAGAAGTATGTCGAACGCTTCAAGAGGATTGAGGTCGAGGAAGACGACGGTGAGGCAGGCGCTGAGGAGGAGGACGATGAGGCTGTTGACGGCGACGACAACAGCCCTGCTGCTTAAGCTGCCCCTGTGGAGAGATGTGCCTGGAGCACCAGTTATCTTAGGACTTGCTGCTTTACTTTGTAATGGTTTGTAAAGAAACTTTTATTTTGTGCAAGTGTGAGTGCCCCTCGGGAGGCCTTTTATCTATTTTCTCATGTCTTTTTCGCTCTACGTCGTTAGGACCCTGCTCTTCGCGCAAATAGCACCGCCGCTTCGGTATGCTGGAGTCAGGGCTCGACAAGGCCGGGGGGTACGTAAGGCTTAGAGAGGTAAGGGCTCTTGAGTCACGATGCTCGAGGGCTCCCCTTTGACGCGCAAGCAGCCCATGAGGCGTAAGAGAGAAAATAGTGGCTCGAGGGGCGACAAAACCAGCGAGAGGGAAAAATTCGTGACGCGTAAGTTCTGGACTTAGCTTTTGGGAGACGTTCATCTCGTAGAGGGTGTCGTGTTCCTGGCGAGGCTTTTCTCCTCTCGAGGTTGCCTGAGGCTGGTTTGGAGCTTCGCAGCCCTGTAAGGCGTCTTGTTCCCTGCATTGGAGAGAGAGGCATACCCACAAGCAATGCATGGTTGTACAACTCATGCGCGCTCATAGATTTCCTCATGGGTATCTCACGAGGAGAATAAGCACCAAGGTCCTTGGTGAGGTGACGTGCATGGGAGCTGCCCACGAGTCAGAGCTCTTTAGTGAGATAACGGTCGTGGGCGGAGAACCACGAGTTAGAGCTCGGATCCTTTGGGTTTTGCGATGCTGCTGGGATGCTCCCGAGACATAGGCACCGTACTCAGCCCCCGCTCGCGAGGTGCGCATGGGAAAAAATGTGAGCGCGAATGAATGCAAGAAAAACAAAACTCACCAAGCAATATTACATAACGGCGCCGAGGCGCAAAAGGTTCATGATGACCTGAAATTGTTCATTACACTTGGCGAGGCCAAGACAAAGTCCGCCATGTCTGGGCATGGGGTTCCACATGGAGTGGCTGAGGCTTCTCGCGGCCCGTGGCGACGCGTTGTAGAGTGCTCTCAGTGGAGATGGCCCACGTGAAGGGAAAGCTTGGTGAAGCTGGGAGGTGAAGATGCATGCTTCCCTCTTGAGACAAAAAATGTCTGCCGCGACGTGATCACGGGTAGAACTTGCGTAGATGCTCGATGTTCCAGGGTTTTTGATTGGATCGCCGTCTTCCGTTTCGAGCCGTACCGCGCCGGGCCTGGCGATGTGCGCGACCCTGTAGGGGCCTTCCCACATGGGCGAGAGCTTGTGGAGGCCCTCTCTGGAGAGAATCCTCCTCCGGACAAGATCGCCTGTTTCGAGGGTGCGCGGGCGTATGTGGCGGCTGTGGTAGCGGCGCAGGTCTTGTGGTACTTTGCCGCTCGGAGGGCGGCACGGCGACGTAGTCCATCGAGCAGCATCAAGTCGTCGTTGTGGAGCTCCTATTGATTGTCCTCATTGAAAGCAAGGATCCGGGGACCCATGCTTGATCTCGGTGGGGAGGACTGCTTCGCGCCATAGACGAGAGTGAACGTCATTTCTCCGGTGGGCTTCGTGGCGGTGGTGCGGATGGACCAGAGCACAGAGGGGAGTTCTTCGATCCAATTCTTGCCGTGGGCCTTGAGGCGGTTGAAGCTTCTTGTCTTGAGGCCTTTGAGCACTTCAGCTTTTGCTTACTCAGCCTGCCCATTGCTTCGTGGATGAGCCACCGAGGCGAAGCAGAGCCGGGTGCCAAGACTCTCGCAGTAGGCCCTGAAGATGCCACTGGTGAACTGTGAGCCATTGTCGGTGATGATGCGATTTGGCACGCCGAAGCGACAGGCTAGGCCTCTGATGAATTTCACCGCTGATCTCGCCGAGATGCTGCGCACCGCTTCGACCTCCGCCCATTTGGTGAACTTGTCAATGGCGATGTAGAGGTAGCGGTAGCCCCCGCTGGAGCGTGGGAATGGTCCCAGGATGTCCAGCCCCCAGACCGTGAAGGGCCAGGAGAGCGGGATGGTCTGGAGCCCTAGTGCAGGCTGGTGGACTTGCTTGGCGTGGAATTGGCATGCCTCACAAGCCTGGACAATGGTGGTTGCATCTTGAAGCACTGAGGGCCAGTAGAATCTACTCCTGAAGACTTTCCCTGCAAGGGTGCGTGATGATGAGTAGTTGCCACATTCTCCACTGTGTATGTCCTTGATCAACTGGCGGCCTTCTTCAGGGGGGACGCATTTTAGTGCAACTCCATTTGGGCGCTTGTGGTACAGGTCTCCCTCGTGAAGGCAGTATGACTTGGCCTGGCGAGCAATTCTCTCTGCTTCTGCATCCTCTTCAGGGAGGACTCCGTCCCTGAGGTACTCCTTGATCTCATCGATACAGCCCGTCTCTTGATGCGTCATGGCCAACAGCAGGCGTTCTCCTGAGGGTGGACCGCAGCTCGGTGCTCCAGATGTTGGTGCTGGTGGGAGCTCTTTGTCCATGTCCATGCTGACCGCTTCTTTTGGTTTTTTCACCGATGCCCTGGTGAGTCTCTCCTCGAACACGCCTGCCTGCTGGGCTTCTCTGCGCGATGCTCGCCTGGCGATGTCGTCGGCCTCCTGGTTCTCCCTTCGCGGGATGTGCCTGAGCTCCATCCCCTTGAAGTGCTTCTCGAGCTTGTGAACCTCCTCGAGGTAAGCGGCCATGTGACCGTCCTTAGGCGTGTAGCTCTTGTTGGAGAAGTTGACGAGGAGCTGGGAGTCGCCCTTGATGAGTAAGTGCTTGATGCCGAGGGCGATTGCGGCTCTGAGCCCGGCGAGGAGGCCCTTGTACTCGGCGATGTTGTTGATGATGGGAGTGCACACCAGAGGGATGGTGCCAACAACCTTGGTCGACTTGGGGTGGTCCTTGGAGTCGAAGGCGATGGTATACTGCGACCACTTGAGGGGCTGGGATGCCTCAATTCCTGGAAGCGCGGCGTTGACCTCGCGAGAGAATTGCTTGAAGTGGTTGTTGGACTTGGGCGCCTGAGACCCGCCGAGGATGCAGGCTATTGCCCCTTGAGGGGCCTGGTAGCCCCCAGGGTTCTCGTCGGGGAGGTTGCCGTTTTGCCCGGCGTTGTTCCCCCAAGCCCTCTGCTGAAAGTTGTGGCGTCCACCTCCGCGGTTGCCACGGCCCTGGTTCTTCTCGCGCTCCTTGCTGAGCTGCTTGAACTCCTAGCAGTCTTCAGTCGCGTGGTTGTGCCTGTTGTGGTAGATGCAGAACGGACGATTGTCCACTTTCTTCTCTTCAGCCGCCGGAGAGGCCTCGCGAGGCTTCTTGGCGTCGGGCTCTGCCGCGAGGATGGCGGTGGTCTTGCACTTCTCGACAGCCTTCTTCTTGCTCCTGGACCCCTCAGGAGGGCCATCCTCCATTTCTTTCTTGACGAAGAGGAGGCCCTCTTCAGCCTTGAAAACTTCTTGATCCTATTATATCATCCTTCTCTCTTGACACTTGAAAACTTCCGTCACACCAAACTCGAAGTAAATCTCATTAGAGGGTTAGTGCATAATCAAAAACTCACATGTTCTATATACGCAATATGATTTGTTACTTTAAAATTAGCTACAGCCACTGATGTTATGTGAAGCTCTTCCACCCAAAAAAAATTTCACTCAACACTAGTAAAAGAGAGAATGCAAAATAAAAAGGCATAATCTGTCTAAAACAGAACAGTCCGCAAAGACGAATTTTTTCGAGGCACTTACGACGCTCAGATCGAAAAACTCTAGTCTAATGAAAGATTCAGACATTCATAAAGATTACGCACAAAAATTTCAGATTTAATTAACAATCTGGTGATTTTAGGAATTTCGTACAGTGAACAGCAAAAATCTGTTTCTGCGCAGCAATCAAAATTAAGCATCGTCTTAACATTAGAGGCTACTCTTGGCACAACAATGCGAGAAAATAAAGATACAAAGGAGTTGCTACAGAAGTAAACATCCTCCTTGACTCAATAAAAGAAAAATTGCAGAAATAAAAATAATGGGTTGCCTCCCATAAGCGCTTTTCTTTAACGCCTTTTAGCTAGGCACAAAGCATGCATCAAGTATTACCAAGTGAAGAAGCATCAACATTGTAATTTGTTCGAACAATAGAATCATAAGGTGGCTTAATCTTCTTCCTAGGAAAGTGTTCCATACCTTTCTTGAGAGGAAATTGATATTTTATATTCCCTTCTTTCATATCAATAATAGCACCTACAGTTCTAAGAAAAGGTCTTCCCAGCACAATAGGGCATGATGGATTGCATTCAATATCCAAGACAATAAAATCAACGGGGACATAATTGTTGTTAACCATGATAAGAACATCATCAATTCTTCCCAAAGGTTTTTTAATGGTAGAATCAGCAAGGTGAACATCCAAGTAACAATTTTCCAAAGGTGCTAAATCAAGCATATCATATAATCTTTTAGGCATAACAGAAATACTAGCACCAAGGTCACACAAAGCATTGCAATCAAAGTCATTCAATTTCATTTTAATGATGGGTTCCCAACCATCTTCTAACTTCCTAGGGATAGAAGCTTCATGTTTTAATTTTCTTCCCTAACTTGCATGAGAGCATTAGTAATATGTTTAGTAAAAGCCATGTTTATAGCACTAGCATTAGGACTTCTAGCTAGCTTTTGCAAGAACTTAATTACTTCAGAAATATTGCAACCATCAAAATCAAAGTCATTATTATCAAAAGTAATGGAGTTATTATCTTCCTTATTGCTAGAAATTTCAGCATCTTTATCAAGGACAGTTTCAGAGTTATCAGGCAATTTAGGACATTTTGCAATAGAAGTGGAAACATTACCAACACCAATTATCTTGCCATTAATGGTAGGAGGTTTGTTAACACTTGAGTTTGAAGCATTTTCAGAAGTAGTAATAGTATAAACTCTAGCAATATTATTCTTTCTAGCAATTTCATCCTCTCTTTCCCATCTAGCATGCAATTCAGCTAACATCCTCACATTGTTATCAATTTTAACTTGTATAGCATTGGCTACGGCAAAGGTATTACTCTCAATTGTTTCGGGCTTAGCTGCCATCTTATTAATCAAAGAGGATTGTGTTTCAGACATCGACGAAATACAAGTTTCAGCATGAGAAATTTTACCTTGCAAACCAGAAATTTCCCTATTTAAATTCTCAAGTTGATGGCTTATATTTTTTAGCATAGCAGATTGTTCATCCATAGTTCTAGTAAACAGTTGGTTTTGCTCATATTGCTTTTGCATAAAAAATTTAGTGGCCTTTTCAATTTCTAGCATCCTTTCCTCACTAGGCATTCTTGTTCTACCATAGGAATCTCCATAACCATTGCCACTATTAGAAGGATAGGGCCTATAATTGCTATTACCAAAATTATTCCTATAAGCATTGTTGTTGAAGTTATTATTTTTAATGAAGTTCACATCAACATGCTCTTCTTGAGCAACCAAAGAAGCTAAAGGAACATTATTTGGATCAACATGTGTTTGACCATTTGCAAGCATAGACATAATAGTATCAATTTTGGCACTCAAGGAGGAGGTTTCCTCAACAGAATTTACCTTCTTACCTGTTGGAGCTCTCTCGGTGTGCCACTCAGAATAATTAATCATCATATCATCAAAAGCTTTGTTGCAGCACCCAAAGTGATGGACATAAAGGTACCTCCAGCGGCCGAATCCAATAAATTCCTTGAAGAAAAATTTAATCCTGCATAGAAGGTTTGGATGATCATCCAAGTAGTCAGTCCATGAGTGGGACAATTTTTAACCAATGATTTCATTCTCTCCCATGCTTGAGCAACATGTTCATTATCAAATTGCTTAAAATTCATTATGCTACTTCTCAAAGAAATAATCTTAGCAGGAGGATAATATTTTCCAATAAAAGCATCTTTGCATTTAGTCCATGAATCAATACTATTTCTAGGCAAAGATAGCAACCATTCTTTAGCACGTCCTCTCAAGGAGAAAGGAAAAAGTTTCAGTTTAATAATATCACCATCTACTTCCTTGAGCTTTTGCATTTCACAAAGTTCAACAAAGTTATTAAGGTGAACAGCAGCATCATCAGTACTAACACCAGAAAATTGCTCTTTCATAACAAGATTTAAAAGTGCAGGTTTAATTTCATAAAATTCTGCTGAAGCAGCAGGTGGAGCAATAGGTGTGCATATGAAATCATTGTTGTTCGTGCTAGTGAAATCACACAACTTAGTGTTCTCAGGAGTACTCATTTTAGCAGAATTAAAAACAGACAGAAAATAACTTGAAAGTAAACTAGATGCAAGTAACTAATTTTTTTGTGTTTTTGATAATTGAAAGCAAACAAGATAAAATAAAATAAACTAAGCAAGACAAAAACAAAGTAAAGAGATTGGAAGCGTGAAACTCCCCTTGCAGAAGACTGCTGTCTCCCCGGCAACGGCGCCAGAAAAAGAGCTTGATGGCGTGAATCACACGTTCGTTGGGAGACCCCAAGAGGAAGGTATGATGCAGTTCAGCAGCAAGTTTTCCCTCAGAAAGAAACCAAGGTTATCGAACCAGTAGGAGCAGCAACTCTTCAGAAGGTTGTTGGTGGCCGCACGGCACACGATCACCAACGTGGAATCTGCACACAACACAATCAAACTACTTTGCCCCAACGAAACAGTGAGGTTGTCAATCTCACGCTTGCTGAAAACAAAGGATTAAACGTATGGTGTGGAAAATGAGTATTAAATTGCAGAGAATGAAAAAGGAACAGTTTGCAGTTTGTGGTTGTTTAATCAGTGTAAAAGAATGGACCGGGGTCCACAGTTCACTAGTGGTGTCTCTCCATAAAAGATAACTAACATGTTGGGTGAACAAATTACAGCTGGGCAATTGACAAATAGTGAGCGCATGACAATGCATATACATGACATGTTGACTACTATGATATTTAATTGGGCATTACGATAATACATAGACCGTTATCCAACAGCATCTATGACTAATAATCCACCGCCGGGTTGTCATCCGAGTCCCCCGTTGGTATTAAGTTGCAAGCAACGGATAATTGCATTAAGTAAAGCGTAATGTAAACAAACACATATGCCCGTGGACATAGCATCGTTAGGTTATCCCTAGTGGCAACAGCACATCCACAACCTTAGAACTTTCTGTCACTGTCCCAGGTTAAACGGAGGCATGAACCCACTATCTAGCATAAATACTCTCTCTTGGAGTTACAAGCATCTACTTGGCCAAAGCATCTACGAGTAACGGAAAGCATGCAAGATCTTAAATAACATATAAGATAATTGATAATCAACTTGACATAGTATTCAATATTCATCGGATCCCAGCAAACACAACATGTAGCATTACAATAATATGATCTTGATCATGTAGGGCAGCTCACAAGATCTAAACATGATGGCACAAAGTGGAGAGACAACCATCTAGCTACTGCTATGGACCCGTAGTCCAAGGATGAACTACTCACGCATCACTCCGGAGGCAGGCATGGCGATGTAGAAGCCTCCGGTGACGATTCCCCTCTCCGGCAGGGTGCCGGGAAGAGGTTCTGAACCCTCCCGAGCTAGGGTTGACGGCGGCGGCATCTCTGGAACTTTTCGTGGATATTTGCTCTGGTACTTAGGGTTTTCGCGTGGGGGGAATAAGTAGGCAAAAGGGCGGCGGCTGCGGACCCCGAGGGGCCCACACCACCCTAGGGCGCGGCAGAGGGGGGCCCGCGCCCTAGGTGCGTGTGGCCTCCTGGTGGCCCTCCTCTGCTGCTCCTTCGCTCCGTCAGGGTGTTCTGGAAAAATAGGCACCCCGTGTAATTTCGTCCAATTCCGAGAATATTTCCAGACTAGCTTTTCTGGAATACAAAAATAGCAGAAAACAGGAACTGGCACTTCGGCATCTTGTTAATAGGTTAGTCCCAAAAAATGTATAAAAGTGATATATAGTAGATGCAAAACATGTAGCAATTGGTATAAAACAAGCATGGAACATCAAAAATTATAGATACGTTTGAGACGTATCACGGTGTAGCCCGTGGCGTATGTCACGATGCCTCCAGCGAGTGCGCCGCGGTTCTGGCGGCCTGCAGCAGCAATCTCCTGGACGACGCGGTTGTGGCGGTCCCTCTGGCGCTCGATCTCCACGCGCGCATCCGTTGGAGTTCGCTGCACAATCTGGCAGTCGTGCGGTGAGGATGCGTGTGACGCGGCGTGGTGGTTTGCCACCGGAGCTGCAGCTGGAGGATGTGGCGGAGGCGGAGGGGAGGAGGAGCGCCGTGCGCTATGTTCCCCTCACGTCCGGAGTGGCGCACCAGCGAGCAAGAAGGCGCTAGTGCTGCAGTAGTAGCGGCAGGAACGGCGGCGGAATTGATGAGCTCCTCGAGGCGCCCGAGCTAGTTGTCGTGGCCCGCCTGCGTGGGGCGGTAGCGCAGCAGCTCCTGCGCCATCAGTAGCACAGTGGCTGGACTGGGCGCTGCTCGGCCCTGCATGGAGGCGCTCTCGCGCCTGGATGGGTGCAGGGAGGAAGCTGCTTCGCCCTCGTCGTCGTTGCCGCCGTCGTCCTCAGGGTGCTCGACGCGCGGCTCAGCGTTGTGCTCTGAAGCGCGGTTGGCGCGTGGGCGACCACGCGAGTTGTTGTTGGCGGCGGGCTTGGTGTTGGCTCTTCCAGACGTCCGTCACGCAAGGCGCGCAGCTTGCAGATGACACCCAAGTGCAGGAGATCAATTGTAGTACCTTTCGAATAGAAAAGGTTGTCGAACCCACGAGGAGTTGAAGGTATTGGTTAGTAAGAATGATAAATTGACAATAAAAGATGCAAGTGTTTTTGGTTGTATAATTGCTAGACAGTAAAAATGCAGCAGACAAATAGTAGCAGGTGACAGCTCTCAAAGAGAGAAAAGCCCAATCCTCTATGCAGCAAGAGGACAAGCTCAAGCGTGTATTTCTTATAAGTGGAGAACGTTCCCAAGGGCTACCTGGACTTCATGGCATAAATATTTCTAGAACAACAAAGTAGCATTTTGTCAAGTTTTAATCTTCTTAGGACGGAGCCATTATTAGGTATAGCTAAATAAATATACTAAACCTCTTATGATGGATCTTGTGGCCAAGTAAATGACTGCACAAGAGTTATTAAGATATAAAATCCCACCATAGCATTACACTCTAAGGTCCCCGATATTAATCCCCTCATAAAGTAACTTCATAATTCGGTCTCAGTTTACATGTCCTCCCAAGTCTCCCTCACTCCATTACACTACGGTGTTCTCCTATGAGCCCATCTAGGTGAAGTGATGTGCAGTCGACGTTCGCACAACACCATGATAGAATTACATAAAAAGATAAACACTAGACAAAATACTAACACATGTTATATATAGATCATTGCCAATCCATCCTATGCCCCCAGAAACATGAGAGACTACTCACAACGTGAAGACATGATGTGATTCAGTGGTATAAATGATACAACATAATCTGAAAATATAGTCTCACCACAAAACAATGACAAGTAGCTAATCATACACAGGTAGAATAGCACTTAAACAATAGCTAGGGTTCAACAATCTCAAACTATGAGGGGGATGAAGTGGATCACGAAGATGGTGATGGAGATGGTGCTGGTTTGACGTTGGTGTTGATGGAGACTCCGGAGGGGGGATGGAGGAGCCTTCCGGAGGTGATTCCGGCAGCATTTCCCCCCTCCGATCTTCTCCGGCGGCAGTCTTCTGTCTTCTGTTTCGTGTGTTTCGTGTTTCTTCGCCGCCTCCTCGCGAAACTCCTCGGGGGACTCTTTTTATAGTTGGTTTTAGGTCAAGATGAAGCCACGGAGACGAAAACGGACGGCATCGGAGCCACGAGGGGGAAAAGAGGTGGTCCCATGCGGCCAGGGAATCTGACCGCGTGGGACCCTCTAGTTTCCAGCTGGCTGGGCTGCTGGTCTTCATTTTAGGCCCATTGCGTTCGTCTAGAAAATTATGAACCGTGCTCTTTGGCCTTGCCCTTTTTGGAGTCCCGAAGCTCCCGGAAAGTCCGAAACCCTAAAAAAGACGTTTTCTGGAAAACAGAGTTAGAACCAAAAAGGGGGGATTGTTTAGAAAATCCCCGAAATCATTATAAAACATGAATATAACATCATATAAATTGCAAATAAGTTGGAATATCAAGTAATAAAATGTAAAGTTCATGTATGCATTTTACATGCATCAACATCCCCAAGCTTAACCAATACTCGTCCTCGAGTATGAAGGTGATAAAACTAACATGGACTTTGCATTTTAATACTATCAATGGATATCAAAGATGATTATTATTGCTACATAGAGTCAAATGATTCATTCTTCAAAGGAGTAGCAATATACAAGATAGATTATGAAGTGATATCAAATATTCAATGATAATTCACAAAGTGTAACATAGAAGAAAGTACTATGGTCCAAATGTATGCATAATGAAAAGTAAAAACATCCTATAATGGTCATAGAGTATTCTTGCAAATCTGAATATAAAAGGTGGACACATTGGAAAGATATATAAATAAGTAGAGGTAAAGCATGAATAAGTTTCATCTAACTTCCAAACACTTCTAATTAAGTTAATGCTTGCAATGTGGTAGTCATTGGTGTGGAGCTCTCATTACCCCTATCATAGCATCTTGAATGATTAATGTTTAAAGTGAAAGCAAATATGAGTGGTGTGCTTGACAATGTATTGGTTGAATGTCTCATGTCCCTTGAATACAAGTACCTACACCATGTGTTACTCACTTTGGTCCACAAAGTAAATTCAAATAAAGGTCATTGCAAGTAATAATAGTATCATCAAGAACTGCACTGGGGTACCTCTTGCCCCTTGACATGAACAAGCCCATGTCAAAACAACAAGACAAACAGACAATGAACAATCTCAGCACTCTTTTATTTAATATGGGAATAGCTTTTTATTATGAGGTGCATCACTGAATGAACATTATGGTTATGCTGTAAATTTCCATCATGAATGATGCATGGCTTAGATTAGCGGCCCAGGCATTTCTCTAACCATTTATACAAACTCTTTGACTTACTAAGTATCCACATTCATTTCACCCATGATAGGCATCCATAAATAAAAGTACATGACATCAACTAAATATAAATAAGTGCAATGTTGAAAGCTTGCCATGTGACAGCACATATGGGCTAACTCCCAACCAAAACTATTGTCAAGCCCACAACTTCATAATTTTAATCACAATGGTTCATGCTTATTAAGTGCAATAAAAGTAAAGTGTGCATCAAGTTCGTGAGAGCTTTTAACCAACTTTTCCCATAACAATCAATAACATAAGCATTTTAATTCAGAAGTATAGATAATACAATATAACATGATAAACATACTCGGAATAGCATAAAGCTAATAGGTAGATATGGTGGACTCACTAGAAAAACTTTGGTTGAAGGTGTTGGAAAACAAGTTTTTACTTGTTGGAATTTTTGGGCTAGCAAGAGGGAGAAAGTTGACCGTCTAAATGCATGCATAAGTGTCCATAGAACTAATCAATCCATGTTAAACAAAGTAAAGTAACATTCAGCATCGAAACATGAATAAAAGATAGCTCTTGATAAAACACTTGCAAATTAATACTCATTAAAAAGCACATGAATCATGCAACTATATGTATCTTTTTGAATCAACTCAAACATCCCTATCCCAATATTTTTAATAGCATCCAACATAATTCAACCCAATTTTCCAGTAGCACTCTCATAACATAAATGAAAAGTGGTGGTCTCAAGAAAATAAACAAAAATCAAACCGAAATAAAAAGCAAATAAAAGACGCTCCAAGTTTATGCGATAACGTGCATTGATCGAAAAACAGAAGTTAGACGTGTGCAAACCGATAGTGTGTTGGTCCAGTGGGGTTGTCTTCACATCCCCAAGCTTATGGTCTTCACCATCCTTGGATAGCTCTTGGTGCATCTCCTCTAATCCCTGTGAAAAAACTTCAAAACACCGTTTCTCCATTTCTTTTCTGTGGGGTGACATTAGTAGTGATAGACAAATGAATTGCTTGCTGCATAAAATCATTAAACAAAAATTCATATGAATGTCCAGAAAGTGTATAATGTTGTATGCCTAATTATAAACTCAATTGGATCAAAAAGATTCAAATTAAAAGTTCAAAGAATGCATCAAACAAAATGGGACAGAATCTGTCCAAAAAACAGCAGCAGCAAAACGCATTTTTCTACCCTACTTAAATATGTCGAAAAATTCTGAAAAAATTCATGATTACAGAGGATGAAAAGTTGCAACTACAGTTAAATATCAGCTCATTCGGAGTTACAGAATAGAAATGAAAAATCATACCGTGCATAGATTCGTGCTGGAATAAAATCTCCGAATACAAATAGCAACTTTTTCAAACCAAAACGGGTAAAACTTGGCACTTTATTAAAAATTCCAGAAACAAAACTAAAAACTAAGTCTCTTGTTACAGCAAGAGGACACAAAGAAAATCAAAAATAAAACAACCGGGTTGCCTCCCGTAAAGCGCTTTCTTTTATAGCCATATAGCTAGGCTTACTTACTTGGTATCAAGATGGTTGGAGTGAGGTGGCTTGGCATCCCCAAGCTTGAGTTCTTGTACTTATTTGATACATGTAGGGTGAGCCTAGGGGTAACATCCCCAAACTTGAGTGTTTGTCCCTCTTGATCTTTGTTCATCACCCTCAACTCTTCCACTTGACAATTCTCTTCACACAAAACTCATCATAAAACTTGATTAGAGGGGTTAGTGTCTCCATAAATTAAATCCACATAGGTACAGTAAAGACATATCATGATTTGATTCTAAACATTGACTATTGTTACTATGGTTGTATTGTTCATTGATAAAAAAACCACACAAAACACAAGTAATGAGGCTAATGCAAAATAAAGACAGAATCTGTCAAAAACTGGACAGCCCGTAAAAGTGAATTTTCAGAGTCACTTACGTTGCTCAAATCAGAAAACTTTTAACTAATGAAATGCGTAATAATAACTGAAGATTGCTGTCGTAAAATTTTAGGTCAAAATTCCTTTTCTGTGATTTTTAACATTTTCCGCAGTGAAGCTAAGGAATCTGTTTTCTGGACAGCAAATCACTATTGTCTGATCCCACCTCTCAAAAGAGGTTATTCTTGCCATAAAGATGAAAAATAAGATACAAAGGTGATGTTACAGTAGTAAACAAGCACCTTGACTCAAAAACCAAAACTGAAACTGAAGTTAAAAATCAAAAAGAAGCAAAAAGAACCAAGAAAGAATTCAAGAGAAACAAACAAGGAAGAAAGAAAATATTTTTGTTGTTTTTGATTTAGCACAAAAGCAAAAGAAGAAGCAAATATATACAACATAAACACTCTTTTTATTTGGTTTTAGCTTTGGGAAAAGTTTTAATGATAGAGACTTTGCAATGGTTCCATTGGCATGAACAACACATGTTCAAGGCCGACCCCAACATCTCCATTACTCATCCTTCTCATTTACTTTCCCAAATTTTATATAAAGTGAAAATCTTAAACTAGCAATTAGATAACAGTAGGTGTCGTCGTATCGATATCTGAGATAGGAGACGGGGTCCTGCTAGCCGAGGGTGAACGTAGGGCAAGAAGGTGGACGTCGTCGAGGTCTGGATTGTACACGGCAGTTTACCCAGCTTCAGGCTCCACGGCGGTGGCGGAGCCCTACGTGCTGCTATAACTCACTATAAGGCGATAGCCATGATACAGGTTATAATGAGTTGGTTGTATGTTGATTGGATGAGAGTATGGAAGTATGCCGTAAAGGCCTCCCGTGGTCCGGCTTATATAGGCGGCCGGACCTGGGGTTACAAGGTGATTACGTATCCGGCAAGCATACAGAGTCCTAAACCTAGCCGGCAAGTCTGCCGCCTTCCGTCTTGGTCTTGGTGGCTTCATGGGCTTCGGTCTTAGGCCTCCTCCTTGCCGGCATCCGCCTTCCTTGGTCGTCAGCTATTTGGGCCGTCCGGCAGGCAAAGCCTTCACCACCACTGCGGGCCACCCTGGACTAGCCGGATTGATCCATGCTGGTGATACCCCTAGTCGGTATAACCCCAACATTAGCCCTCGGAAAGGTTCGAGTTCTCCAGTTGTCGTCTTCGTCTTGAGCGATGTCCGTCTTGTTTTTCGAATATATGCGGCTGAAGAGCTTGAAGCATTCCGAAGTAAAAAGGTAGGCGGCAATCTGTCTAAATTAAGCCGGAGTGACGCCGCCTTCGACCAACACATGGGAAAGACGGCCTGGCCTCCTGTCAGGAATCTTCCAGGCGAGGTTTTTGTCAATTTGACTAGTTAAGTCTATAGTTGTTGTGTCCATGTCACCCTTGGTCCATGACAGTTTGAACTCAAAGAGAGATGGAGCGACATAATGATGGCATTTCTGCCGTGCCACGGAGGCGATGATGGCGACCGTGCCACATTGGCAATTAAGCCAGAACATGGAGCTTTACTGTTTTGTACCAATCGATGTCTTCCCAAACTGGCCAGGTTTGGGCGATTAGAAACAACAGCTAACAATCTGGCAATGCATTCGTTTAAACCGGATGCAATGATGGCGGCCATGTCACTGACGACAAGGCGGCCATGCCACGGAGGCGACTGCGTCGCTAAAAACAAGGCGGCCGTGCCACGGAGGCGGCCGTGTCGCTGACGACAAAGCTGCAAGCAATGCAGCCCCCAAGTATCGTGCGAGGGAGGTGTCGATGTCGAGCCCCCGAGTTTCTGGCGAGGGTGTTGTCGATGTCGAGCCCCCGAGTTACGGGCGAGGGAAGTGTTGATGTTGATCCCCCGGGCTTCGTTCGCCAGAGTTTTTCTTGATCCGCCTATCTGCAGCCCCCGAGCGTTGAGTCGACGTACTCGAAAGTCGGCTCGATGCTCAGAAGAACTTGTGGCGTTGTAGATCGAGTAGTTGCCGAGGTTTGTGCCGCCTTGACGGAAAGGCGCCTTGAGACTTTGATGAAAATGCTACGACTGCAGCCCCCGAGTATCAATTATCCTGCACAGTAAACATAGCTGCATTAAGATGTACTTTTAATGTAAGCTGGACAATGCTAAGGCCTGAGCCGGTAGTTTTTGAACAAACACTTAGGGTTGTAAATTTTATGTGGTCCGCCCTAATATTTATCTGGCATATATGCTTAACTTTTTGTATGTTGGCGGTACCGCAGCGCAGTTACTTCAGCTGAGTCAACCAGCGGTAGTACCAAATAGTTTAGACTCAGAGACCAAAGCCGGCGTATTGGTGCCAAAAACATACTACTAGGCAACCCACATATAAACAATCAGAATAAGGATATAAGGCGGTGCAAAATGATTGCTTAATTTGGCCCGGAGGCGGCAAGTATCTAAAAGTTTGAACCACTTAGCACAGAGCAGATTTTAGGTAACTTTGATACTAAGAGTATATGATCGTATGAAAAGACAAAAGATGGTATGATCTCAAAGCAGAATGAACAAACCATAGACTTTATTTCACGACCATATGATTAAATGTTATAAAGAACTTAGTTGTTTGATCTCTTCACGTCAATGTCGAGAAGGGCGAGTCGGAAGACGGCAGCCCCAGACTGAAGAATACAACCCTTAGGATGTAGACGGCAGCCCCAGGATGTAGGCGGCAGTCCCAGGATGTAGGCTGCAGCCCCAGTATGTTATGTTGTATGCCACAGCTTGTCGGGTGCGCCATACATGACGAATAGGCAACGATGAGTAGGCCACGACAACAATTAAGCCATGATGCGGCGACGAAGGTGAATATACTGAAAATGTGCGCTGACGCTGTCTCATTAGCGATTAAGCCGGAACGCAACGATAAGTATGCCGGAAAGGCGTCGTACCGCGTTAGCAATTAAGCCGGAACGCGTCAATAAATTTGCCGGAAAGTCGACGTGTCGCGTCGAAACGCGACGATAAATATGTCGGACTGGCGGCGTGCCACGTTGGAACGCGACGATAAATATGCCGGACTGGCGGCGGCCGCGTTTAGCAATTAAGTTAAAACGCGGGGCTAGATTGTTTGTATCGATCGGTGTCTTCCCAAACTGGCCAGGTTTGGGCAATCGAAAATAACAACTAGCAATGGCGATGAATTCGCCTATACCAAAGGCGATGATGGCGGCGTCCCGCCTGACATCGCAAATATGGTAAGACTGAAATTTGACGAGATTAGCCGGTCATGCACACGATGCGACGGAGCTGAATCGCACGGGGCGATGCTGCATGTAGGCCCGTGCATGCATGCATGTAGATTAGCGCTCTCGCCCGAAGATCCATGAACTAATTTTATTGTTGATTATCTTCACGTGTAGTACCACAAGCAATCAGCTTTTGGCACCACGATGTGGATGTTGCTTTTCCTCGGAGGCTTGTTGACGCAGCTGATCGCTAATAGCTGATTAGGTGATGTCTGCTTCCGTTTGCCGCCCGGTGGCCGGGACATGCTAGCTGCTGCTTTTATTCCACACGCAGCTTTTGATTGACTTCTGGGTCGTGGCCGCTATAGGGATGGCAACGGAAGCACCGATCCGTGGTGTACAAGAACTTCGGGAGAGCTTCTTTGTTGGTTTTCCGCACCTCGTGACGGTTCGAGTCTCGAGGGATTGTGAGAGGCGAGAGACGGCGATTAGGCCAAGGCTGATGTTGACGGAAACACCAGGCTGGCGGCCATGGGACTCGCCCAAATAAATTAAGAGACGGCGGCGGCGAACGAATGTCTTTCGATCTTCAGCGGAATCGATCCGCCGCGTGCGTGCAAGGCCGCGAGGGCTGGACGTCGAGCCCTTGTGTCGATGAGCTGGACCAGCACGAGGACGCTGGATCCCGCGCGTACCAGCAATACGGAGTAGCTGGCCAGATCGATCTGCCCATGATGACGAGGTTGATCATGCTGGTTTGCCGGAGCAAAATAGCCGGCCAGATGTGATCTGGTCGCGTTGATAAAGATGACGATCGAAATCGTCGGCTGCGGACAGCCAGAAGTGCTCCCGTCTGGAACATGACGTCTGACGCCTTATGCCCCACGGTGGGCGCCAACTGTCGTCGTATCGGCATCTGAGATAGGAGACGGGGTCCTGCTAGCCGAGGGTGAACGTAGAGCAAGAAGGTGGACGTCGTCAAGGTCGGGATTGTACACGGCAGTTTACCCAGCTTCAGGCTCCACGGCGGTGGCGGAGCCCTACGTGCTGCTATAACTCACTATAAGGCGATAGCCGTGATACAGGTTACAATGATTTGGTTGTATGTTGATTGGATGACAGTATGGAAGTATGCCCTAAAGGCCTCCCGTGGTCCGGTTTATATAGGCGGCTGGACCTGGGGTTACAAGGTGATTACGTATCCGGCAAGCATACAGAGTTCTAAACCTAGCCGGCAAGTCTGCCGCCTTCCGTCTTGGTCTTGGTGGCTTCATGGGCTTCGGTATTAGGCCTCCTCCTTGCCGGCATCCGTCTTCCTTGGTCGTCAGCTATCTGGGCCGCCCGGCAGGCAAATATTTAACCACCACTGCGGGCCACCCTGGACTAGCCGGATTGATCCATGCTGGTGATACCCCTAGTCGGTATAACCACAACAGTAGGTAAAGTTGTTTCACATGTTTTCATGATATAAAGGTGTGCCCAAACTGAATAGGAAATGAAAGCATAAGGAGCACACCACAAAACATTAAACCATTAACTTTTAAGTCTAACCCACTTCCTATGCATTGGCATTTTATATATGAATAAATAGCAGCAATTTTGTGGTAACCAATGCATGTGGTGATCAGTAGGTTGCATTTTAAATAACATAGAAACATAAAGACAAGTCTTTCTTCCTCTCATAATAGTTACAAGTAGTGGAAGCAAATTTGATAAAAGAAACATTAGATTGGTGCAACTTTGCAAACTTAGGAACATATAGAGGATTATTAAAACTATTATGTGAGCTATTAGTGTGTTTTCCTCTCTCAAAATAATTGCAAGAAGCTCCATAAACATGATGGTTATGGGTGAAATGATTATTAGTGTAAGATAATTTCAGCCCACATAAGTACTTTTCAACCCATAAAAGCTTCTCCTCCACGGTGTGAATGGGAGAGTTCAGAAATAAAGTAGGACTCTCATAAGTAAGAGTATTTTCACCAACAGCAAGTATGTCATTTTTATCCTCACATGAAGTAGTAAGTTCTAAACATGGAGGATCATCATCTAGAGTACTATCATAAAACATGTCCAAACCATACTCCTCATCATTTTTAAAATTATTATCAATAATGTTCTCATTAGGCATAGGTTGATAGTCCTCCTCATCATCAGAATCATAAAAGCAAAGTTTATCATCAACAAAATTTTGAGTGTTACCCTCATCCATAGGTGGTGAAGGTGGATGGTTCTTCTCTTCATTCTCTAATTGTTCATCAATTTCATCATCTTCTTGGGGTTGCACGGGCATCCCCAAGCTTAGGTTGTTATCCTCTTCTTCACATTCTTACTCTTCCAAGCATATGTTTTCATCATCTTCTTCCTGCAAAACATCAGTGCTCTCTTGGGGAGCCTCATTATATCCAACAACATAAATATTTTGAGAGAAGTTGTCTATGCAATATTCAAGAATAAAAATCTATCTCTCTTTCAATTTTTTTAGCTATAAGGCAAGTTTTATTTTCATGAATGAAGGTTTGCAATTCAAAAGATGCCTTGAAAGTAACAAATTCCTCTACTTGTTCCATTCCTAAATAAGCATAATCACTAGTAAGGTAAGATGCAATAACACATTCTTCATAGAACCTACATTGAAATTCAAAATGTCTATCTTTTTGTTCAGAGCAAAAAATACAAGTTACGTCATGGTGAAAAAGCAACTCCTTAGCAATATAATTTAATTCCATCATGAAACGTTTTAGTATTTTCCCTTCCTTTGATTTTTTATATTCCTTGGCAATCTTAGCAGCATTCAAGTGTCTAAACAAAGCATCTTTTATATCCATACTTATGCCCAAAACACGAGTTTTTTTTGGTATTTTCCATTTTCTATTTTTTTTGTGTTTTCGATATATATAACTGAAGGTAAAACTAAAATAAATGCAAAACTGAAAGTAAACTAGAGTATATGCAAAACTGAAAATAAAAATCTAGTGCAAACAAGAATAAAAACTTAAGCGCTACACTCCCCGGCAACGACGCCAGAAAAGTATCTTGATGACTCCCAAGTGCAGGAGATCAATTATAGTACCTTTCGAATAGAAAAGGTTGTCGAACCCACGAGGAGCTGAAGGTATTGGTTAGTAAGAATGATAAATTGACAATAAAAGATGCAAGTGTTTTTGGTGTTTTCGGTTGTATAATTGCAAGACAGTAAAAATGCAGCAGACAAATAGTAGCAGGTGATAGCTCTCAAAGAGAGAAAAGCCCAATCCTCTATGCAGCAAGAGGACAAGCTCAAGTGTGTATTTCTTATAAGTGGAGAACGTTCCCAAGGGCTACCTAGAGTTCGTGGCATAAATATTTCTAGAACAACAAAGTAGCATTTTGTCAAGTTTTAATCTTCTTAGGACGGAGCCATTATTAGGTATAGCTAAATAAATATACTAAACCTCTTATGATGGATCTTGTGGCCAAGTAAATGACTGCACAAGAGTTATTAAGATATAAAATCCCACCATAGCATTACACTCAAAGGTCCCCGATATTAATCCCCTTATAAAGTAACTTCATAATTCGGTCTCAGATTTACATGTCCTCCCAAGTCTCCCTCACTCCATTACACTACGGTGTTCTCCTATGAGCCCATCTAGGTGAAGTGCAGTCGACGTTCGCACAACACCATCCTAGAATTACATAAAAAGATAAACACTAGACAAAATACCAACACATGTTTATATAGATCATTGCCAATCCATCCTATGCCCCCAGGAACATGAGAGAACTACTCACAACGTGAAGACATGATGTGATTCAGTGGTATGAATGATACAACACAATCTGAAAATATAGTCTCACCACAAAACAATGACAAGTAGCTAATCATACACAGGTAGAATAGCACTTAAACAATAGCTAGGGTTCAACAATCTCAAACTATGAGGAGATGAAGTGGATCACGAAGATGGTGATGGAGATGGTGCTGGTCTTGACGTTGGTGTTGATGGAGACTCCGGAGGGGGGATGGAGGAGCCTTTCGGAGGTGATTCCGGCAGCGTTTCCCCCCTCCGATCTTCTCCGGCGGCAGCCTTCTGTCTTCTGTTTCGTGTGTTTCGTGTTTCTTCGCCCCCTCCTCGCGAAACTCCTCGGGGACTCTTTTTATAGTTGGTTTAAGGTCAAGACGAAGCCACGGAGACGAAAACGGACGGCATCGGAGCCACGAGGGGGAAAAGAGGTGGTCCCACGCGACCAGGGAATCTGACCGCGTGGGACCCTCTAGTTTCCAGTTGGCTGGGCCGCTGGTCTTCATTTTAGGCCCATTGCGTTCGTCTCGAAAATTCTGAACCGTGCTCTTTGGCCTTGCCCTTTTTGGAGTCCCGAAGCTCTCGGAAAGTCTGAAACCCTAAAAAAGACGTTTTCTTGATAACAGAGTTAGAACCAAAGAGGGGGGATTGTTTAGAAAAATCCCCGAAATCATTATAAAACATGAATATAACATCATATTAGTTGTAAATAAGTTGGAATATCAAGTAATAAAATGTAAAGTTCATGTATGCATTTTACATGCATCACTCGCGTGTCAGTCATGTCGCGGAGAGGTCGAAGAAGTTGAAGACGCGCCTCAGCCCCCTACCTGGCGCGCCAAATGTCGGAGACTAGTCCTAGGAACTAGGGGTGTCTCTCAAAAGCCAGGAATCGAGTAAGGGGCTGAACACAACGTCAAACAAATCCTCAACAACCTCGGCGACGATGCTCGTCGAGCTCGGTGAGGAACATCACGACAGAGATGGAACATGAGCCGCTACCCAGGTTCAGGCCCACCGTGAGGTGTAAAGACCCTACGTCCTGCTAAGATGTATTGCACTGCTTGGAGAGGTTCACAGTACAAGGTGCTTGCCGAGGGTACAGTTGTGGCTATGGCGAATGCGGGATCCCCCTCCTTGGTCGTACACTGGCTCCTTATACTGGCCTTGGTCCTCTTCCTCGAAAACCTCCGGCGGGAAGGGATACCACAATGTCGCAAAGATGGAGCACAGCGCACGGCGTCGGTGGCGTCCATGGACGCGGTCCATGACAGAGAGCACGTCGTCTTGGTAGAAAAAGCCACCGTCCATCCAGGACGGTGGGCTAGCGCTGCAGAGCCCTGTGGCGTGCCCCACGGTGACGTCGCAGTTGGAGCGTAGCGGCGGCCGATCGCTTTATCACCAAATTGGCAAGTCTTGGAGTCTGCTTTGCTTGCTCCAGCTTTGTTGACTGCTTTATACACGAGAATGGCAACTGCGGCGTCTTCGTCATCGCGCGCAGGCGCACGCGTCACTCTGCAGCGGGCGCAGAGCCCATGTGCGCTCCGCAGCGAGCGCAGGAGCTTACTTCCACTTGAAGGAACCCCGCGAGGGCCTGAAGCCTCGCCGAGGTTCTGTAGCCGTTGACTCCTCGCGAGGGAATCTTCGCAAGGGTAGCGCGGAGACGCGCCAGAACCTGATGGTTTTCTAGGCAGGAGGGGCCTTCCCGAGGCAGAAGTTCCTCTCGAGCCCCTTAGGCCGAACGTCTGGTCCTTAGCAGAAATGCTCAGCCGAGCAAAGAAACCCTCGCGAGGGGAAAAGTCCCCCGCGAGGCTCGTTAGGCTGAACGCCTGGTCCTTAGTAGAATTTCCTGCGGAGCGTCGAGGGCTATGGCAGGCCGGCCCATGGTACCCTGGTTTCCATTGGGCCGACACTGGGTAAATCTTTGCCTCTGCTTGTCAGCCGACGAAACTACCAGTACTACCATGTTCTCTCCCCATAATCTCAACCCTAGGTCCTAACCATGGGATTTGATGAGTTAACCCCTCGTCAACCGCGGGCCTGGCCCTTCGCCCAATGGGGACTCGACATGGTTGGGCCACTCAAGAAATCCTCGCGTGGAGGACAAACCCATCTTTTGGTGGCGGTCGACAAGTTTACCAAGTGGATCGAAGCGGTCCCTATCACAAACTCAACTGCCATGACAGCAGTGAACTTCATCAAGTCAATCATCTACCGCTTCGGGGTCCCTCATAGTATCATAACCGACAACAGTACAAACTTCACGGCTGAAGAGTTCCGTGGCTTCTGCAAAGACCAAGGTGTCAAGCTCAACTACGCATCGATAGCGCACCCGTAGTCGAACGGTCAGGTGGAAAAGGCCAACGGACTTGTGTGCAGTGGGATGAAGAAGCGACTCCTGGTGCCGCTCAAGAGAGCTGCGGGTGCTTGGGTCGAAGAGCTACCATCCGTAGTTTGGAGTTTACGCACTACCCCAAACAGGTCCTCCCAATACACGCCATTTTTATGGTGTACGATGCAGAAGCAGTCTTGAACTTTGATGTGCAGTTCGACGCACCCAGAGTCATCGCATACGATGAAGAAGAAGCGAAGGACGCACTCGAAGATGGAGTCGACACGCTGGATGAAGCACGCGACATCGCGCTTGCCCGCACAGCTGTCTACCAGCAGAACCTCCACAACTATCATAGCCGTCGACTACGCAACAAGTCATTTATGGTTGGCGATCTGGTGCTTCGCCTGAAGCAGAAGAAGGTGCACATGCTCGCCTCCCCATGGAAGTGACCCTTCATCATCACAGAAATCATCGACGGCGGCGCATACCGTATGAAGCACGCGAAGACAGGAGAGCTCTCGCACAACCCTTGGAACGTTGCGCACCTGCGCCGTTTCTATGCTTAGACTGCTCAGTCATCAAATGTAATAGCACATGATGTCCAATAGCTGCAAGTTTCAGACGCGCTCTTTTCCTTACCAGGGTACCTAAGGGGGCTGGAAGGTTTTAAATGAGGCGGCCTGCTAGCTTAACATACAAAGTGGAATACAATCAATATTCCTCTATCTTTTTTCTTTTTACATCGACTCGTACAAACACCTTGGCCGCACCCGAACACTCGGGGCTGCGCCGCGCAGGTTCAAAATTCACACACCTTGGCCGCACCCGAACACTCGGGGGCTGCGTCGCGCAGGTTCAAAAATCACAAACATAGGCCGCACCCGATCACTCGGGGCTGCGCCGTATAGTTCTAACAAACACATAAATACCTCGGCCACACTCGAACGCTCGGGGGCTGCGCCGGGCAAACTCAAAACTTCACAACTAGCATAACGCACCCGAAGACTCGGGAGCTGCGTCAAAAAGCGTACAAACCACATCTCGTGACGCAAAATTTGCAAATCTCACACTTGGGGGCTACGCCCCGCATATACATTACAAAAATCCAAAATAGCTCCAATGAGCATACATACATACTGCAGCAACGCAACAAATACCCATATACATTACAACTCAAAATTGTACAAAAACCGAATTCTAACCTACTCTGTAGGTTCCTCCTTTGGCTCCACCCAGTTCTCTTCTTCCTTTAAAACACGGTGAACAATAACGAGCGCATCAAGACGAGTCGCTTGGTAATGCTCCTGCCACTAGTACCCGTGGTGGACCTTGGGAGATTCTCTTGAATTCAAGGTCCGGGCGGTGAGCCCGAACAAAGGCGAGTGCAGCAGTTGCCCCGCCAATGAGTTGCGCTCGAACGAACTTCTTAATGGCCTTGCCTTCACGAAACTTCTTCAGCAGCGCCGCCAGACCTTGAGGTTGCTCGTTCAACGGAAACAAGAATCGGTGCACTCGAGCTAGAGCCGACCTGCAGGTTTCCAGCAGAATGGCCGCACGCCAGGCACGGTCTTGAAGCTTAGCCAACACACGACCTCTCGCCCTATCTGACAAGAAGGGGTGGGTGGAATAATGCAAGCTGTTGGTGTCGTGGGGTAGATAACACGGCAGATGGTACTTTGGGGTAGCTTGAGTTGATGGGCACGGCGACTCTGGTATCTGGGAGATTGTTTAGCATTGTAGGGATAAAGGGTTTACCCAGGTTCGGCCTCTCCATTGGAGATAAAGACCTACTTCCTGCCATCTTGTTATTGATCTCGATCTCGATAACCCAGCTACGACAACAGAGCCGGATCTCGATCTAGGTTACAAGGTTCGCTTGGTAGCGTATGTTTCTCTCTAGGATTCTCTCGCCTAAGCTTGGATCGTAAAAGGTTCTCCCTTAACTAGGGCTCAGGGTCTGGGTTATATAGATGACCGGGTCTCCTGGCGCTTTACAAGATAAATCCGGGTTCTACCCAGACTCGGAGTCCTACTCTAGCTCTTCTGGCCTTCGTGTCCTCCAAGTCCTGAACCGCCTCTGCTCTTCTAGAACCTTTCCTTCCTGAACCGGGTTACCGCCAAACCTACTGGCCCAGCGACATAGCCCGGCCCATGCTGATGGTTAGCTGGCCTGGCCGGGCCTCCTGCCTGGCGGGTCACGCTTCCCTCTTCATGAGCCTACCGGGTTATTATCCCCCCATCAGTAGCCCCCAGGTTAACCTGGTTGCCAGGTTGGCATGTTCTGCTTCTATTCTTGAATATTGCTTCGTTGAGCTGAACTGTTATCTTGGTCAGCCGGTTAACCACCTGAAACATAAAATAATATACAACAAATTAAATGCCAGGTTACATCACTTTTCTCCTGAGCTTAGCCAGCCCTTCTTGGCGACCTAGGACATAACCTGGTTAAGATACACCGGGTTCATATGCCACCGGGTTTCACTTTCGACACTTAGCGAAAATCACAACTCTATTGCGGGCCTGTTACCAGTCATAAACGCGGCCAAGGAATATTCCTTTTGCCTCTTCTGCTCGACATTAACTCCCAGGAGAGGATACTTATCTTATCCACTCATTTTTACCTCAATACCCCTAGGGTTTTCACCACGGTTATAAATAGAAGACCATAAGACACGCAGTCTTTTTCCCCATTCCATTCATCTTCATCATCTTCCTCGCGCCCACACTGCACCAACTGCAAATCCCCTCTCAAAACGAGCCTCCAAATCTCCGCGTAAAGATCCGCAGGTATGATTCTATCACGCATCCATACTTCGCATTCGATTTCTCTCTGAGTCGCGCCCAAATTTACTTTGTATTTTCCTCTCCCCACATCCGCATCTACAGCTAGGGTTCCTCATCGCCATTGTTGCATCCAGAAAACCTCGAAGCTCCGCAATCATGGTGAAGGAGAAGGTGAAAGCTGGGGTCCCCGTGCCGCGAAGAAGACCGCGAAGAAACCTCCCAGCTCCCACGCTGGTGCATCTGGCTCCGCCGCCCCCGCTGCTGCTCAGGTCAACTGGACCAAGTCCACAGTGACAAACCTGATGCTGCAAGAATATGTGAACTGCGGCGAGCTTCCCCCCAAAGAGGAGATCCACTGGCGTCCTGCTGGAGAAGAGATCCGCCCCAACCCCAAAGACAGTGAGGTCGTCGTTTTCCTTGATCATGTTCAGCGTGGTCTCCGCCCCCCGGGTTCCCTATTTTTCCGCCGGGTTCTCAAATATTACGGCCTTAGGCCCCAGGACATAGGCCCCAACTCTATACTCAACATCAGTAACTTTGTTGTCTTCTGTGAGGACTACTTGCAAATGGCTCCTAGCCTTGATCTTTTCCTCGAGTTTTCCTATTGCAATCCGTCTCGCAAGGACCAAGTGATCCCATATGGTGGAGTTGCAATCCAGCGCCGCAGGGAATGCGATTTCCCGCTCTCGCTTTAGCCAGTCACCCTAAGGGTGGCAAAACACTTACTTCTATTGCAAAGACACCTCACCCGAGTCAGACGATGCTCGTTACCTAGCTTTTCAGAACTCAGGCTTGTCGTACGAGGCTAAGATGAACAGTTATGCTGATGACGCTGAACGGGTTAAGCTCGAGCCCATAATTCGTCGGGCCAAAGCTTTACACGCCCATGGCCTCAAGGGCACGGACCTTGTCAAGTGTTGGATTGGTTGGTTCATCCAACCACTCAGCATCAGGACCTGGCTGCTTTGCCAATACACTGGTGAAACCACTGATAGCATGCGTTACTCTGAGATGACGCTAACTGACGACCAAGTTGTGAAGAATGCCAAGAAACTCCTTGGCGAAAACAAAACTGCCATTGCACTGGACAGGCTTGCCCCATTTAGTGCTAAGAACAAACCCTCCACGGTAGAAACCAATCCTCACTCATTTCCGCTAACCGTAACCCAGTAATTTCATCCATAACATCTTACTGGTTTAACTTCTTTTCTCAAGACTCTAAGTGGTGGAGCATAGACTACACCCCCACGTCCTCTCCTGATGGGAGGACACAGAAAGTGAAGATGAAGAAGAAGAAGAAGAAGAAGAAGAAGAAGAAGAAGAAGGTGAGCTAGACTCTGTAGGCTGGCTCTTCATCCAATTGATTAACAGTGAAGTCCCCAACAAGGACTCCTCTACTGACAACCCGGCAAATCTTATTCCAGGCCCTACTGACCCGGCTTCTGACGTACTGTCGGGTCCCCAAACTGCTGGACCTCCTACTCAAAAGAGGACCCGGGCCACCATTGCTAAGGTGCCATACTCTTGTTTCTCAATTTACATGATGAACTCATCTCAAACCCAAGCACAAACACAGGAAAAAGAAGCTGAGAAGGAGGCTGAGGCGAACAAGAGGCGCCGAACCCGATCTTCTACAAACCACGTTTCCCTGAGCCCAGGTATCCCTCAACGCTCTTTATCAAGCTGGGCCAAATCCATCCAGAAGACGCCCAGCAAAAGTACCCTTTAGCTGGCAAGATCCGGGTTGCTAAACCATCTCGTTTATCAGATTCCTCCTCGGATGGTGTTAGCACACCCGAGGACTTCCAGATCAATGCCGGGTTAGAAATGCTCTCCATCTTTTCCATACTTCACTATTTCATTGTACTTTTACCTAACCATCTCGTTTTGTTTCAGCACCAAGGCCATTGCGGAGGAAGACTCGGATTCTCCTCCAGCCGCATCTCCTCTACCAACTACAACAGAGCCCTCTCCAACGGAGGCACATGTTGAGGAGCCGGCTCAAAAGGAAGAATCTGCTGCAGAGAACGTGGTTGCATCTCCACGAAGCCCACCACCAGCTGCTCCACAGCCATCCCCCACTACACAGTCACCCGAGTTAGGGTCTGGCACCAAAGAGGATGACCAGGAAGTGCTGATAACCGGGTCTCGACAAGGTCCGGCACCTGGCATTTCCAAGGTCATTGCCAAGGTGACCGTTCCTGAAATCAAGATGGATCCCTCTACCAAAGGCAAGGATCCAATTTCTTCTTTAGACCTGGCAGCTCTGGACTCCATGTCCACGCCATCTCTTTGCGAAGAATATTTCGCTCGCCTTGCTCACCACAAGAATCTGGAGACTGAACTTGTCTCCCTGATCCAGAAACGATACCAGGTACTCATTTTTTCTTGCTACCTCTTGCATAACTATACTCTGCCTAGCCCCCAAGCTCCAAGATTATCACTTATTGATGAACTTGGTGCTTGAAAGACAAATGTCGTAGATAAAAATTTCAGCCCTGTAGCCCCCAAGGCCCGGATTGTCTGTTTACATCAAGCTGGGACTTGAAACTTCACCGCTTAAAACCGCTCATCCTGTAGAACAAAACTTTAAACACTGTAGCCCCCAAGTGCCGGGTTGGCTGTCCACAGCTACCTAGGACTAACACTTAGAAAATTTCAGACTTTTTGCGCATGTAGCCCCCAAGTGCCGGGTTGCACGCCTGCGGCGACCCGGAACTACACCTTACACCATGAGAAATTTAAAATGTGTATCCCCCAAGTTCCGGGTTAACTTTCCTTCAGCAACTTGGGGCTTAATCACATACTACTCTCTGTTGTTTGTGAACAGGAACACGTGAGCAAAAGCAGTGAAGAAATTGCCCGGCTCCAAGGAATCTTGAAGGCCGAAACTGAAACCCGGGCTGATCATGCAAACCAACTTCAGGCCTCAGAAGAAAAAGTCACTGCTCTGACACAAGAAAATTCTGACCTGAAGAGAGATATGCAGGAGCACGAGGAAAACTTCCAGGAGCAACTGAACACACTGCAGAAGCAACTGAATGAGACCACCAGTGAGCTAACCCGGCTCAAGCAAATGATCTCCTACATGGTCTCCTCACTAGTTGGTAAGTTTGAAACTCTCTAAGCTGGTAAAACTAGCATGCTTCAAACCCGGAATCGAATCCTCACTTCTTTGCTGTGCGTTTCCACTCAGGTCCACGCGATGGCAACATGCGCAAGACTGCTACTGAGAAGATCAAATGTATGTACTCACTGGTGTGCCAACTATACTTTGGAAACTGTGAAGTCATCAAAGCAGCCAGGAAATGGGAGAACCCGCCAAGCACGTATACTGAAGTGCTTGGACACTTATCAACTATGCCAGGCTGGATCCACCTGTTGAAGAGGTTTGCTTGCAGAGCCGGGGTGATGCGCGGTCTTGCTTTGGCAAAGGCCTACCACCCCAACCTAGACCCGGCTCCACTTGCTTCAGGCTTTCCCCAGTACAATGCTGATGGCAGCAAATTTGATAAAAAAAATTCTACAGCCGGGTTGCGAAGCAGACCCGGTACGTAGCCACAAAAATTGCCAACAGCTTGATGCTCAACACGCTGCAGTATGGCTACAATAAAGCCAATGAAGAGGTCATTGACGATGAACCACAACGTATTGATCTTCTGCAAAGCTACAAGGACTCCATCATTGCGGATAAATCTGCTCCCAGTGTATCTACTGCCCCAAGCTCATCTACTCCAACCGTGCCTCCACCCTCGCGAGCTGCAGTGGAAGATGAAGATGAAGGTTACTTCCAACCTCTTCACCTTGTTACCTGGCGCGGAGATGGATGCTGCGCCGTTGCGAAAAAAAACAATCTTTATTCGGCCCTTGGGGCAATTAATGTAATAACTTAGCTCTTTTGATACTATGCCTGTGATGATGTGCGTACTCACTGGTAAAACCTTTATTGAACCATGTGAAAGCTTTTGTGTCCAAATACTTGTCTGTCTATGGTTTTGATGACCCTTTTGATTTCTTTAACTGTGAGCCGGCTTTCGCATGGATACCCTGTCGCAACTTCGCTGAGAAAAACAGGGTCGAACCAAGTCCCAATGGGCCTCATGGTTGATTGAATTTCCAGGTGAGCAATCAGGCCATATAATTGCGAGTCACATCAGCTCAACAGCAAGATAACCAAGAATAAACTAGTGGCATAAAAGCCGGGTCTTGGGATTGCAGCTACAAACTATTCAAGTAAGAGCCCCCAAGACCTGGATCAATGTTTATAAAGTAATGGCTTAACTATGCAACATTACCCCATTGATCCACATACTGGTGGGACGCGCTCTCGGGCATCCTCAAAGATAAAAAAAACAACTATCACACTTATTCTATGAAAGAAAACATAAACTTAAACATGCATACCACTAAACCCAAAATACTAAACAATGTTCTGCCGGGTCACAAAAACTTCGAGACCCAGATAATCGTATGAGCCGGGTCTTGGGGAAAAAACTTCGCCACCTCAATGACCAGCCCCCAAGACCAAGCTGAACAAAAAACTGTTATGGCACATATTAAACAAAAAATAACCAGCTTGCCAATATCAACTGAAACTAAACTGAAACAAGACAAATTTCTGTTCAACCTTTACTTTATTGATAGAAAAGGTTAGGTCAGCAAGCCGCCTCATTAAAAACCTTCCAGCCCCCTTAGGTACCCTGGTAAGGAAAAGAGCGCGTCTGAAACCTGCTGCCTGTTACATCGTGTATTACATCTCATATCTCTTTCTCATGCTAAGTATAATATGGGCGCAGCTGGGCAATGTTCCATGGCCGCTCACGCTCTTCTAATGAAAAGGTGGAGTGAGTGTGTCATTTACAGACTCGGACTTTTCTCTAGCATCCACCAAATAATATGAACCATTGTTCAATTTCTTGCTTATGATGAAGGGCCCTTCCCAAGGAGGAGATAACTTGTGCATCCCTTCCTTGGATTGCGTCCATCGCAGCACTAAATCTCCCTCCTGGAAAGTGCGAGTTTTAACCCGGCGACTGTGATACCGCCTCAAATCTTGCTGATATATTGCTGATCTCTCCAATGCTTGTTCTCTGTTCTCCTCTAGCAGGTCCACAGAATCCTGCCGGGTCTGCTCGTTTTCTGTTTCAACGTAAGCCGCCACGCGAGGCGAGTCATGAATTATATCACTTGGCAAAACTGCCTCTGCCCCATACACCATAAAGAAAGGGGTCATCTTGGTGGATCTGTTTGGTGTTGTGTTGATTCCCCAAACTACTGATGGCAACTCCTCAACCCACGCTCCGGCGGCTCTGATGCACGGGACCCGGAGACGTGGTTTCAAACCTCGAAGCAACTCCTGATTTGCTCGTTCTACTTGTCCATTGGCCTGCGGATGAGCAACTGAAGCAACGTCTAAACGTATACCCTGGTTTCCACAGAACTTTGCCATCTCACCAAGGGACATGTTAGTGCCATTGTCTGTGATGATACTATGAGGATACCCAAACCTGTGTATGATCTGCTTCAAAAACTTGACTGCTGTAGCTGCTTCACAATTTGTAACAGGCATCACCTCAACCCACTTTGTAAACTTGTCAATGGCAACCAAGAGGTGGGTTTTCTTGCAAGGAGACATGCTAAAAGGACCCACCATATCAAGCCCCCAAACTGCAAAAGGCCAAGTCAAAGGTATTGTTCGCAACTCCTGAGCCGGCACATGAATTTGCCTTGCGTACTCTGGCAACCATCACATCTGCTTACCAGGCGCTCTGCATCTGCCTGGGCTGTGAGCCAAAAGAAACCGTGTCTGAAAGCTTTTGCTACTAAAGACCTTGTTGAAGCATGATGACCACAATCTCCCTCATGAATCTCTTTCAGAATTTGCCGGCCTTCCTTTCCAGACACACATCTCTGAAACACTCCGGAGACACTTCTCTTATATAACTCGCCATCAATAACCACGTAAGCCTTAGCCCGGCGCACAATTTGCCGGGATATAACTTCCTGCTCTGGCAGCTCTCCACGCAAAAGATACGCCAAGTAAGGTTCTGTCCACTCTGGAATTTCATGAGTTGCTGCTACCAACTGCGAATCCGGGTCTTCCTGACGCAAGCTCTTCCACGTCCTGAGCTTACTGATGGAGTCCATAGCTCGTCCAAGAAAACATTAGGTGGAACCGGCTCTCTGCGTGAGCCGAGTCTTGAAAAGCATCTGCAGCATCATTTTTCCTGCGATCAATATGATCCACCTGATAGCCTGAGAAAAACCCGGCTACCCTGTCCACCTCTCTTCTGTAAGCCGCCATTGTCGCATCTTTTCTATCCCATGTTCCTGAAACTTGCTGTGCCACAAGATCTGAATCCCCATAGCAATTGATATGCTTGATGTTCATCTCCTTTGCCATACGCAAACCATGCAACAAGGCCTCATATTCTGCCACATTGTTAGAACAATCAAAGTGAATCTGCAAAACATAGCTCAACTTATCACCCTTGGGAGAAGTTAACACAACTCCAGCTCCTGAACCTTGTGCTTGCTTAGACCCGTCAAAGTGCATGACCCAAGGCTTGAGACCGGGGTAAGGGGTGGTGCACTCAACTGTGTCCAATCATTAAGAAAATCAGCCAATGCTTGAGACTTGATAGCTGTGCGAGGCACATAGTCAATGTGGTACGGCCCCATCTCTATTGCCCACTTGGCAATTCTTCCTGTAGCTTCTGAATTTCTGATGATATCTGCTAAGGGTATTGAACTGACCACTGTGATTGGATGCTCCTGAAAATATGGTTTCAACTTTCTACTTGCCATGAAAACACCAAACACTAGTTTCTGCCAGTGGGATAGCGCTGCTTTGCTTCTGATAACACCTCACTAACATAATAGACCGGCCTCTGAACCGGGTTTTCCTTGCCTTCCTCCTTACGCTCGACCACCACCACAGCACTCACAGCCTGAGGCCCGGCAGCGACGTATAACAACATGGGTTCCTTGGGACCCGGGGCCGCCAGAACTGGCGCTTCTGATAACTGTTTCTTCAGAGCTTCAAATGCCTCATCTGCTTCCTGATTCCACACAAAGTTGTCTGTTTTCTTCAGTAACTTATACAAAGGGATTGCTTTTCTCCGAGCCGGGATATAAACCGGCTTAGCGCAGCCACACAGCCTGTCAACTTCTGAACATCTGCCAATTCCTCTGGTTTTTTCAAACTTTGGATGGCTCTGATTTTTTCCGGGTTTGCCTCAATTCCGCGCTCTGACACAATGAAACCAAGCAATTTTCCCGCTGGAACTCCAAACACGCACTTTGTAGGATTGAGCTTCATCTTGTACTTCCTCAAATTTTTGAATGTTTCTGTAAGGTCACTAATAAATGACCCGGCTTTTTCTGACTTGATCACCACATCATCCACATAAGCATGCACATTGCGTCCAATCTGATCATGAAAACAGTTTTGAATACACCTCTGATAAGTTGCTCCTGCGTTCTTCAACCCAAAAGTCATGGTCTTGTAACAAAAAGCACCAAAGGGGTGATGAACGATGTCTTTTCCCAATCCTGCCTATTAAGCTTGATCTGATGATAACCTGAATATGCGTCCAGAAAACACAAGAGCTCGCTGCCTGCAACTGCGTCAACAATTTGATCGATGCGCGGCAGTGCAAACGGGTCCTTGGACAATGCTTGTTGAGACTTGTAAAATCGATGCACATCCTCCACTCATTATTTTTCTTCAGAACCAAAACCGGGTTAGCCAACCACTCTGGGTGAAAAACCTCCATGATAAAGCCGGCTTCCAATAACCGGGCTATCTCCTCTCCTATAGCTTTTCTTCTCTCTGCATTCATTTTTCTCAAACCTTGTTTTACCGGCCTTGCCTTTGGATCAACATGTAAACGGTGCTCAGCGAGTTCAGTCGGAATGCCTGGCATGTCACTAGGTGTCCATGCAAAAACATCCCGATTCTCACGGATGAACTCGATGAGCGCGCTTTCCTATTTATCAGTTAGGCTGGTCCCTATGGCGAACTGCTTGGAGGAATCCCCAGGCACAAAATCCACCATCTTGGTATCTTTTGCTGCTTTAAACTTTGCCCTGTCATCTTCTGTTGTTGGTTTTTTGAGTGCCTTGTTGTCCTGCGGGTCAAGATTAGACCTGTAAGCTTTCAACTCCTCTCTAGCACAAGTTTGCTCTGCCAGGGCTGCATCTCCCTCGTCACATTCTGCTGCAATTTCTCTGTTACCATGAATGTGATGATCCCCTTGGGACCCGGTATCTTCAACTGTAAGTACACATAACACGGCCTTGCCATGAACTTGGCATAAGCCGGCCTTCCGAACAACGCGTGATAAGGACTTGGAAATTTCACCACCTCAAAAGTGAGCCACTCTGACCTAAAGTTATGGATAGACTCGCCAAAAGCAACCTCTAATGAAATTTTTCCCTCTGGTGTAGCTGACTTCCCAGGAACTATACCATGAAACACTTGACGTTTTCTGTAACTGTGATTCCTTCAGACCCATGCGTAAAATGTCTCCCAATACAAGATATTAATGCTACTACCACCATCCATCAAAACCTTCTTTAGCTCAAAGCCATGAACTGAGGAGCCACAACTAAAGCAAGCAGACCCGGGTGTTCCACCACACCCGGGTGATCTGCTCTACTCCACGTAATAGTATGCTCTGACCATCTTAAATACCTTGGTACCCCTGCAGCCACTGAGTTAACTGCCCTTTTGACTATCTTTCTCTCTCTCTTGGTCGTGCCACTAGTATATATATGATATTGGCCAAGTTGCCTTGGCTGGTTTGAGAATCCACCCTGGTTACCTGTATTTTGGCCGGGTCCTGCGTTGCCAGTAGGTACCGCATTTGCTCCAGTTAAAGGCCCCGCAGCCGGGTTAGCACTCGGGCCGGGTCCTCCACCTCTGTTTGCTCCTTGCAAAGCTCTCTGAACTTCATTGTTTTTCCACCTGTTCAGATCTACACACTGGGCCAATGAATGATTGGCGGGTCTGCCGTTCTTGCTATGACGAGGACACGGCATCCTGAAGGCCTCTTCAGTGCTCATTGGACGTGATCCTTGATAACTATTTCCACCACTGTAATTCCCATTGTTTCCCTGATAACCTCTGTTTTCCTGATAACCTCTGTTTTCCTGATAATTTCCGTCCATCCTTTGCCTCTGAAACCCGGCATTTGCGTTTGCCACTAGCTCTGAGTTTCCCTCCTGATGCCCACGCTTGTGCTGATTCTGATTGTTGTTGTTATTGTTTCCCGGGCCATTGTTGTTCCTTCCTCCATTATTCGCAGTACCTTTCCCTTTTTCTTCCTCACTATCATCTGGGTCTTGTCCGTGGCTGCGTGTCTGTTGCACGCATCCATCAACTCTGCCATAGTAACAGGCTTAACCCGGTGTCCCTCCTTCATGCGGCCCAGCTTCTGGACCAAGGGAGCGTACTTGCAAGTTTTTTCCATCGATGAAATTGCGTCCTTGGGCTCAATACCAGATGAGGAGTGAAGGATCTCCGTGACCCGGCCCATCCAGTGACGTGCTGACTCGCCTTTCTTCTGTACACAACGATCAAGATCTTCAATGGAAAACAAACGCTTGCACGTACCCTGAAATGCTTGATAAAAACTGTTTTCAACTCATCCCAGGAATGATAGATTCTCTGGCAGATTCTTGAACCACAACTTCGCTGCACCATCACTCATCATCAAATACATGTACTTTGCACAAACATTCTCTGTGGCATTGCGTATACACATTGCCATCTCATAGCTGCTCAACCAGCTTGCCGGGTCCATGCTCGGCTCGTAATTGGAAATCTTGCTTGGCTCCTTGAACTTCTCAGGGAAAGGCTCCGCTCTAATGGCATCTGAAAGACACTTTGGCCCGGCTAAGGTAGAAGAACTTGCAAAAAATTATTGTTACCCGGCGAGCTTGCAGACGCTGCTGGTGCGGGACCCGGTCCTCCTTGTGGTACTCCAGCTGCAGGTATTGCCGGGTTTGCATTGGCTGCACTTCTTCCCGCTCGCGATCTATTGACTATCTGCTGAGCCACAGAAATTGCAGGGGCGGGTTGGTGCTGCTGATTGTTCTGGTTCTGGTTCTGCTGGGGCGGGTTTTGCTGCTGTGCCGCGGCAAGCCCGGCCAATGGCGGGTTCTCACCGTGGCGACTCTTACTACGATAAGTTGTGGAATGAAGTGCACTTTTCTCTTTGAATACTGAACTTGCTGAACACTGCGGTACGCAACATGTCAATGGCACGCCGGCTTCAATCTCTGCTGGCGAGTCTCCCAATGGAATACGGTCAAGTGCTAAAGTTGCGGCATACACGTTATCTGCTGGATTGGAAAAATGACCCGTCGGCGTGTGGAACCTTGGTGTTCTGGGCGGCAGACCCGGATTTCCCCTGGCTCCCCCAGCGAGAAACCCGGCAATGCCGCAGTCGCAGCACCGCTCTCCTGTTCCTCTTTTGGTTCTGCATTTGTTCTGGCTACTGGAGCCACCTGAGTTATATCGATTGGTTGATTTTTGGGGTTCTAAACAATACCGCTGGATTTATGACATTCTCCCCTGGGCCAGCCGGCTCTGATGCCTCCTCTGGTGAGCCCTGGTCATCTCATTGAGACGATTTTCCTCATCCTCTATTTGCTTTCGCCTAACCTCCATATCTTGCCTCTCTGCCATTGTGTCTCTGCGCATCTGCTCCAAAGCCCGGCGTGCTGTATCCAATTCTATAGCTCTAGCCGCCACGTTTTCTGGGGTAACCAACCTCGTGAGTGCTGATGGATCTAGGACCAGGCCATTGTTAAACAAGGCCTGGGCACCAGTCGTGTTGTTTCTTTCTTCGCCCTGAGCCCGGTTATTGAGAAAACCGAAGCTGTTCCTGTAACGCGCCGTGTCTTCACTTTCCTCTGACACCGAAGCCGGGTCTCCATCAACTCTTTGACCCGCCAACTCCAGTACTGGTGGCAATTGTTGCTGTTGTTGACCCGGAGTAAAAGCAGGTGGCACGACAGTTGATGGTGATGCTCCCATGTTGGTAGACGGGGCGTGTAAACTGCCACCCTCCTAACCGGGCTTGGGCTGGACTCTTGCTCCTCTTCATCCTCTTCTTCTGCCTCATATCCGAACCGGCCTTCAAACAGGGGCAAGATCGATTCTGAATCTGCATGGTCCACCACATCACCCGGGATTTGAGCCGGGTTTCCCGATCGTTCCTCGTGCGTGTCAGGGGCAGCTCATCTTCAGCCGTGCCAACTGATTCCTCTCCATCAGATTGAACAATTGTGGCAGCTCCTGACACAGATTCATAGTCTCCATCACTAGCAGATCTAGTTGCAACCATACCAACAAAAACATTAAACTTGCCAATTGGAATAACATCACCTGATTCAAGTAGATCTGATTCCGGCCCCCAGCCAGAATCATCAACGATGGGCTCTCCTTGCGAGTTGAGGGTGATCTCGCCGAAAACAAAATTCTCCACTCCTTGCATTGCTTCTCCCATGATGGTGACACCTTTGGACGCGTTTCCCACAGACGGCGCCAACTGTCGTGGGGTAGATAACACGGCAGATGCTACTTTGGGGTAGCTTGAGTTGATGGGCAAGGCGACTCTGGTATCTGGGAGATTGTTTAGCATTGCAGGGACAAAGGGTTTACCCAGGTTCGGCCTCTCCATTGGAGATAAAGACCTACTTCCTGCTATCTTGTTATTGATCTCGATCTCGATAACCCAGCTACGACAACAAAGCCGGATCTCGATCTAGGTTACAAGGTTCGCTTGGTAGCGTATGTTTCTCTCTAGGATTCTCTCGCCTAAGCTTGGATCGTAAAAGGTTCTCCCTTAACTAGGGCTCAGGGTCTAGGTTATATAGATGACCGGGTCTCCTGGCGCTATACAAGATAAATCCGGGTTCTACCCAGACTCGGAGTCCTACTCTAGCTCTTCTGGCCTTCGTGTCCTCCAAGTCCTGAACCGCCTCTTCTCTTCTAGAACCTTTCCTTCCTGAACCGGGTTACCGCCAAACCTACTGGCCCAGCGACATAGCCTGGCCCATGCTGATGGTTAGCTGGCCTGGCCGGGCCTCCTGCCTGGCGGGTCACGCTTCCCTCTTCATGAGCCTACCTGGTTATTATCCCCCATCAGCTGGCATAACCATCCAGCCGATCATGCAAGCGTGCCGCTTCCGCTGGCTCATCCAAACAAGCACTTGCGCAAGCATAGAAAAGTATCATCAAACAGTCAAGCAGCACAACAGCTCGTTGTTTGTTTCGAGCACACTTACATTCCAGCTGCATGTTCACCTTGTCCAGCTCCGCTAGCAAAAAGGTCTCCCGCTCTGTGGCAGGTGATGGCCTCGACTGCAACTCAGCCAGCGCACCTCTTGTCTCCTTCAGCTCTTCCTCCACGCCCGCAAGCTTCGTCTTAAGATAATTGATGAGCTTTTCATCATTCTTGCTTCGAGAACTCGCCTTACGGGCAGCACCTCCAGCGGAAGAGCCAGCAGACTCGTCGGGTGCTCCGGGCTACACAAAAGCAACTTCAGTTGTAATCACTTGGCAAAATCAAGTGTGTACCCCGACCAGTAGACTCGGGGGCTGCAATCTCAAGAAACGCACTCCAAACACACAAGTGATATAAAAAGGATTACATTTGTTCAACAACAAAATAGAGTCACGATTCATTACAGGCAAAAGAGGAAATAAAAGGGAATCTGCCCTACTCTCTAAGATATCGACTCCGACCTAGACCTAGAGGTACGAGCAGCACGGTCGAAAAGGGCGGCGGCGCGCTTCTCCAACATGGTGACCATCTCCCTCGACAGCGCCCCCGCCAGCTCCCTCATGGCACTTGTTACAGCCGACTTTCCGTCAGATCTCTTCGGGAAGCCAGCTACAACTTTGTCGAAGTCACCTGCAACACCGTGACAAAGCAGCATCTAGAATGTGGACTCAGAGCCACATACCATTTGGGCATGGGCGTAGTTGGCCAGCGTGGATGTCACGGGCCCGAACATCCTGGCCAAGCCGTCGACAGTCATAGGAGGCGTGCCTCGGGGGAAAGTAGTCTAGTGTACCACCGTCAGGGCACTCGCAGACTTAGCAAGGGAGTCCTTAACCCGGGTGCATATCCCGTCAAAGGTACCCATTGCATCCTCGAGTGACCCCTCGTCTGCAACAGGCGCCGAGCCAACAGCTCCTGTCAGATCACCAAACTTCAGAAACGGTGCACAACCTCTACCTCGGGATAGCACAGACAAAAACAAAGGCATCCTACCTCCCATGACATCAGCAAGAGAGCGGAGTCGCTCCGGTTGCAGCACATCACGAGCCTCCACTTCCTTCAGCTTCTGCTGAGCATTCACTCGCTCAGCGTGGAGCTCCTTATCCAACTCCTGTATGCGGGCCAAGGCCACCTCCCGGTCACCTGTGCACAGGACATACAAAAGTTGGCATCGCAAACTCAAAAGTGCCAAGAAGTAACAAAGCGAATGCGGAAGATGCTTATGGTCCGACTGCTCCATCTTGGATCACAGTTGGTCGCGCTCCTGCTCCACACGGACATATGTCGCACCCGATTCCATCAAAGTGTGGAAGAAAGGATGCAGACACAATCAGGACTTCAGAAACAATAGGCGAAAATAAGCATGAGTTTGAGCCTATGCCCAACTACAACGCAGTTGCACATAGCCACGGGGGCTACTCCCATCGAGAGCGATGTCGCGCACCCAATAAACATAAAGGTTCAGAAGATGCTTACGTGGTCATATTGTGCCGGCAGTGGAGCACCCGAGGAAGAAGGCGCGTCCTCCTGAGGTTTGGGTGGCGCCATAGCAGCGTCATCTGGTGGTGGTTCTGCTCGAACCTCCTCACCCGAAGACGAAATAGGAGTCACTTCGAGGGCTCTCGGTGGCACGTTAGCCTCTGGGAGGACGTCCTCCTCCGGGCTGAACAACAAAAAATTCAGAAAACAAAGACAAAAACAGGGAATCTAGGCAAAAAATCGAGTGCTTACCTCGCATCTTCATCATCACTCAGAAGATTAGTGAAGTTAAGGTGCGCGCCAAACTCCGAGTCTCCTTCGGGAGGGGCTGTGCGTAATGGGTTTACCACCATGGGTTCCCTCGGGTCAGGAGTCGAGGAACCCAAGTCATCACCGTCCTCGGCCACCGGATCAACGGGAGACCGGCTGGCCACAGTCGAAGTTGTATCACTCCGACGGAGTCGCTTTCGTGGCTGCTCTTCCTCCTCTTGCCCGGACTCTTCCACCTCCTCGGCAGGTGTGTGCGTGGAGGCGAGGGAGACCTCATCGCTATCCGGCTCAACCGCCATAAATCTCTACCTCCGCAGTCCTACCATTTTCGGGTAGCGGAGGCAAAAGCTTGGGGGAGACATGACCCTACATTCGCAAGTCCACAAGGTTTCAGTCGAAACACAAATAAATTTCGCATCCTTGGCTAAGTTTTGGTGTACGTAAGTTAGAAAAATTATTGTTTTCTACTACGAACCCCTTCAGTGGTATCAGAGCCAATCTATGGGTAGTTTTGCTGGTACGGTTAGAACACATGTTGAATGTGGGCATGGATCTTATAATTGTTACCCTCTCGCGTGCACTTGCTATTGTTGTCGGCATCGAGTTGATGAAGCGGCCCGGACCGACCTTACGCGTACGCTTACGCGAGACTGGTTCCGCAACTAACATATGGCTTGTACCATATATGCGGCTAGCGGGTGTCTGTCTCTCTCTCTCTCTTTAGATGGCTTAGCATTTTCAATGGAGGGCCCAAAAGGGATGTAAAACAGACAATTGTTTGATTGATGTTGTGGTTGATGTTCGTAGGTAAGAAACGGTTCTCTTACGAAAGCCTTAGAAGCCACGTAAAACTTGCAAAACATAAAGAAAGTAGAAACGTCTAACTTTGTTTTGCAAAGGCATTTTATATGACATGGTTACGGTAAGTATTATGAATTGTTCAACTTATCAAAGGCAAAAGGAGGCGCCGCGGACTCGGAGCCCTGCCGGGGCGCGCCATGAAGATCAAGACGCAAGACCATGTCATATTGCACTTCATTTCATTATTTGATATTGTATTGTTGTGTGTATATCCTATTGATTGCTTATATATATTAGATATACGACGGTAGCCATAATAGGATGATCCCTTAATAAAATACCAAAATTGTGTTCTCCCTTAGTGTGCACCACCGAAAGTTCTCCGTTACGAGGCAGGCCGTGACGATCGGGTGTCAGACGTATCTGCGTTCACATACCGTGGGTGTAAGCCACGTTGCATAAGCAAAACACTAAGGTTTAATTGGCGAGCCTAGTATGTACATACATAGCCTCGGAACACGTGAAGATCGAAAGATTGAGCATGAGTCACATGAATGTTGTGATCGACATTTCGATGTCCACCCTTGCAACTTTGCCGCCGGCCGTGACGATCGGGGTGGTATAGTGAATTGGGATCGTCTAATCGCTGAGATGGTTTTAGGGATGATTATCTCAGTGGAGTATGTTTGATAATTTGATTATAAACTAAGCTCATATTTTTATAAACTTAGCCTTATTATCTTTGTGATTATTTCTATAGATGGTGTTCTACTTCTACCCCAGCGACAATATCTATTTTGGTCACTTCCTTAGAGGAAGGTCACTTTTAACTGATGGGTCCAACTTGGTCTACTAGTTCGAGAAATTAAGGGAAACCCTCATACAAAATAATATACTCTACGTAATATAAGAGGCTTTAGGAGATGGTCCAGGAGATTCCGCAAGCGAAGAAGAAGATAAGGATTTTCGCCAGCGTCGTGACATTTTCATAAGTGTTCAAATCACCATGTCGTGTAGCATGGAGCCTCAGTTGAAAGCACAGTTTCAACACATGGAACCTTATGTGATGATGGATGCACTCAAGACCCGTTTCATAGACCAGATGAAACTTGAGCAGTTTGAGCAGCTAGATAAGTTTCTTTCACTCCAGATGGAAGAACACACCTACTTGGAAACTCATTTGGGCAAGACGTATGACATATACTTGAGTCTCACAGATGTCTATGACTACTGGATGGCGGATACTTTTGCGATAACTGTTGTGTTACATTCACTACCTCCCAGCTATGTGGAGCATGTCCGTGGCTATGTTGTGAAGAGTGAATCACTCACTCTCCTTGAATTCATAAGCCGGTTCAGGAATGTGAAAGTGGAACCCATTGAAGCAGAGATCATTGACCTATACGGTATATTCGATATACAAAATTATAATTGTATTATTTTTCAAAACACTTGTTGAAAAGTATCTGATACTTATTCTGTTTTATGAAAGCAGGACCTGATTCTTACAAGTGGGTTGAGAAGGACAATGTGATGGTGAACAAGTGATGGCAAGCAGGACAGTTGATGGCCAGTGGCGTTTACCCTCTACAGTTATCATTTCGGATTAGTAGTTTTGAATAAGAGATTTTGTAATCGTCTTTGAGAGTGATTTTAATTAGTGTGTTTTTGCATCGTGCAAGACAGTTATTCATAAGTGTAATGGAACAAGCCAGTTGTTTTTGATTATGAATAAATTCTTCTTATAATCATATTTCGGTTGCAAATAAGTTATTCGCATATTAATCTCATCGATAAAACGTTGGACATTTATAAAACCAGGAATGCTAAAATAAAATAAATATCCATAGCTAATAATAATATTGTTTTCAGAAACAACACCACCGAATTTTAATCATGTTGGCGTTGTAGCATATCACTATATACTTCGATCTATTGAACATACATGAGCCAATGTCTAAATGTGACGTGATGATCCAAACATTGATATGTCAATGAATAAGAAAAGTTGATTGAAAATCATGCATGATGATAATTAAATCAATATGGTGAATATCATTATTATTGGAACCTTTAAAAATAACTCTAAGTAAATAAAATGTATTTACTAAAAGAGACATTAATCTGAAATTGTTTGATAAAAGATCAAAAGGATTTTTAGAGAAAAGGTGGATACTAAATCGGGTCTATATGATTTGATAAAAAAGGACAGTGATTTGAGGTTATGTTTTTAGCATAAAGACTTGTGAAATATTGTTGCACAAATTGTAATAATTTAATGCACATCAAACATGTTGATTTGCATAAATATTATAGTCTTACTCGATTTGATAGAGTGTGGTCTTAAAAGGTATCTCTTAGAAGTTAAATATTATTTAGAGTAGTATTAGTAAAATGCCCCACTTTAGAAAATTGTTTTCCCATCGAAAATTCGTGTAAAACGACAATATTTTCAGTGTCGTGGTTTATAGGATTATATGATAATATAAAACTATACACGAATAATTCTTTGTAGAATATTCATAAAAGGTATGAAAATATATTCCATAAACTAAATACCAACAAGAGCAAAACTTGTGATGCTGCCTTGGTAAACTGTGGAAAATCGTTTTTCAAAACGAAAAGTTGATGGAATAGTGTAAAAGCTTAAATAAAGGTAATTGACCTTATTCCTATGAAGTATGGAGTAATGTGATGGAATATGTTTCGGAAACAAAAACTCTACGAAAGGAAATGAAAATGATGATAAAAGATCACAATGTTTCATGAGGAGCTTTTTGTGAAGATGGTACGAATCAATAATATATTTGTCAAGTCACAAATAGATATTCTTGATTAAGTGATTCTGTTGCCAGAACGAAATACATCTGCAAACTACAAAGAAATTAGATGGTACCAAATACGATAAACAATTAAGAATTATAAATCCTGAGTTACATTTAAGATTACAAAGGTAATTGTTATTTGAATCTTATTAAGTAAAAGTGGTTACTTAATCTTTTATATAGAAGGTTATATGAAGGGAATGAAACTATGGAAAGGACATAAAGCTAATTTTGTCATGAAGAATGTCTTGGACAAAATCAAAAGGTTTGACTACACAAACGTAGACATGCTTAAGTCTGTGTTAGCAAAGTGCTAATACTTCGTATGTTGGGTTTCGAATTGATAAATGATCAATGATTTTGTATTGATCAAAATATTGAAAAGAAATTATGTTTATATAATTTAAGTGGAAGTCAAATTAGCTTACCAAATCTGATATGTAAGAGACATGTTTTTGAGTGGGAGCTAGATGAGATGCATGGTCTCAAATGTGATTGACATTTTGAGTGGGAGCTTAATAAGTGTCCTTATATGTAAACGACATATAATGGAAGTACTGGTAAAAATAAATTAGAATTAATTAGTAATGAGAATGGAATTGCGATTTAAAACGTTGGTAATCTATTTAGATAGATCAGGAATTTTAAATAAAAGGTCAAGATGTTTTATTAGATTAGATTCTGAAAAGGTCAGAATGGAATAAATCAAGGAAAAGTCCTTGAAAAATCTAGTTAAAACATTTAGTGGATTTCTACACGATAATAGTGGTTGTGAGATATGTTGCCTCTTTTATACTGATATATTAAGTGGCATCGTATAAAACCATATTATGTGCTCGACGTAGTATGACCCATGTTCTTATAAGAAGAACAAGTACTAAGGTGAATTTATGAATTCACTATAAGTAAAACCTTTATTGTTTTGAAGGAAAATAAGGATAAAGATTTCGAGTCTATAGGGGATAGTGAACTCAACAAAACGTTGTTAAAGGATCTATCTGGATGACTGGAAGGACCAAATGTCGTAGGAACGTTTATTTTAGACACTAGATTGACAACTGAATGTCAGAATCTACATAAGTATGAAAGGTATATAGATACTGTGAAATTATACATATTGATTGGAGAAGAAAACGTGTTCTCTAACTAAGTGATTTCCTGGTGCAATTAGCTGATTATGAATCAGAGTATGCGCGGGGAAACGGAAGTCCCACCTAGTCATCAAATATGTATATATCTATACTACTATTAAAAGAGCAAACATGTTCGGGATACATTAAATTTGTGCCGTTTTATATTTGATCAACGCTCCAGATCGCTCCAATGTTTGACAACTCAACACACCTTTCGTTTTGATGATAATTACAAGGATTTGCCACTGCTCAAATAAACACTTCCACACAATCGCCGCTGCTGACGCCCTCCGCAGGGGGAACATCCGGCTCGCGTCGGCGTGTGCGTCCCATGGTGGTGCTCGTCGTCGCGGTCATCGTCCAAGAACTGTGACGGGCCGCGGTCCTGGAGCTCCCGGACCCTCCGCTGCCAGCTTGGGCGCCAACCTGCCGCCGTCGTAGCTGAAGCCGACCACGCCGAGCCGGGCCAGCGCCGCAGCCACGCACCGCGGCTGATATAGGGAGATGCTCTTGTCGTCCGAGGCGCTCGCGAGCCGGCCCGCACGGACTCCTTCCCCTCCCGGCGGCCGGAATGCGACAACCCAGACCTGGTCCGAGTGGTTGCTCATCGTCTAAACTAACGCCCTCGTGTGTACGTCCCACAGCCGTATCGTGTGGTCACTGACCCCGCCGCCACCGCCATGCCGTCAGGGCTCACGTCGATGCTCAGCACCCAGCTCGCGGCCCTGACATGACCCCGATGAGGCCCTTTTTCTTGGCATCGTATATGTGGATGTGGGAGTCATCACAGCTGGTGAAGAGCACATGAGAGCAGCGGCCGGCGCACCAAAGGAGGCCGCGCTCCCAAGATGCGCCGGCCGCGCTCCCAAGACGGCGCCAAACTGTAGAGTCACCGTCCAAAATCCAACTCCAACACGGATTGTACTTTGATACGAACTCAGTTCGAACAGGGATGTGTTGTCGGACATGGAATTCTTTTCCCGTTCGGTAAGGCAAAGGCGTCTACAAAAAAGGATTGAACTCTCTCGATAGAAAGCCCAACACACGCCCGCCCGCCCGTTTCACCCGTGCGACCGACATTGCTGCCGACAAAATCTCTGGAAGTCCGATCCGTCCAGAATATATCTGTGGATTCAGGTTGGAGTGCAGGTCGATCGAGTGAAGTTTTTAACAAATCCGTTTTGGACATATCCTGACATACTTTGTGTTTGATAAATGACTCGACGGTCTAGAGTTAATAATGGAGAACATAGGAGACGCGGTGTTGCGGGTGGAAGCGGAGGCTGGAGATGGGCATGCTAAAATTAGTCCTGGTGTGTACCGCCTGTGAGATGCAGCAATGCTTCCACATTAGGTGCACAAAAACTGCAAAATTTGGAACCGGTAAACTTGTTGCATCAGTATCAATTAAAGTTCGAAAAAGTATGAAGGAGACAGATGATGTGGTGGCTTGAACTACTACAAATTGTGAAATTAAATTGTTTAGAATATGCCCTGTAAGTTTTGACGCCTAGCTAGCTGGCCAAATAAAGTGCAGAATTCTGTTGTTAGTTAGTAAGTGTAAAATTCTGTTGTTCAGTTAGTTTCGACGCCTACCTGGCCAAATGAAGTGGATCGATTGCAATAATGATGCATATGCATCTGGAGATTTTTTATCTGACAATGGTTGATTATATTGCTTCATGTGTTTTACTGATCTGCAGCTTGCTTTCAATATCATCATCATAGAGTCTGCAAATTTACATGTAGCAAAATCTCGGAAATTCTGCGGTGATCCTCTCTAACATGCATTGAGTACTATACAACTTTTGTATTATAAGGTTTAAACAGGACTACGTGCAATTTATCAGATAGTGAATGTGGAAGAAATTAGCTATACAGGTATACTGTTCACAATCAGAAACCGTTGCAGGTCCTAGCTTCCCTGCATCTCTCGGTATGTAGAGAGGTGCATAATTCCCTTGGAGACACATCAAAAGATCATGGGTCTATGGACAGAGAGTAGAGCACATTGAGTCTAATGTTTATGGAGATGATATTGATTGGGACATTTCGGTTGATAATAATGGTATTGACTGGGGCATTGGTGATGTGGATCAAATATGGCAAAAGTTTTGGATCTTGCTGAACGTACCGATGCCAATGTAAAATTGGCAGGTTCTGAAAATTATGGTGTTGACGTTTCAGCCTTCCATCAGCAAACAAAGAAGGCCTTACATGGGATACGTCCTAACATCACATTTAATGGGACATCTCTACTGACAGTCCTGAAGAAAGTGCTAATACTGAGAATGCTCTAACTAAATCATTACAATATGAAGAAATAAGACATTTCGTAGAGAATGAATACATAAATAATATTCCATGATTTACTTGAGGTATTTTTACATTCTTAATGCCCATTGTTAGATCCTAAAATCGCAAATGATTTAGAGCATGTCATGTAATTACAACGATTATTAATCTGAGTTCTTACTTTTTTGCATAAAAATATATGTTTTAAGTATTAAAGATGATATCTCGGTCATTGTACTTGTATAAGGCTGCTTTCCCAAAAAAAATTTACTTAAGATATTTCATATCACAAGCGTTCCTCTGATAATCATGGTCTTCACATGTGTTACCATTCTTTCATGAAGATATATCTTTATTACCTTTTGTTTGCTCAATTTTCCTGCGCAACAACTCGAGAATTTAAAATTTTGGTAGTTAACTGTTGTTTAAAAACTATATTAAATGTATGCGGAGATGTAAATAATGCAAGGGATATTAGATTTAAATAGAATAAAATGATATTGATATACAAGTGATGTAAATTTCGCTGTAAGATTTTTGTAAAAGACATGTCTATGTAATATAAATTATGAGACGTGCGTTGCACGTGCACGTGTACTAGTGTTATCAAGATAACAAATTGATATCAAACAAGGTGGTGTCAATGAATCGCAAAGAACATACGGTTCTGTATGGTACAAGCCTTTGAAGGAAAACTCTTCCACAAGCAAGCATTGTCATGAAACGCTTATAAGATAAGGTGTTATGATTAATAGTAAAATGCAGCTGGTTTATTTGTACTCTAGTGCAAGTGGGAGACTGAAGGGGATATGGCCTAGAGGCAAATAAATATTAAGTATTTATAGCATTATCTCATTAAGTTTATAATAAGTTTTTATACCGTGCTATAACTGTATTAATAGAAATTGTTAATACACGTGTGGTATATAAACAAACCAGAGTTCCTAGTAAGCCTCTATATATAAACTAGATCATTAGTCAACTGATGATCGAGAATTCCCGATCAAGGATATTTATATAGTTGATGATGAGGTCATTTTATTAGTGGAATAAAATGATGGACATACCCAAACAAAGTATTGCAAGAGGATCGTGTCATGAAGTTCATTATTGCAATAGGAAAGTAATATGGTAGCTTATTCCTTAGACCGTGAGATCATATTAATCGCTGCCTCTGGAGGGTACTTTGTGAAAGGACAAGGATGTCGCCTAGAGGGGGGGGGGGGGGGGGAGTGAATAGGCGATTTAAAATTTTCCGGTTTAGGCTTGATAATTGCGGAATAAAACTGGGTGTTTAAATTAGCAAGCTAACAGCCTAAATATACTAGGCTCACCTATGTGCTCCAACAACTTATACTAAGCAAGACAAGCAACAAAGTGATAGCAATAGAATAATTTAAGCACGAAGGTTATCACAATGTAAAGTGCATAAGTAAAGAGCTCGGGTATAGAAATAATCGAGGCACGCGGAGACGAGGATGTATTCCCAAGTTCCTCCTTTTTAGGTGAGTACGTCTCGTTGGAGAGGTGTGAGGCACCACAAATGTCGATCACAATGCCACAAAGGCTCACCCTATTCTCCGATGAACCACACCACAAAGGATTGGTTCACCTTCCACTATCGGAATCCTTCTAGGCGGAAACCGGAGCCTTTACAACAACGATCCGGGGCACACACCCACAACCGAATTGGGGCTCCCGAACAGCTACAAGTGACCACTCAAGGTCTCAACCACCACAAAGGCGTCAAGGGTCCAAAGACCAAAGAGTAAGAAGCTCACAAACTTTCAACTTCCACGAATCCTCGTGGAGAGCAAACCGATGCACCAAATGCAAATGGCAAGAGCACAAGTGCTCAAATCCTTCACTCTCAAATTCCAACAAAGCAACAAATGCTTATGGGGAATAAGAGAGGAAGAACAAAGAGGAGATGCACCAAGAACTCCAAGATCAAGATCTACTAGGTTCACCTCACTTAGAGAAGAGATGGATTGGTGGAAATGTAGATCTAGATCTCCACTCACTTTCTCTCAAAGATATACAAGAATCATGGGAGAGATTGAGAGAAAGGCAAACTTTTCCAAAGGTCAACAATGGAGGGGAGAGAGGGGAAAAACATGCTCAAGAGGTTAGAGAACCATTGGGGAAGAAACCCCCTTAAATAGGTCCCCTTAAAAAGTGCCCGTTGGGCAGTGCAGGGAGGCCGGCCCGGGAGCCGGCCTGGCTGGCCTGCACAGAGAGCCTGGCCTGGGAGCCGGCCAGACCGGCCTGGGGGCTGGCCACCCAGCAGAGGCGCCCGGCCTGGGAGCCGGCCAGGCCGGCCTGGGGGCTGGCCACCCAGAACCCGAAATTGTAACATCCATAACTTTTGCGAGAAAACTCCAAATGGGATGAAACCAACTTTGTTAGAAAGGTAACAACAAGATGTGGAACTTTCCTCAAGGATATTAAGAACCATAAATAGAGTAAAGTCACCACCCATGGGAAGTTGTGGAACTTTCCTCAATGATAAACCGATAATATTTCCAACACGAAAACGCAACAAGTTTTCCATCCAAAACCCGTTTTCGAAGAACTTGGGCATGTCATGAAGATCACGACAATCACCAAAACCCAACAAGGAGAAAAACCAAATAAGAACCAAGAAAGATGATATGCCAAGTATGCAAATGTTTGAGCTCTCCACAAAGATGCGATCAAGTTACTCACTTGAGAGCCCCTCTTGATAGTCCGCCGTCTACCCTATAACCCGGTCTCTCACTAACACCATGAGACCGGTAAAATAGAAACCCTATCAAGATCATACCTTTGCCTTGCGCATTCCACTTGAGCTAGATGATGACGATCTTGACTCCCTCAAGTTGGAACACCTTTCTTGATTTTGCTTGCTAGCACATGCTTGATGAAGACTTCTCCAAATACTCCCCCATACACCATGACGGGATGGGAGAGCCTTGCTAAGCTCCATCTTCATGAATCCACTTGAACTTCATCTTCTTATTTTGATATATATGATGGCTTGGAGATAACATGAATGTTCACTCCATCTTCTTTTCCAAGCCATGCTTGCAATAAGCTCAACTCTTCACATGACCATTCTTCATATAAACCATTCTTCATATATGATGGCTTGGAGATAACATGAATATTCACTTCATCTTTTTTCCAAGCCATGCTTGCAATAAGCTTAACTCTTCACATGACCATTCTTCATATAAACCCTTGGATAGAACCTTGGTCATCATGTAATCTTCTAGAGTCCAACACATGAACTCCAATCTTTTCCTATGGGCAAGATCTACAAGAATATCAATACAAACATTAGTCCATAAGGATTGTCATTAATTACTAAAACCACATGGGGCAACACATGCACTTTCACTTTGAGTGCATCAAACGTCAGTCCATAAATGGGTGACTATAAAGGTGAGACACTTGGGTATTCAAAAGGGGTATGTTGAGGCCTATGGATCAAGAGCGGGATTTGTTCATCCGCGTGATGGAAAGATACTCTGGGCCCACTCGGTGAGATTACATCTATAAAGGTGCGCATCGTATGACTAGGTCATTGGAGATGTAATATCACAGAACGAGTCAAGTAGCCCTTGTCGATAACAAGATAAAACAAAGCATAGGATGTTCACAATCGTATCTCGGACAAGGGTGGTATCGTGAGAACAAAAGGAATGAATATCATGTTAACGGTTCAAAGACGATTATTCTGGAATGCAAAGGGACCGTCATAGCCATCCAGGTCTCCCTGACGGTCATTGGCGAGCGAGGGGTCCCGACCATGTCTGGAGTATTTCCCGAACCGTAGGGTAACACACTTAAGGTCTTGACGACGCTTGGAGATCGTTTTGGAATTATCGGAATAATAGAAATTGAGAGAGATAATGAACCGGAAAGGTTCCGGTGGAATTGGAAGGGTTCCGGGGGAAAACCGAAGGAAGTTCAGAGTGGTCCGGAAGTTGTTACGGAGCCACGGGAGATTAAATAATATGCAAATATATTAATTATGAATTATATATATTTAAATATTAATTTAATATTAAATAAAATAGAAAAAATGGGCAAAACATCTAATGGGCCAAAAACCCAAAGGAGAGGCCCATGTGTGGCCGCACCACACATGGGGTGGTGCGCATGGGCCCCCGGCTGCCTTGGCCAGCCGCACCACCCCCTCCTCCCTTTTATTTAGTCCCACATGGGGGAGCTAAGGAGAAAGGCACCTCCTCTCCCCTAATAAATAGTGGGGCATATTATTTGGATTAATATACACAGAAAATACAATTAATTTGTATATTGGCCGAGGATGCCCCTCCGCCTATTCCCTCTCTCTCTCCACCTCTCGTAGTGTGTGTTCCCTCATAAGGATTGCGCGCGCGTGAGAAATCTATACCGCAGTACGCCGTCGTGCTGCGGGATTCCATCCAAAAGCTCTACTTCCGCTATCTCGGCTGGATCAGAGAGCCCGGGAGTCGTCGTCAAGCTCCACACGTGTGCGAGTACTCGGAGGCGCCACACTTGCGGCGTCAGGGCATCGTCGTCGTGCCACCTTCGTCTTCGTCTTCGTCGCGCCAAGTTCTTCACGACCTCGAGGTCGGCTACGTCGTCCACATCGACAACGCTTGTTGCGGGAGCGTAATCCCCGCTATCGGTCTACAAGGGTATGTTACCGATATCTCCTCCGTTACCGCATTACTAGATAGATAGATCCTTGGCTAAGTTTTGGTGTACGTAAGTTAGAAAAATTATTGTTTTCTGCTACGAACCCTTCAGCTTCGGCAACATGGCTGATACCGTATGCCTCAGATGTGGAATCATCAAAGGCGATCACAGCTTGAAACGGCCTCTTCCTAGCGCATCACTTGGGATGTCGTTGGATAATTTTGTAATAAGGATGTGATGTCGTGATAATGGCTTGCTGGATACTTTAAATTACTTTGGAACTAATCCCGAAGTTTATGAAAAGTACCATACAATTAGGTAGAAATGTTGGAAGGATCACCTACTAGTCTTGCAATAGGGAAGCAACTTCAGTCTGGGAAGGAGATCCTCCTGGCTTTATTTCATCGCTTCTTGTAAACAATATCACTATTATCTGATGACAATAGCCGTAAGTTAAAAAAATAGGGCCATAATAACCCAAATGTCATCTATTTTGACCTTTTGAGTGAGGGTTGGGAGGGAGGGAGGAAGGGAAGGTCTCCAACCAATGATGAATTCTTTTCGAATGTGCGGGGACACTGTCATAAAGATTAAACACATAATTAGTCTGCTAATCATGATGCCATCAACACCAAAAACACTTAGAAGATATTTCTAATTTAATTTCAAGCTCACAATGAGGAGCCGTAGTATCGACTCCATGGAGTTTAAGATGACTCAGGTCAAGTTGAGGAAGAGAGAGAGAGAGCCTTGAGGTGACACTTGGAAAGTTCACGACGACCTCCCTGACCGTGCCTCTTCATCCACACTATCCCAAAAAAGGACTAAGTCACTCAAATAAGACAATCAAACTTATTAAAATTACGACGTGTCAACTCTCGCAATGTGTATGACGAACTCCCTACTTACTCGACAAAAACGTTACTCGAGATAACCACCACTCTCTTGTTGTTCGATTATAACAACAAGAAGAAAGAAACACTTAAAATCTCAACAAAATAGCCGTGATGGCGGAGTAGACGGTTCAGAACAAGCTCTTTTCTTTTGGAAACATAATCGTTGGATCAATTCGTGATCACATGTTGAATTTAGGCGTGATACTTCACAAATTTGCTCAAGTATTTATGCTAAAAGCTGTAGAAATGACTGTTTTGAAGAACCTTGCATTTATATCAATGCAAGGGGTAAAGGGGATGTGATCTCTATGCGCATAGAGACCATTTTGAGAAAAAAAACCCTATACAAATGCCCTATGAACTTTACAAAAGGACACAAAAGTATGGTCGCTATTACACTAGCCAAACCGGCAACTGTTTCACTGTTACTTCCGCGTCCTCCTCGTCCCCTTTCCTCCAAACGAACCGAACAGCCATCACAGATCCGAGCTCGCGTCCGCCTCGGCCACCACTACCCACCGCCGCGACGACCGCCGCAAGCGCGCGGCTCCGAGACCCGAGACTTCTGCCCCGGTAGCCTCGCCGCGGCCGCGGGTGGGCGGCCATGGAGGACTACCCGGAGGAGCTGCGGACGCCGCCGGTGTCGCTGGTATCCATCGTGGGGTGCCAGGAGATGCACGCCTCGATCTCGTCGGCGCTCAGCTCCCTGCAGCCGCCCATGCACACGCTGGCCTTCCCGGACTTCTCCAAGGCCAGCGTCCTCTCCCGCACCGCCAGGAACCGCGACCCGCTGGCCCCGCCGCAGGCTCCCACGGGGATTCTCAAGAAGGACTGGCTCCTCAAGCACCGAACCCGGGTGCCCGCCGTCGTCGCCGCGATGTTCCGGGCCGATCAGGTCTCCGGTGACCCCGCCCAGTGGCTCCAGGCCTGCTCCGATCTTGAGAACCTCAAGTACATCCCCTTCATCCTTTGCATTGATCCCAAATCGGCATGTGCACTATCACAGCTATAATTATCAGTGTTAGAAATGCAAATGGGCAACCTTTTCATCTCTTGGGGATTAAGATGTTTTCGTAAGCATCACGCCCTGTAACAGTTAGCAAGTGTAGTCCATGTTGAATTTACAAATGCCAAATGATGTTCTTTTGTTCGGCAGGTCTATAATTCAGGGAAGACATAGTAAATTGGTGGTGATCCTTGTACAGGCTCAAGCTGGTGGTAAGTGCCCTCTTGACCACCCCTAGTGACCTCTTTTATCTGTCGACCATTAGTCAGAAGACTGTGTGCAGGGCTTGTGCCCTATACCACTTGATGTTTCAAACCTCCTACCAACCTTTGTCCACACAGCAGTGGCATGCCAATTAGGATAACGGTTTTAAGAAAATACTCAATTATGTCCTGCAGATGAGCTGGGCGAAGAAGTTGTAGTTGCCCTGAGAAAACGCGCTGAGATTGATTCTAAACACTTGATTGTGCTGGTTGAGAGTGATGAAACAGAACGGAACAAATGTCTCCTCAAGTTTGTTTCTCAAACCTTTTGTTTCTGCTATTTCACCTTTACATTTTTTTGTGTAAAAAAAAGCTTGTACCAGTTTTTTATAATAATTTCCTCGAAGGCACGTCTCATTGTTAATATGATGTTATAACCATATTGACAGATTGAGGACTATTTTTGCGGAGTTATGTTCCGTGTACTACAAGGAGGAAGGGCGAAGGATTAAAGCCCGCATTGAGAAGAGGAACTTCTCTTCAGTCGAGCTGAGTGTCCGCTACTGCTTCAAGGCAAGAATCTCCGTATCCTCCATTCTAGTGCTATTTTCTTAATACCGGTGTAGAAGTGTTGTAAAAAAAGTTTATTACTTACACCTGCTTGACTACTTCATCCGAACATGTGAACGATTTTTCCACCTCACTTTTACATTATTGTGATGTTATAGGAGCTAAATCACTTAGCTCCTTCTAGTAAGGTTGTGCTTCACACACACTAACACATATATGCTCTATATATATTTCATACATATGCTTGAGCTACATCTTGGCTTACAAGCTTGGTTTCTTACAAAGGGGGTACATCCTTAATTCCTTATATAGGCTATCTAGGCCGGTTACTGTTCACTGAACAGTAGGTCGCTTACAGTACTCCTGTAACATCTAGAAACTACTACAGAGTTGCTCCCTTAAGCTATTCATAACCTGAACTAGAAACTTTCATGGACCTACCAGAAACTTCATGCATAGATATGGCAAGATTACTTCTAACAGATGTGCCTGATTTCTTACACCAGGTTGCTGTTTATGCGGAGTTTAGGCGGGATTGGCCAGAAGCACAGAAGTTCTACGAGGAAGGAGTTCGTGTTTTACGTGAGGTGTGATCAACAGTCCTATGCCTTAACTGGCATAGCCTTGTCAACAGTCGTACTTAAGTAAAATTAATGGCCTGCTAAATTATGTTAGAAGTAAAAAAGGAAAGGAATTATGGCTATTGTTTCTTCGGTCATCATGTTATAGTGCTCCATCATTGAGCAAATGTTATTTGAGAACGTGAATCCTCCTTAATAGACAAAATATTCTTATTACGTCAATGCCAATTGAATCATTGTTATTAGCTGTCAGTTTGAACTTTTTGGTATTTTCCATTTCTTCGGATGATATGATGGGTCAATCATTTGCTATACTAGTACTAACAACCTTCATACTAACAAAGAAGTCTGTGCAAGCATCTCACAATATACTCACGTAAAGTTGTCCAAGCAACAGCTCTTTCCACCCTCTCCATTTGTGTTCGAACGTTCCAAATTCATTACTCTTTGGTTGATTTGTCACCATTGCTTAAACAATTTACATTCATTTGAGCACTATCCATTGACAATGTGCTCATATTTAGATGATTGGGACTTCTACAAGGTTGCCTCCAGCCCAACGCCTAGTTGAGATTAAAGCAGTCGCTGATCAATTTCACTTTAAGATATCAACATTGCTACTTCATAGTGGGAAAGTTGTAGAAGCAATCACATGGTTCCGTAAACATATTCGAAGCTTTGAGCGTGTTGTTGGATCACCAGAAGTTGCTTTTCTTCATTGGGAATGGTTTAGCAGGCAGTTCCTTGTCTTTGGTGAGCTAATAGAGACAACATCAACAACTGTTCCAGATACATTATCTCCTCGGTTCGGAACTGCTGACAATGCATTGACCGAGTGGGAATTTCAGCCAGCTTACTACTACCAGGTTCAGTCTAAATCTTTTCTATACAGCACTGCAACAGAGAGCCACATTTACTTTACTGGACCACGCTTGTAGTTAAATTATACATTCCCTTATGGCAGTTAGCGGCAAATTACTTGAGAGAGAAGAGGTGTGCTTTAGAGTGCCCTTCGTCAAGGACAAACCTTACCGGAGATAATGAAATACCTGACTCAATAATGTCTTCTGTTTATGTTGGCCAGTATGTCCGCTTGTTTGAGCAAGGAGATACTGTTTCTGTGCTTCCGTAAGTTCCCTTGATGCTTGTTTTTAATTGAAAACACAAATTTAATATGGATACTTACACAGTTACACCTCACACTATGGTTGCAGCCTTTCTGATACAGAATACACCAGTTATGCTTTGTCAGAAGCTGAAAGGTTTCAAGATTCGTACGAGATAATTGCATTGTTCAGAAAAGCTTATGAATCATTTCTGAGTCTAGGTGCTACTAGAATGGCTTCTTCCTGTAGTGCTGGAATGGCTATAGAATATTATGCAGCTGGGGAATTTGGTAACGCAAAACAACTTTTTGATGGTGTTGCTGGTCTATACCGTCAAGAGGGCTGGACTACTTTGCTGTGGGAGATCCTGGGTTACTTGAGAGAATGCTCAAAGAAACTTAATTCTCTGATGAATTTTATCAGCTATTCACTAGAGATAGCGGCATTACCAGTATTCTCTGACAACGTACAGGGCTACTCTGAAAATAAAAGCAAGTGTGGACCAGCAGGTTGGCCTACCATTTCCAGGAGAGAGGAAATACAGCAAGAAGTTGTTAATATTCTTGAAGGGAAACATACACCCGAAGCTATCGACGATGAATTTAATCTTGAATTGACAGAAGAATCCACTCACCTTGTCATCGATCAAATAAGTCCTCTAAGAATAGTGCTTGTTGCATCTGTTGCTTTTCATGATCAATCTGTAAAGCCTGGCTCACCTCTGTCTGTCAGCGTGTCATTGTTGTCTCATCTTCCTTCTCCAATCACGATTGATCGATTGGAGGTTCAGTTCAACCAATCTGACTGTAACTTTGTCATGGTTAGTGCACAGGAAGATTCCTCGATGCTGAATTCACATGTTCATGGCCAAGTTGTTCATTCTACTTCTCTTACACTGTTCAGCAATAAATGGATGCGGTTGACGCATGAAGTTAAATCAGGTACTCTCTTAGTAGTTATGTGCTCTTTGTTTCATTAGATGTTCAGCCATGCTATGTAGCACTGAAGTTAATTGCCAGATTACCATCCTATAATATGCAAAAACAGCTGCTGAAATTGGATGCACCGATGGGGCATATCAGTTAGAGAAGATAAAAGTCGTCCTATTGTTCATGAGAAAAGGGGGAACAATAAGGAAAAGAACCTAAACCATTTATTATATGGTGCAGTCCTATAACAGTTGCAATACATCATTTAACAGACTCCATGCTCCACAACACACATCCGTTAATGGATATCATTTACATGGACTTATAATAAGCACTTGAGTTACTAACTTTGAAAATAAACCAACTAAGAGCAACCCGAAATATTAATATAAAGAGAGTTAAAATTGTGGAGGAAACTCTATTAATTACGGAAGAAATAACCACACAATTGTGGGTGCTGATTGGCTGGTTGTGGCAGAAAAAAGTTTTTTCATGATTAGGTGATATAAAGAGCACCCCGCAAAAATAGGTGATACAAAGAGCAGAGCCATATACTTGACAGTTGAAACTATATCTGTAGCTTATTTATATTTGATCTGTTCACTTTTGATAATTTATGTCTGCCTATTTTCTTCTTGATATGGGGTTATCAAGCTTTTCTGTCCGTCTGTTGATGCTTATATTCTTTTTACTACCACAAGTCCTATCATTAAAGTAATACTATGAGTATTTTCTGCAGGGCAGAGTGGAAAGCTGGAATGTTTGTCGGTAAAGGCAATATTAAATAAACGCCTTGTGGTTTCCTGCCAGGCTGAAAGTCCTGCTTCAATGGAAGTCTCTCCTTTGTGGAAATTTGAGGACCAACTGGAGACATTGCCTACAAAGGATGCTGCGCTGGCCTTTTCCGGGCAGAAACTGATGCAAGTCGAAGAGCCGGAAACTCAAGTCGACCTTATCTTAGATTCTAATGGCCCTGCTCTTGTTGGGGAGTTATTTGTTGTCCCAGTGACCATATTGTCAAAAGGGCACTCAGTTCATTCTGGTGAGCTGAAAGTTAACCTCGTTGATGCCAAAGGCGGTGGTCTTTTGATGAGTCCAAGGGAAGCAGAAGAATCTGAAAGTCAGCACGTTGAACTTCTTGGTGTCTCAACTGTAACTGGGGATGAAGTGTCAAAGGAAGACGTTGATAACATAAAAAAAATCCAGTACTCATTTGGGGTCGTATCAGTTCCCACATTAGTCACGGGTGATTCCTGGTCCTGCAAATTGGAAATTAAATGGCATGGAGCAAAGTCAGTCATGCTCTATGTTTCACTTGGCTATTCCCTAGATTCAAGTGAAGATGCATCGCTGCACAGACTTAACGTGCACAGAAGCTTGCAAGTTGAAGGGAAGATCCCCATGATAGTCGGTCACCAGTTCTTGAAACCATATAGGCGAGAACCCTTATTGCTATCTAGGATCAAATCGTCAAGTGGCGATGATAAGAAGGATTCACTTGCTATGAACGAGTCCAATATGCTTATTGTGAGTGCTAGAAATTGCACCGAGGTGCCTTTGCGTTTGCACTCGATAGCCATTGAATCTGATAATGATGGGAAGCAGCTCTGCGCAGTGGAACAGATCAGTGGAATATCTGATGAATACACAGTTGTTGCTCCTAGCGCAGAGTACAAAGCAATATTTTCAGTCAATCCACGGGCTAGCAATCCAGACTTTAATTTAGGTGAACTTTGCCTGAACTGGTCAAGAGATTTATGCCTTGGAGAGAATCAAGATAGCCGTGTTATAATGAAACAAAAATTACCTGAGGTTCATATAGAGGAGCCACCGCTTGTTGTGAGCATTGAGTGCCCTCCCTACGCTATCCTTGGGGTACCGTTCACTTTCTATGTGAAGATCCACAACTCGACATCCTTACTCCAGGAAATCAAGTACTCTCTTGTTGATTCCCACAACTTTGTTTTCTCCGGGGCACACAATCACGCTGCATTCATTCTGCCAAAAACCGAGCATATAGTGAGCCATAAGCTTGTGCCGCTTGGTTCTGGCTCTCAGCAGTTGCCAAAGATAACAGTTACTTCAGTGAGGTACTCCGCTGCATTGACTCCTCCAACGGCAGCGACAACCGTCTTTGTATATCCCAGTGAGCCTAAATTCAACCTGGAAAAGAGCCATTCGATACCCGATGAATGCGTGAGCTAGATTTTCAGAAACTTGGTGGTCGGCTCTCATGTGTGCCCTTCAGCTTGGCTTGTGCTAATGGTAAGGGAAGCCCATCATCGATTCAGTTTCACCTTCATGAAGCAAAATGCTGTTGGAGATCGGCACGATGCTACAGTTTTGGCCTTATTTTGATTTTTTTGTAGACCATTTGGATTGACCACATGTGCCTGTAACTTGTGATTATACTCCATTGATTTTTTGGCCCAAGGATAGTCACACACACACATGACGTACGGGCTAAGTGCTGTATGTAAATTAGCGTCCCACCAGGCAAGTGGGGAATAAACGAGCCCCGTGTGTCCCTGTAGAAGTTTATGTTCATTCTTCAAGTTCCTTTAGACCTTTATGCTTCTCATTGATCCCATTGTTTCCGTAAACTTGTGTACTGGCAGCTCTTATATCCAATGTTGTCCCTATTCAGTTTTCTTTCGTTGGAAATACTCCATCCATTCAAAATTATTTGAAGTTTAGTTTTGTCCTAAGTCAAACACTTTTATGTTTGATCTAGTCTATAAGAAAAACATATCAACACCTACAACATGAACTTAGGATCATTAGACTCACCATAAAATATATTTTCAGACTATTTATTCGATATTGCAGATATTAGCATATTTTGTATAGACATGGTGAAATATTGAGAAGTTTGAACTTCAAATAATTTGGAACGGAGTGGCCTCGTTTGAAAGCGCTCCTTGGCAAGAAAGAGACGTCGACTACGGTGGCTGCGTGGTTCACGACGGTCGCCGTTCTGGCGGCGGCGCGGTCCATGCTTCCTCAGGATCTCGTGTCCATAAATACCCAAACAATTTTATCCATAAAAATCGCATTCGCTATCTTCTTCCCCAATTGGCCAAATTGGCTGGCCTACCCTACCCTTAAACCCAAGCCAAAGCCAATCAAGACGGCAACTAGCGCGGCGGCGGTGGGTCTAGGGTTTAGGGCCCTTTTTGGAAAGCAAAACAGGGGCCGCGGGTTATCGAATCGATACTCTCTGACCTGCGTCGCCGCGACACCTACCCCGTCACAGCGGCCGCTCCCTACGCCGCTCTTTTCCGGTCCCCTCTCGCGCCGCCCCGTCCCCGCATCCGCCGCCGCTTGCCGCGACGAGATGGAGGCTGCCTCCGCCCCCGCCGCCGCCGTCATCCCGAGGCACAAGGTGAAGAAGCAGATAAACCTCTTCTACTGCGCCGAGTGCGAGGACCTCGCCCTCAAGGTCGCCGCCGCCTCCGACGCCATCCAGCTCCAGTCCATCAACTGGAGGTACGCGCCACCCCCACTCCCCCCACTCAATCGATTTCCCGAACCTGTCCGTCTGATTTGGCACCGCCGCCGCCAGGAACTTCCCGGACGGGTTCCCGAACCTGTTCATCAACAACGCGCACGACATCCGGGGCCAGCACGTGGCCTTCCTGGCCTCCTTCAGCTCGCCGGCCGTCATCTTCGAGCAGATCTCCGTCATCTTCGCGCTGCCCAAGCTCTTCATCGCCTCCTTCACGCTCGTGTTGCCCTTCTTCCCAACGGGCACCTTCGAGCGCGTCGAGGAGGAGGGCGACGTCGCCACCGCATTCACGCTCTCGCGGATCCTCTCCATGATCCCTAAGTCTCGCGGAGGGCCCACCAGCGTCGTCATCTACGACATCCACGCCCTCCAGGAGAGGTTCTACTTTGGGGACGAAGTCCTGCCCTGCTTCGAGACCGGGATTCCGCTGCTGCTGCAGCGCCTCAGCCAACTCCCAGACGCAGACAATGTATGCTGATTTCGATTGTATTGTGGATCCTTGTTGCTGCTGCTGCTGCTGCTCTGACTCTTTGTGCGCTGCCTGCAGATCACCATTGCCTTCCCAGATGATGGGGCGTGGAAGCGCTTCCACAAGTCATTGGTCAACTTTCCAATGGTCAGTGTGTTTTCTGTGAAGGCTTCCATATGTTTAGTTCATGTTTCTGTTTATGTTACAATGGGGGATCTGCCCAATTTAAGTTTTCAGGCTGAAAGACTTGGGAGTAGTTATTAATGATGGAGCCGTAACTATGTGTCTATGCAGGTTGTTTGTGCGAAGGTTCGTGAAGGCGACAAGAGGATAGTTCGGATTAAAGAAGGGAATCCTGAAGGGAGACATGTCGTCATTGTTGATGATTTAGTGCAATCTGGCGGAACTCTTAGAGAATGCCAGGTATCCACATATCAAGCTAATACTGTTTGACTGCTCTGTCGTGATACTGAAATTTATTGCTTCTGTGACATAGTCTTTAACTGGACTTTCTTACTTGACTCTCAAGGCGAAGTGAATCATCTGCTGTTCTGTCATGATGGCGTTTGGTTACAGTTTTGTGACATCAGTTTTCTCTATCTATTTTATTTAAAGTAACGACTTCCACAAGTTCATTTGAGCATCCACATTTGACACTATTGTCAGCATGCTGATTCGTGTAAAGGGTAGAAGTTTAGTTTCATTTCCTTGTGGAACCTGGTTCTAACAAGAGTCTGTGGGATATGAATATTTACACTGTGGGTGCTCTTGGTGTAACATACTCCCTCCGTTTCTTATTATATGAATATAAGGTGTATTAGTTTTCTGAAAAAGTCAAATTTGACTAACTTTGACCAAGCTTTTAGAAAATAATATTAGAATTTACCATACCAAATCATTATCATTAGATTCATCGGAAAGTCATTTGTGCTGCCGAGATCCACTGCTCCCTTCGTTTTAAAACATTCAAAAAAATATTAAGAAGTTTAAAATAAATTGAAAATAATTCTGGATGTATTCCATGATGTAGCCTACAAACGTGCAAAATCACAACGCAAAATTCTTTGTATTATGGTCTACACAAAAATGACAAAATCTTAATTTTTTTTGGAGATTTGAAACACTATACTCAGATCTGTACATTTGTCTTTTTGTGTAGCTCAAAATACAAAGTATTTCTAATCGAAAATTTGCACGTTTTTAGAATACATCATTGAGAATATCCATGATTTTGTTCACTTTTTTTTTGAAACCTTGAAATATGATTTTTTAACTTTTTTTTAAAACATAGGGAGCACTAGAGCTCGGGAGCAAGAAATCTCCACTCTATCATTTTGAAATAAATTTTCATATATTATTTTCTTGATTTTAGATGTTGATAGTTTTTCCTGAAATCTTGGTCGAAAATAGTCAAGTTTGAACGTTTCAGAAAACTTATACACCTTATAACAAGGAACAAGGAATGGAGGGAGTATTCACCTTCTCTCAGTGTTCAAACAAATAGAAGTTACATACGTCAAGCGTTAATTACAATGCAGTCTATGGACTTCTGCCTGCATATACACTTCTGTTGCTTTTTCATCAATATTTCTTTTCTGTCCAATTTGTTTTGCAGAAAGTTCTGTCTGCTCATGGTGCTGCAAAAGTTAGTGCCTATGTGACTCATGCAGTGTTCCCCAATCAGTCATATGAGCGCTTCAGTAACGCTAATTCTGGTAAATTGGTGGTTTCTCATTGTTCCCTATTTTTCAGCTATTCAAACATCTATTTTTCTGAGAACTGAGCACTAGCTCAGTGGTAGGGATGCTTGTCTTGCATTCCAGGCCAGAGGTTCAACCCCTCGTAGGTCTCCTTAATTTTTTTAACTTCCAGTTGCTCACCACTTTCTCTTGGTTGCAGCTGGGCCAGGTGACCAGTTTGCTTACTTCTGGATCACGGATTCGTGCCCTCAAACAGTTAAAGCCATCAACCAACAACCTCCATTTGAGGTGTTGAGCCTTGCTAGCTCCATTGCTGATGCCCTTCAGATATGACTTGTACTGTGAAATGGGCTGCTCCCATATGTAAGATTTCATTTCTAGCTCCACAAGACAAATAATGTGGAGCGAGTTATCTAATTGTGCTGAATGTGAAGCTTCCATAAACAGCCCCCCCCCCCCCCCCCCTGTTTGGATAATAAAACCCAGCATTAGATATTCACCCGGGCAGTTCGCTATATTCACTCATAGAGCAATTGCTCTAGACCAGTGTATCAATTTTCTGACCTGACATGACAAGGCCCTGAAAAATGGGTCTTTGCGTTTGATTGAAATTTCCTGTCAGGTTTCGACCTCCTGCTTGTGTTGAATCTGCATCTGATTGAGTAAATGATCGAAACCTGCTGACTGATTATTTGCTTCCTTCTTCTGCTCTTTGAAGTTGGCTGGCCTTGTATTGTGTTCCGTATGATTGATGAGGGTTCTTGGCGATCGAACCAAGATTATAGAGATGTGATTCTGCAGCTCTGGAAGCTAGCCTTAGCCTGTCCGGTCCAAGCTTCAGCAGTCTTGCAGCATGGAGAAAGGTGAAGTGAGTGCATGGTGGCACCTAGACTGGAACGTGCGACCAACTAGTAGTAACACATAATGGTCTTCGACTTTTCGGGATTGGTACTGCTAAACAAACAGCAGGACGTACATGCGTAACTGATACATTAAATTTAGCTGGAGTGCACCAATGGAGAACGTCAACCTCCACAGAATTAAATCAGCTTATTAGTTTAGCCAGAAGCCCGATGGTATGCTCCTCAAATGAAGCTCATATGGTACTCCAAGAATTTGAACTTTCGTGCAAAAAAACTCAGGTGCATTTTCACCAGTTATTTTTAAGTTTGTGCACCCTTAATGTAACCTGTAGGTGCATTTTCACCTGGCATTTCCCACAGCCTACACTAGTATAAGCCACTGAACACGTGCACCAAACTCGAACAGGAAACAAAATACAAGTAGTTTGTTAGCCGATTATAGAATGGGATGAGGTGCACATCTGTTTGGTACTTGGTGATTACTTGAGCAAATGAGCAAAAGATACTTGCCCATCCTTCTAAATAACCACTATATATGCAGCTGCTTCGCATGGCCGGACAAGTTACCTCCAGACGGTCGGTGTGCAAGCCTGTAAGCATAGGCTACTCACTATTCTAATGCACAGTGCTACGTCAACCAAAGATTGAATCATCGGAAAGAGCAGGCCTGCAAGGCTGCAGCTTCCTCATAAAGCAAGGCACTGCCTCATCCAAGGCTTCATCCACAAGGACCATATCAGGTGAGACGAATTGCTTGCTTGCAAGAAACATGCATGGCTACTTTGCTAGTGATGATCATCTGTATAAATGCCTTATTGTGTTTCCGTCCAATTTCATTGATAAGATATAGCCTAGCCTGTCGACATGGAATCAAAGCTCTCAGTGTTCTTCTTGTTGCTAGGTTTTGCTGCATTTTCTTCTAGTGCTAGCCACCATGATCCCTCGGTTGTCGGGTACTCGCAGGAGGATATCGCGTTGCCGAATAGGATACTTGATCTCTTTGGTTCGTGGTCTGTGAAGCATAGCAAGATCTACGTGGACCCGAAGGAGAAGGTGAAGAGATACGAGGTGTTCAGGAAAAACCTGAAGCACATTGTGGAAACAAACAGGAGGAATGGGAGCTACTGGCTAGGCTTGAATCAGTTCGCCGACGTCGCTCATGAAGAATTCAAGGCCAGTTATCTAGGATTGAGCGCTGGTTTAGCAGGAACAAATGGAACAAGCGCTCCGACGACGTTCAGGTACGAGCACGCAATGGATCTGCCCTGGGAAGTGGACTGGAGAAAGAAGGGAGCCGTGACGCCGGTGAAGAACCAAGGAGACTGCGGTAAGCACCATCTCGCTGAACATTGCACAACATCTATTCAGGCTTTCGGTAACTACATTGCACACCATGAACATTGATTCCACTGAAATATGCTGAAGCCTGTTCTGTCAAGTGTGCTACAAGGTCTGAACGTCAAGTGTTCTGTTCCAGTGAAACATGATGCAAGAAATTTAATTTGATTGCAGGGAGTTGCTGGGCCTTCTCGACGGTAGCGGCCGTGGAAGGGATAAACCAGATTGTGACGGGCAAGTTGGAGTCGCTGTCGGAGCAGGAGCTGATGGACTGCGATAGCACCTTTGATCATGGCTGTGGAGGGGGTCTCATGGACTTCGCGTTCGCCTACATAATGGGGAACCAGGGGATCCACACCGACGACGACTACCCGTACCTCATGGAGGAGGGCTACTGCAAAGAGAAGCAGGTTGGCACATGGAACGAATTCTTCAGAGACAATCCAGTCACGTAATTCTAACATGGACATTGATTGTTTGCTTTAATTGGTGTCTAGCCTCATTCAAAAGTTGTCACCATAAGTGGGTTCGAGGACGTGCCGGAGAACAGCGAGGCAAGCCTGCTGAAAGCATTGGCTCATCAGCCTGTCAGTGTGGGTATAGCTGCAGGGAGCAAAGACTTCCAATTCTACAAAGGGGTAAGGAAAACAGATTAGCAACTGTTCCTTGCCTTAACATAACACATAGTACAAATGAAGCGAGAAGATAGCTGACAATTATCTTCTCCGGGTAATGTGTGTGTCTGACTGCAGGGGGTGTTTGAAGGATCGTGTGGCACCGAACTGGATCATGCCCTGACGGCCGTCGGATACGGCTCTTCCGACGGCCAGGACTACATCATCATGAAGAACTCGTGGGGCACAGGCTGGGGGGAGCAAGGGTATTTCAGGATAAAGAGGGGCACCGGGAAACCCGAGGGCGTCTGTGACATCTACAGAATCGCTTCTTACCCTACCAAGAACAACAATACAGGCTGGGGAGGCTGATTTTTGTAAACATCAGATGTCTTGAAATTCATTCATTTCAAGTGCTAGCACATGGAATCAACATCATTCTTTTTCCTCGAGCACGAAGCAACATCATTCAAACGAGTGATAGCTGTTCTTCGTTTCGTAGTTCAGTGTTGCCGTACGCGGTACGCCTTTACCACTCTCATATCTCCCCCTTCAAACGAGGAAAGGGGGAGGATAAATGTTGGTTCAGATGTTCCTGTGTGTGACACAAAATCTGTTCCAAGTCCCTTGGCTGCTCAGCGTGGTGTGGCCGAGAAAACGAGCACGGTCCGATTGAAATAAACGAAGGAAAGGTTATAAAAGCATAATTCCTGTGATATGCACAAACAGGTCCTATGGTCTAGCGGTTAGGACATTGGACTCTGAATCCAGTAACCCGAGTTCAATTCTCGGTAGGACCTCTTTTTTCTTTTTATTTTGTACGACCACTTAATGTATTTACAAAAGTTCTTCTTTGTCACAAATAGTAATTACGTGTCTCTTTACTTTGAAGAAATATTATTATTGTGCAACTTTTTTCCTTAACTCGTATATAGTTAAACTTTGTAGTCAAAGTGGATACAATACTGTTCATCGCAAAAAAAAAATGTGGATACAATACAACAGAAGCCAAAGAGCATCTAGATTCTGGGATGCGAAAATATGTCTTCACTTTACTTCACCATTTGTTCCATTCCCTGTCGCCGTTACCATACTTTGAATTTTCACTAAACGAGCTAATTAGTGTCGCAAAAGTATGAGTCAAATGTGGAATTCACCTTCCCCTCCAGTCTTTGCAAGAGAAATTTCCGTCAGTAACGCGCCGTAAATCGCCCGCTAACGAGGTCGTCGGCGGCGCCGAACCCCACCCCACCTTGTTTTCTCCGCCACCGAATCCCACGCCCAGTAGTACCACACTCGGCACCGAGACAGAGGGAGGCGCGAACATGCATCTGAGCGAGAACGAGGGGATCGAGGGCGCGCGGTTCGCGGTGACGGGCGGGCAGGGCTTCGTCGGCGCCGCCCTCTGCCTCGAGCTGCTCCGCCGCGGCGCCCAGGAGGTCCGGTCCCTCGACCTGCGCGCCTCCTCCCCCTGGTCCCAGCAGCTGCTCGACGCCGGCGTCCGCCTCTTCCAAGGTACCCTCTCCCGCTCAAGCTCAAGTTACCATGGTTCTGCTTCAGAGTATAACTAAACACCTCAAATGCTATTCAGCTGATGTAGTAATAGACAGCTTGTTTCCAGGTGATTAGATGCACGTAATTGGCAGATTTGCTTTTCGAATTATGATACACTATGCTGCTAATTCTTACTGGGTTATAGTTCTACTTCTAACACTGGATCAAGCTGCAAATTAGTGTCCATTCTGAGCAGAATTCACTGTCATTATTACTCCCCGGCTTGTTTGTTTGGCTTCAACTAGGGATGATTACTCCTTACATAGTAAAGATAACACTACTATCATAATTATCTATCCACGCCTGATGTGCACACTGAGCTATTAAATATCTTGGGATGGCTTTGTTTTGTAGGAGATGTTAGAAAGAAGGAGGATGTGGGGAGAGTTTTCCGCAGTGTGGACTGCGTCTTCCACCTTGCTTCATATGGCATGTCAGGGAAAGAAATGGTACAAGCAGGACGAACAGATGAGGTCAATATAAACGGGACGTGCTGTGTACTGGATGCTTGCCACGAGCATGGCGTTAGGAGGCTTGTGTATGTAAGCACGTATAACGTGGTGTTTGGGGGAAAGCCAATTGTAAATGGCGATGAGACGTTGCCTTATTTTCCCATCGAAGACCATGTCGATGCCTATGGGCGTAGTAAATCGATCGCTGAACAGCTGGTGCTGAAGAGTAATGGCCGGCAAGCTAAGTAAGTGAATTTTTTTTGTCACGAGATGCATTTGTCTGCCTCTGTATCAATGCCATGCAATATGCTAATTCTAGTATGCACATGACTCCTTAGGTTGGTATATATCCAAAGCAAGAAAAAATATATTGGGTTTTGTTTCAAACTCAGACTAGCATTTTGCAGTACTTGACACCAAGAAGGCTGTCTTACTGATTTGATGTTTTCCTACAGGAGTAAAAGTACCCGTCTTTATACATGTGCAATTCGCCCGGCTGCTATATATGGTCCAGGTGAAGAGCGTCATCTTCCAAGGATCCTGTCACTTGCAAAATTGGGACTAGCATCCTTTAAGATTGGGGCTCCAGATGTGAAGACAGATTGGGTCTATGCAGATAATCTTGTTCTTGCACTGATATTGGCAAGCATGGGACTTTTGGATGACATTCCTGGCAGGAAGGGAACTCCTGTAGCTGCCGGTCAAGCATATTTCATATGCGATGGTAATTCTTCTTAGCCTGCATTATATCTGCTCCTGTCTTAGAATTGTTAAATTTGTATACCCTTACTCTGTTATAGAATTATTAAATGTACTCCTGTTACTCTTACTCTTGTTAGCCTGCATTATTCGTAACATGTACTCCTGTCTTAGAATTAAATTTGTATACTCTTACTCAGTTATACTCATGGTACTATGTTCTGAATTTTAATCTTATCTTCTGCAAATTTGTAACTTTTTTGGTTTTATCAAACTGTACTTGTAAATTTCTTCTTGAGGAGTAACTGTAGAGGAGGCACCCTGACAGTAAGTTATACTTGTAGTAGTTATGTTGAACTACTAAGAGAACATCGGTGATTTGATCCCTTGATTTTCGCAGTAATGGCATTGTTAAGAAGGACTATTCTACTTGTAGCACTGCACTACATAACTTATAAGCTTAATGTACTTCGCTACTTTTCATTTCACGCCACATTACATAATCTCGGAAGTATTTATTTTGCTACTTTACCTTCCGCTGAACTCAGATAATTAAAAGCTCAATGATTACAAATTTAATCGTGACATGTATTTGATGTTATGGGTTACATTTACAGTCAGTAAATGCTTACAACGTTTATCAAGTATAGTATTTGGACTTGCTGTATTAGTTGAATTGTTCCCTTCTTGAGCGTGGTAATTAACTGATTGTACTTCAAAATAAACATTCATTGCCTTATTGAGGAAATCTACTTTTTCCCCAGGAGCACCTGTTAACACTTTTGAATTTATCATCAGCCCCTTATTCCGAAGTTTGGGCTATACGGTTCCTCGAGTTGCACTAGACACCTCGGTTGCCCTCACAATTTCAAGGATTATTTTGTTCATGTCCACACTCTTCTACCCATGGTTAGATAGTAAATGGATTCCTCAGCCTCTTCTGCTTCCTGCAGAAGTATACAAGGTAAGTCTATTTGTCATGTTTTGAGGAGTTTACGTAGTGCAGTTCCTTAAAAAAATCTGTACATGTCTTGAATCAGACTTTTTGGTACTATCCTATTGTTATGCCTTTTCTTGTGAACTGAGGCAAATATAATTGCCTTTTATATTAATGTAGAAGAAGATATTTTTCGCCTGCCATAGACAATGCTCTCCCGCATATTTGATTTTCTAGAATAAGGCCATCGCGAAATTATATATTTTTTGTTGCTGAAAACCCTTGAGTTAGGCTACTTCCAGATTCCCACACGACTAGAATTATAGCGGGTAGCAAGCTTTTCTCGTGCTACCCACTCAAATATGCCATAGCTTCCTAGCATTGAAACACTGTTGCATGGCTGGAGCAAGGTCCTGAAGGAGGTTAGGGCAGGAGAGCCAACCGGTGGCTGCACGCAGATTCCTCTATAGTATCTTCATTTGAAAAACAAATCATTTATGATAACCTATTTCATCACGATGAACCATATATAGCACGCGATCCTTTTTTTTCCTTGGATGTTCACTTTTTTTTTGCTGTGATTTTGAACCTGTTCGTCTAATATAATGCGATGATCCGTATGCAGTATACTAGTCGCGGTTGTTTCAGCGTTACATTGAAAATGATCATATTCAAGGGATATGTCTACTGACATACTCAACCTTGTGCTAAGCAAGTAGGCTTTGTTATAATATTAGTATTGATGACTGATGAGTGGGAGCAAACAAATGATAGTACATGTGCAGGTGGCTCATATACTAATGCTGGTAGTTCATTGTGACAGGTGGGTGTCACACACTACTTTTCATACTTGAAAGCTAAAGGGGAACTTGGCTACGTGCCTATGACGAGTCCTCAGGAAGGCCTGGCTGCAACCATCTCCTATTGGCGGGAACGGAAGCGGAGAGAGCTGGATGGCCCGACCATATTCATCTGGTTGGCAGTAACAATCGGGATGCTAGCTGTGTTTTCTGCTGCTTGCCTTCCGCCTGTTGGTCCACTGAAGTGGGTGCTTGCCATCCATCTATTTGTCTTCCGGTCAATGCTGGTGATTCGTCTAGTCCTCGTGGCCGCTGTTGCGTTGCACATCGGGGAAGGCATCTATGCCTGGTTCTTGGCGAGGAAGGTTGACCCGAGGAACGCTAGAGGGTGGTTCTGGCAAACCGTTGCCCTGGGGTTCTTTTCCCTCCGGCTTCTGCTCAAGAGAGCGAGAGCGAGAGCTTAAATTTGTGTTGTACTTGACATACTCTTTGTGAACTCCATGGCAGTATATTCTGGCCAAAATGCCTCAGCAGATGTGACCCACTGCTGTAAAATAACCATTTCTGAGGCTTGTAACATGTATGTCAGGCATATCCACGGCCTTGCCGTCTCTGATGAAAGGTATACTGCCATGTTTTACATGAAGCAAGCACATCTGCACATGGTCGGGTTATACGTTATCTCGAGTATCTGATGTCATTTGTTTGGAGCGGTTGTAACAAGTCTCTATCAGGTCGAACATGACTGTCCACCGACCGAAAATGTGGAAATACACACTCTGAACTGTACAATAATTCTAGTATCTGGGAACTAAAACACAGATCGTTTTGCTCGCGTGCCATCTGCAGAAACTCCGGGAAGTCCCTATCTTTGCTTGCGCAGAACAGGAATATACAAACATACCTGGGTTCTTTGCATTGCAGCTACCACCAACCAACCTCAAGAACCGGAAGCCGAACAAAGGCATATTACAGCCTGATGCTTCGGTTCAGTGACGACGGACAGAAAGACGGTTGTGGGTCAGTCAAACTGCTTCCACGCCACGAGGGGGAAGATAGTAACAGAGGAGCGGCGGTTGTGGGACTCCACTCTTCTTCCACCTACCTCGCCGTTTCATTGGTGTCGGCGGGAGGAAGCAACCGACGGTAGGGTAGGGCCGGGCCGGGTGTTGTATCGGAGCTGGACTTCTCAACCGCAGCTCTGATGTCTACAGCGGCCACCGCTCGCTCCTTCAGAGCCACATCTCACCAGAGTCTGGAGACCAACAACTCCCGTTGCATAACATGCTCGAATTGCACGTCACCGTCGCACGTATGGAACACATGTTGGGAGGTTGTAGGCCGGCGTCCATGATTTTGGCGTGAAATGCGCTGATCAGTGTACTAGTTTTCCACCCTGTGAAAGGTGCTTGCGAATGCATGGCATCGTTGGCGTGCATGATCTAATGCGCTGCGACGATGGAAAGCCAGGGCGCCTGTTCATGGAAAGGCCTGCCTTAAAGTTTCCTATGAGTGCCTGAAAGATGACAAACCGTTCCGGTAGGAAGAATGGGCGTTGTTGTTTGCCATTGCATCTGGATGATTTAGTTCACCCCCCATGTTCAGTTCTCCTGTGCGACCTTTTGCGTTTTCTGAGACTGGATTTTGGAGCTGCTTATATTATTTGAGAGCTAATCACAGACATAATGCAGCCGCCCCTGGACCTTTTTCTTATAGTATTATTAGTATGAAACTATGAACTACTGCATATTATTGAGATGATCATCAATTCATCGTAGATTCCAGCGAAACCTGACAGGAGAGGACACGCAGTACGTAGATTATACTTAATAAGTAGTGCAACTGCAAACAGAGTGCAAGTGAAAGCTGTCCGTTTACGGTTTTCGGTCGGTTCCCCGCTAATGAACTGGTTAATTTCCTCCTACTTTTTTAATAAAATGAGGCATTGCTGCAAGCTGTCCGTTTGCTCCAAGGACAAACAGCAACGGCAATTCGCAGCATTTTTACCACTCCACGCCGCCATATGTGTAGAAGGTAGAAAGTTCAGAAATGGTTAAGAAACTTCCTCGCATTCCACGTATGGTATGGGAATGCCCTAGGCCAGGATGGAGAATCGGTAGAAGAATTGTCCCGACAGCGAGCAGAGTCAGAAAGTTCTCCACGTGGTGGACGTCAAAGCAAGGCAGCCGGTGCCAACTGCCAGGTGGTATCCACGCACCGCACTGCACCAGCAGCTGCTGACACCCATCATTCGCCAACACGGCTCCAGTTGTTTCATCGGTGCACGAAGGTTTCAACTGCAGACTGAATCGTGGCCCCCGATGGCCGACTGATGAGACCAGCCTGTCCACACAGCTGCGACGGACCGAACCGCCGGCCGGAGACAAAAGCCCGCCACCACATATACCCAACGCGCATTCCCTGACTTCCCCCCGTCCGTCCCCGCCAGCCCCCCCACACCAAGCAAGAAAGCAGAGCAGAGGAGATCTGGAGAAGAACAAGAAGGCCATTGCTGCCACCTCCTGAGCCCCTTCTATCTCTCTTTGCCTGGTCGCCATGGCCACCATCCTGGAGAACATCCAGAAGGCGAGGTTCCTACCAACTCGGCCGCTCAGGGACGACCTGCCCACCTCCCACGGCGCGAAACCGGAGAGCCACCTCATGGGCCTCCGCAAGCGGCTCTCCACCATCTCCGGCAAGATCCAGCCCCTCTCCTCAGCGTCCGCCGAGTGGGCGTTCCGCCGCTCCCAGTCGGCGCCCTCCCTCGCTGGCGCGTTCGGCGCCGCCGGCGGGCCGGTCAAGCGCTGGTGGGACTGGGGCCTCGGCTGGCTGCTCTCCAAGAAGCTGGGGTTCGCGGGCGACCTGGAGATGAACGAGGAGGAGGTGGCCGCGCTGGGCCGCCAGAGCAAGGGCACCTGGGCGCACGTCCTCTACAAGGTGCGCTCCGGCGTCCGCCGCTTCGTCGTGAACTCCCACTCGCTGCCCACCACCCAGCACTACAAGAACTCGCTGCCCACGACGACGGCGGCGGCGCAGTGCAAGCCGGCCGTGCACGTGCAGCAGCAGTTCGCCTACACCCAGAGGAGCTTCCAGTACGGGCAAGCCATGGCGCATTGAGGATCTAGTACACGTTCTGTTGTATTGGTGGAGCAAGACTAAGATCTGTGGTCTTCTTGAGATCCAACAATGGATATGACGAGAAGCTCAAGAAAAGAAAGAAGATTCAGGTATGAGGTGTGACACCGATCGATGGTGAAGATGCGAGACGATTATATGTGGGGATTTAGGATTGTAGTTTACCCTTTCTATTTTTTGTTTGTGTAGATCTAATGTTGATCCTACGTATAGAATGCCAAGGTGTATGTCGGTTCTTTCCATTCTTTTTGGGTTCGTCGGGCGATGTAAATGTTTGGTCGATTCCTTATGTTCTTTGCCTCCTGCAGTAAATAAAAAGCTACTAATGCAGTGCAGACTCGTGCTCGTATGTATGCATGTTCTTGAGTGGGATCTGGAGAACAGAGCAAACCGTAAAACTGGTGAAGATGCCACCTGCTCCGTAGAATCATTGCCCAAATACAAAATGAAACGCATTTGCGTGCTGTGCGCCAAAAAACAACAGTTTTATAGTTATATAAAATTCCTCTGATAGAGCCAGAGATTGCTGTGTCGGTGCATCAGCAAACGAGACGAAAAACAGTAAAAAATTACTATAAGCGGAGCAAAGGTCGACAATTCACACGAATCTGGCGCCAATTCTTGATTAAGTTATGTTGTTGGAGCTATCGTCACGCGGCAGTATTTTAGGATGTTTCAAGCTTCTTGTCTTTAGGGGCTTTTGGAGAAGTGACACTACAGCAGAAAGTAATTGAGTAATAGGCGTAATTCATAGCATAGGTCAAGTGTCGCAGCGTGGAAACAGGTAGAAGTCGGAATCTGTTACATAAGTGTTACATGTGCTCCACCAGAAATTAATGATTGGGGTTATGGCACACATGAATTCAGGCAATGTACTTGTGGTTTACTGATTCGTGCTAACAACTTTTTCTTGATGGAGAAAGATAGTAATGGACGCTGACATGCTGAGGTATACAAGCTAATCTATATCCAGATCAAGTAAATATTTTGTATCTCAAACGAAGAACAACACTAGAATGACACTACGAATCTCCGAGCAAGACACACGGTGGATCTATGCACGGTATCTATCTCATATCTCCACTATGGCAATACTAAGTTTTTTTTTTGGAAAAAATTGGTTCAGAAATACCCTACATTTTGAAATACACATAGTTTTTTCTTTCTTTGAGACTAATAATCTTAGTTTATTAATTACGCGAAGACGCTATATCAGATCGAAGAAACTGAAACAAAAGCGTCGAGCATTGACAAGCTCTAAAACTATGAATCCTCACAACTAACAAGTTCTACCATTGGGAGGCTGATATCGCTTTCACCACAGAGATCCCGAAGCTACGCACAAGATCACCTTCATGGTAGAGAAGAGCATGACCGCCTCCAAACGAGAAGAACAACCAATGTGAAAATGACAATTACTATCATCAATATCCTCCTCACCACGTAATAAGCAAAGCAAAATGGTGATTCCAAAGATGGAGATGATGATCAAGAGAAAGAAAGAGACAGGCGTCAAATCTCCGACAACACCATCATCGACATCGTGGTTGAAGTGTACGACAACATCGACACCGTAACAACAGCGGTGAAAACATTGACAAGCTCAAGTTCACCAGAAGCAATGATCTGGAAGCGTATCTTTTGTGGCGCTCAAAGTGGATGAAATCTTCTATGTGGACAACTACCAGGAGATAAGATGGTGACAATGGCTTCACTAGAGTCTAAAGATTATACACTATGGTGGTGGGAACAAGTATAATTGACCCGCCAAGAGAATAAAAAAAGATCAATAAAACATTGGATGCTGTAAAGGAATAAATGTATGCTCGTTTTGTTCCTCCATACGACAGAAGAGACCTCTGCAAGAAGCTCCAGGAGCTAAAGCAAGGGACAACGAGTGTTGAAGAGTACTATAAGAAAATAGAGACTAGCTCCGTTTGTTGTTTTTTAACAATGAATATTCGTTGTGTGAAGGGCTTGGTGGATGCTTGGTGACGATGTTGCTGCCGTGAAGACCTAGGAGCAGGGCTCCGTACATGGTGCCGTCACCAACCAGGAGCAGTACATTTTGTGCAACACGACGAAGACAGTGGATGATCATCCGGCCGCCGTGAAGACATAGGAGTAGAGCTCCAGCCACACGCATCGATGAACTTTTGTACATCAGGGCAAACAGGAATACGGTGACGAAGGGGCGGCCGTCTAGTCGCATGGAGCGGAGCTCCATCGACGGCGCAACCCCGTCACCGGGCTTACTTTTGTTATCCTGTAGCCCTTATTAGAAACAGTGATTTGTAAGACTCCGTGTCTAATGTGGAACATATCAGTAACGGTGTAATATAATGACCGTTGCCCATATTAGGGGCAACGGTGAATCAACTCCGTTGCCATTGAGCTCTTCACATCAGTATCGGAAGTGGGGACACAGACCATTTCTCCGTTTCTGATGTATCGTTCTGTACTAGTGGATGCTATCCCGCGGGTGGATTATTAGTCATAGATGTAGCTAGCAAGCGGTCTATGTATTTTGTTGTAATACATAATAAATACTACAATGAACTTGTTATTGTCATAATATGCATCGTCATGCTTTTGTTATTTGTTAATTGCCCAGCTGTAATTTGTTTACCCAGCATGTGTTTATTTGTTTTATGAAGAGATGCCTCTAGTGAACTGTGGACCCCGGTCCTTTATTTTACACCGATAAAAACACCGTTTCCACCACGTTCTACACTCATTTGCTCGCTGTCCGTTTTTGCATTTTTATTTATTTTACACACCATACGTTAATCCTTTATATTTGGCAAGCCAGGGAGATTGACAACTTTCCTGTTTCATTGGGGCAAACTAGTTTAATTGTGTTGTGTGCAGGTCCGCGTTGATCTACAAGCGCCAAAGTCAGCTCTTTCAATTCCTAATTTTTCGATAACTTTGATTTTGTAGTCAAGGGAAAACTTCTACTGGATTACATCATACCTTTTTCTTGGGGTCTCCCAACGAGCATGTGTGTTCACGTCATCATAGACCTATAACCCTTGAGGTTCCTCGGCATGCCTAGAAGGCCCGGCCACACCGTACAACCCCAGTTCTTCTCGTTAATTGGATGTCGCTAATTCCAGCACCGTCGCCTTTGTTTTGCCCTAAAATCCCCTATATAATTCGTCGGGGATTTTTTCTCTCCACACACATAGACAGAGAAAAAAAAGGAGGATGCACCAGGCCGCTGCTAGAGGAGATTGGAGGTGGAATGCCGTTGTAGATGTCTCCGATGGCATCCCCCCCTCCGTCATTGCCTTCTTCATCATCTCCATCGATTTCTACACAAAAATTCCACCATCCCTGCATTGTAACCTCCTGATAAACATGATGTGTGGTGCAATGTATTATTTCCCCGTGATTTATTGTGTCTCTCTATCTAGTTTTGAATTGATAAGTTGTCAATGGTGATGGTGAAATAGTTCATTATGTCAGTTGCATACAAGTATGTTATATTCTATGATGCTCTTATGTGATGATGTATGAGTGCACACGTACATTAGATGATCACATGAGGGTATACATATTACATCTAACTTGGAGGAGGCAGCGTAAGAGTGACATAAACCAGTGACTAAATTCGAGATGCATGTCATAGGGGGGGGGGGGGGGGGGGTCATATATCAGGACCTTGAAACTTAAGGTGGTGGTAGGACATTTATGTCATAATAGTTTTTTTTTTGAATTTCATAATAGTTCTCTTGTTTGTTCACGTATGTGGCCTAGAGATCAATCAATAGAGCTGTAATTTATCATGTATGTGCCCACATATAACTGTGGCTCCTCCGTAGAAGAAACGTAGATATATGTTTATCTAAAAAGCTAGCGCGGTGTGACTTGCATTCATAAATTGACTCATTGCTCTTGTACGTGTTCTGCACTCTTAATCACTAAGTTCCTTGTCCTTAGTCAATACCTTGTTTGTCCATGCCATAAGGCAGTGGCGGAGCTAGACGAGATTCCCTAGGGCCCCCGCTCCTTCTGCATGTGCAAGGCGGGCTGGCTTGGGGGGGGGGGGGGGGGGGGGGGGACTTCTATGTAGCTCCGCCAGTGCCATAAGGTGTTGACTCGCGAAGTGTAGGCCGATGAGATGAGCCATGCACATCACTCCTGGAATTCAATCATTTAACAAGATAAACATATTGCGTCTCACTTAAAGACAATCAAACATAGAAAGTAATTCTTTGTATGGAACAATCCTTCCATTGGTTACCACTTGCTCACACTTTTCGCACTTCAAAACACTCGCTCTCAAATTCTTGTTAAATATTCTAGTGCAAGAACAACCTTATAAGTGGGTTATAAGGCTTTAGAGAATATATAGTTTACCTTCAACTCCTCATGGGATCGTCAACACAATACTTATCGAAACATGTTACAACTATCATCACACTTGGTAGTTGTCACCTCTTCGCGCGTAGACTATACATATCCACTACCTCTTCAGATCTGACATAGACATGATGATATGAATCCCTAGAGCTTTAATCGCTCCCCTAAATCCTAAGTTGATTCCAAGTCAATCCCAAGTGGTTTCATTGGGTTCTAGTGGATCGATGGACTGACCGATAAGAGACTTTGGTTTTATAAGAGTTTGGCGGACTTGTCTTCGAGATCCAAGGACCACACCATTTTGTAGATGTTACTGAGTTCATATTTGAGTATGATTTGCTAGTTATCCTCTATTTTTGTATCCCTCTTGTTTTGGTGTTTTCCCCATCATCTTCCGCTTCCCCTCTTTGTGTTCTTCGAACCATCTCCGTGAATCCATAAACATCGGGCCAAACCGTGTCAATCTAGCATTTTGTCTACATTAGGCGGCCTCGTCGTCCATACATCGTTTTCATTGTTGAAGGTGTTGTGTCAAAGCCAGATTTGACCTTTTGGTTTGACTTGACAACATTTGCTTACAAAGCGAGATGTTTCCTTCTCGAAAGCCTTGTATTGGTCAGACTGGTCAACTTAGATTGTGAGATAAAAATGGTCAGAGAGGAAAATGGCCACGTAGGGTTAAAATGACTAAACAACCGAATCAGTGCTATCTTGTCACTCATCTGCCCCGTTAGGGCATGTACATTGGAAAGACGCTTACACAGGCGCTTAATGAAGAAAAAACAATCAAGCGTTTCCGTAAGCGCCGCACCTTCCAACGCAAAATTCTATTCAAGACGCTAATTAAGCAAGAGGCCCACTTATTCATCCACCCAGCAGCCCAATAAATAGCAATAAGCGCCGGCGCTTAGTCAAGCAGCGACGCTTAGGCATGGAATAGGATCGGACCAGGATTATGCGTAACGGCTGGGAATTTATTCCCTAGCGCCTCTCTAAGCGTCTGCGTTGTACGTGCCCTTATGCGGTGGTTTTTGTCATTTTGGTGGTTCTGTGTCATTTCCTCAGACTGGGTGTTGCAAGAATCCTCTTTGCGAGTCGGCGGCGGCGGAAGGCGAACGAGGAACCCTAACCCTAAGGAGCAAGAACTCCCAGACCCGCAAAGTATGGTCACCAAAATTTCTCTTCTTTGTCCACCGCCTGCAACCCAGTGGTGTACGTAGGCGAGGAGGAGCCTCCAGCGGTGGGGATTCGTGACGGACTTCCCCTAACCCCTACCTTTTTGCAGGCCGGCGACGATGGCGGCGCTTCTTCGACAGGGGGCTAGGAGGATCGGCGGCTCCGTGCTCCAGCGAACCCAGGCGGCGGTCACATCACCGGCGGTTGCGGAGGAGCGGCGCCGTCTCGTGCCAATGCTCATGTACAGTGCTGAGGAGGTATCGTCACCACCAGAAAGTTACCTCCTTTTTCGCCTGATTTCCTTGAGCCATTTGTTTTGCTGCAATGCGCGGATATAGCGAGCCATAATCCTCGAATCAGCACAAGTGTTGAGATTGCTGTTCTATTCCAGACTATAGCAAGATTATTTTACCTCCCAAGTAGCATCATTAGAGAAATGCCATGTCTTCTTGGTTGATTTCCAGCCATTTATTTTGCTGCATAATCGAAACAGCAGCAAGTGTTGAGGCTACTGTTCTATTCCAAACTAGAGCAAGGTTGTGGGATTATTAGAACGACCCAAGTAGCATCATTGGAGAAAAACCTTTTCTTCCAGGTTGATCCAAGGGATTAATTTTGCTGCATAATCGTGTTCTCCTCGAAACAGCAGCAACTGTTGAGGTTGGTCTTCTGTTCCAAACTAGAGCAAGGTTATGAGATTATTAGAACGAACCAAGTAGCATCATTAGAGAAAACTAAGTCTTTCTGGTTGTGCAAATAACACCATATGAGATGTTTAATTCGTTGCTGCACTTTGGACATCTTATTGCTTGATTGTACTACTTGTCATCATTTCGTATGCACGCTCGACATTAGCCCGACCAAACCTTCTCAAAATTTTCCTTAGCTACTCTTGATCTATCTAGCCATTCCAACAACTCCTACTATGCCGCCCTTCAGTTTGCAGCCACCGCTTTTATCTGCATCTAATAATATGTTTTCCTTTAGTCATGCAATCTCTATCGACCTGAAGCACTCTTTGTTATCATTACTGAACTCGGATCCTGTAACAGTATGACGACAAACCGCATCAGTTTGCAGCCACCACATTCTCTCCACACCCGAGCCGGTCAATGCACGTAGCTCCCGCTTTCGCAGGGTCCGGGGAAGGGTCCGACCACTTTTGGTAGCATAGATCCAACTGAAGATATAACTATAAAATTGTGAACGCTGCACAATACAAATAATTTCATGTTGCTAATCATTAGTGAGCTAAAACTTCTTTTTGTGAAGGATATGAAGTTCTAGCTCACTAAGGATTAGCAACATGAAATTAATTCTGTGTATTGTGCAGTGTTCACAAGTTTATTTTTTGTCCTTTTGTGTATTGAAGTCCCTTTGGCATAGTTCATGGCGTGTTATTCTAGTTCTGCCTTCTAAGTTAGTGGTATTCATTTGCAGATTTTTCCGAATGTCTACTGCAACCGGTATTCGACTCTTTTGGCTCCAGCAAATGACGCGCTGATTCCGCCGGAACTTCTATCTAGCAAGACTGTTTGGACACCAGACCGAGAACTTGGTACCTTTCTAGTATATGTTATCCATTTGGTGCTATCATAGTGCTGTTTCTCTCGATCGACGGCCTACACAATATTCTATTTAACCAACAGAGATATCTCAGATGACTCCGTGTGCTTTTAGTTCGATTGAGATTTTAGCTTCATTCAATCTAAGCAAGATTTTCAAATTGCAATGAGTTGTAATTAATCTTAATTTTGTATTACAGGGCAGTATGAGGACTTGGTAGCTAGAGTAACAAACTTCCATAATGAGGACAAGGGATTTATGGTTTTGGATGGTGATGTTTTTGATGTTCCAATTAGGAAGGATATTGTTCACCGAGTAGTAAGGTGGCAGCTTGCTAAAAGACAACAGGTGCACACTACGATCTCTCCTTTTCTTTTGATTCTCTACAGATTTTGAGCTCCCAAATCATGTGATTCATTGCATAATATGTTGGTATGATATCAGTACTTCCTTCAGTTAGATATTTAAGTTATATCTTCCTTTTGAGAATATTTTGTGCTGCACCTTTTGATAATTGTGCACACCTGTCTTCCACAGGGGACACACTCGACTAAAACTATCAGTGAAGTGAGTGGCACAGGAAGAAAGCCCTATAAGCAAAAAGGAACTGGAAGAGCACGTCATGGAACATTGCGTGGTTGTCAGGTTATTCTACCCGATGTTGATAGTATATCAGTCATATGTATGTTACTGCATAGTCTGGGGAGATATCTCCTCGTGTTGTGCTCCAACTAAACTAATATTTAGACTGCAACAGTTTCGAGGCGGTGCAACCATGCATGGCCCTAAACCGCGAAGCCATGCATTCAAGTTGCAAAAGAAAGTACGACGTCTGGGACTTAAGATCGCCTTGTCTGCTCGTACAGCTGAGGGGAAGGTATCTGCCGCTTTACTAAATTAATGTGTATCTTCATGGATATTCTCATTTCCAGTTCGCTCCTGCTTTGTGTGGTTATGCCTGAATAACTATTTGTGATACCAAATGAATTTTGTAGTAAACCCTGGACCCTGGTTTAACAGTACCCTTCATGCTTCAGCAATAATCATGTCTGTTATGTGCTAGAATACGTGATAATTCCTGTTCTGTTTCACATTATGTTGCATGTCACTATGGGAGGCCGAGGAACTGTTCTGCTATGTTTTATGCTTTCATGATAATATAGCTATATTTTACACTACAGATCCTTCCTGAAGTTTCAGGAAAACAGGCTAACCACTTGCCTAGTTCTGTATAGATGGTTTTCTATGTACGTCTTGTCGTCTTAGATGGTCAACCTAGGTGGTTTAAGATCAATTTTGATTATTAGGAAGGACCTCTTTTTTCACGAAGTGTTATGTTGTTACTTACGAGTTACGAAATTTAACATTGAGCTTGTATTGTTTGCATGTTCCTGTAAGAGTGAAAAGCTTATTGAGCAATATGACAATGAACTTGGTTAATGCAATGAATTCTCCACCATGCAAAGCACCTTGACATATTTTATCCTGCATTCAAATACCTAATTACCTATATAAAAGACGGTCTGGATTTCTCTATTTGAATCCATTCTTTGCAGCATGCATGAAAAAAAAAATCAACTGATCATGTTTTTATTATAGCTCTGCCTCTTTGAGGACTTAGAAGTCCCTAGCCACAAGACGAAAAATATTGTGCAGTACATAAAGCAGATGGACGATACGAAGAAGGTTTTGTTGGTGGATGGAGGCGACATTGATAAGAAGTTAAAGCTGGCTACTCAAAATCTTCACTATGTGAATGTCATTCCGTCAATTGTAAGTGTCTCGGAATCTCAGCAGTTCAATGCGGAATAGTGAAGATGTCATATTGTAGTTTTCCTGGCTGTTTTTTCTACCCAAGACCATCCTGATGTTTAATACCTTCAAACAGGGTCTCAATGTCTACAGCATCCTACAGCATGACACCATTGTAATGACTCGCGATGCCATCAACAGAATCGTCGAGCGGATGCACACCCCATCAGCCGCTAGCAAACAGGGTTTCGACCAAATCAAACGCCACTGCTTTGTCCCAAATGTACTTCAATCCCCTGAAGCTACGGCAGCATTTGTTTTCTCATCTCAGAATGCTACGTTTACTTGAGATATTCATTTTGATAACATGAGATTCTGCTTGATGTAATGTGTCATAGTAGGGAACAACTGGGTTACCCCCCAAACCGCAGGATCTCAATAAAATTTGACGTTGTTTGCAAAAATTGAGATGTTATTCCTATGATTTACAAATTATCACGGTTCATGAGTTTGTCAGTCCATTATATTGTCTGATTGAGTAATGGATGAAGATGTGAAAATCATGATTGCTTAAATGTATGGATTACACCTCATCTTTTATTCTGACCGATACAAAACTGGGTGTTAATGCATGACCTCCTGTTGACCGGACAACACACGAAGTAAGTAGACTATCGTACAGAAAACATTTCCGAAGTAAGTGTTCTATTCATCTCTTCTATTCAGTACAGCAGGTCTTCCCCAGTATGGCCAACTTGACAATGAGGTTTATTTCTACTCAACCAAAACCAACCAACTCCCTAGCGTCGCTTGACGTGGGGTTTGGGAGTTGCATGGCTTCTCTGGCTCGATCGGTGGCGAAGGGAGGCGGCGCATCAAGGACAGGTCGCCGGGCAAGTCGGGTGTGGAGGATCTGGCAGCGGTCTATCGGCGAAGATGGGAGATCTGATGCTCATAGAGGCAAGGAGGCCTCGGGCCTAGTGATCAAGAATGTTGAATCTGGTTCGGTTCCTCACCCTAGATGGGCGGCAGTAGGCAAGGTGCTCGCCGCGTAAGCTGATCATTGGAGCCCTGGAGAGAGCGATGCAACGTGCGTGGGGGCTCATGGTCCTGAAAAATTCAAGGACATTGGGGACAACAGATTCATGGTTAGGTTCACCTCGTAAGGAGATTGGAGGCATGCTATGAAGAGTGGTCCATGGCAATTTGATTTCAGTGCAGTCCTCCTGAAGAATTACGATGGCAATATTCGTCCATCTGACATGGTGTTTGATACGATGGATGTTTGGGTTCAGGTGCTAGATCTGCCAATGGACATGACGAACTGAGTGTATGGGGGAAATTGATTGGAGGATGGATCGGTAGGTTTATTTCAGTGGATGTAGTGTTTGGTTGCTCTTTTTGGGTTGTTGTGGTCACCTTGCATCCACTAATGGTGAGCTTACCAGTTCAAGGTTCGCATAGGATCATACATAGACTTAGGCGAAGAACAAATAGTCAATGACGATGAACTAGACGATGCTGATCAGGTCTTTGAGATGGGCTTCACCTTTGTCCACTCCATTAGTGGTGGCAGCTGCTTTGCGTTCTCCAGTAGTGCAGATCTCAGGAATGATCTCTCGCAGCATGTTCATGGAGTAAGCTTCCTCTGCCTGCTCTTTAGTTGCAAACCTTTTGCAGCACTGGTGGGGGGGGGGGGGGGGGAAACCGGCAACTTGAGTAGAGCAATCGTCCCATGAATCGTAGACTCCTGGAACCCTGCCTCTGTACACCACATACCACTACAGCAGTGAAGAACAAGTTGAGAACATGCAAACTATGAAAGCAACATAAGCAAAGCATGCATTGATCATCATATGCCCTAAGCCCTAAAGCAGCACTATTGTTTGCTGCATACTATGGCATGTCAACCTACCATCACATCAAAAGAGGGTGTAACATTACCACCGCAAGTTCGTGGAGTGAGGGGTTAACATATGTACCACCTCAACTACCCAAAATATACAGGCCATAAGAAGTTTTGTTGTCCTAACTACCTAAAATATACATCACGTATCATCACAATCAAGCATGCTTGCACCACCGCCACCAGCAGACCGAGCACTACACGTAGTAGTCCTTGGCAAGGAAGGTCCTCAGCCAGAGCTTCTGGTGGTCATCGGCCATGCCAACATAGCCCAAACCTTGATCCTTGTTGTCCAGAAGGTGACTAAGAGCCACCATCTTGGCCTCGGGACTAAACCCATAAGTGTCCATGACAGCGTTGTAGAGGCCAGGGTGCACGTCGACATGCGTGCTGTCTCTGATGGCAGCAGCCATCTTCCTCACAGGTCGTCATGCTGGTGAAGATGAGGACCTCTCGTCCACCAGTGCGCCTCTCTTCCTCTTCTTGTCCTTCTCCTTCTCAGGTTGCTTACCTGCAGGCTCATCGGCCTTGTCTCCACCATCGTAGTTGATGGTGTCGGACTCCTGGCTACCAATGTCAACATAGTCAGGAACATGTGTGCCAAGAGGCTCACTAGATCCCATGGCGAATTTGCCAATCGCCGGACCGAAGGAATGATCTGCATCTGGTAGTAGTTCTGGATGAGCTTATTCAGGTACTCGGTGTCTTTGGGGTGATCCAAGGGACGAGGAAACAAAGTTAGACAGTCAGCCTAAGACAAAGTGGATGAGTCTGAATTATGTTAGTAGGTGATTAACCTTGATATGGCCTTTGAGGTGCTCGGCCTTCAAGATAATGCTTTAGGTTTCCTCATCCCACTTTGCGCCACTAAGGCCTTTGAGCTTGCTAATCATGACCCAGCGGATCTTCCACTTCCTGAGGTGGTTGTACACTGAGTGGAGGTGACCTCTTGGCCACATAACTGGAAATCAACTTGGCAGCGGTCCTGAGGTGCACATCCTTGAACCCCTTGTCAGTTCACACTCTGGTCTTGATGATGTCGACCATCTTGTTCAGCAAGAAGGTGGACAAGAACTGAGCCCACTTCATGGTAGTCGTTGTCTTGTTCTTCTTGCTCCTGTCCATGCCACAGTGGAGATCTAGCTGACCTCCTGGCAGTTCGACCATCTCGGACGCCAGACGAGTGCCATGGAAAACTTCCTCTTGGGTGGCTGGCACCTCAAACATCTAAGAGTTAGAGACCAAGGACAGGGCGAGGTCCGTCTGGGTTTCTGTTGGCGCTTGCGAGAACTCATCGGTGGTAAACTCCTACAAGGGTTACGAGCAACACAATAGCATGAAGATCTACCTCGGCATCGTAATGAGCTAGAAAAACTTTCCTACACAAAGACTTGTACCACGACATCAAGATGATTAAAGCAAAATCTAGTCAAATATGCTCATATATCTACTCCACAACATGTTAGATCTACTCAAATCTACTAGCTCGCAATCCATGCTCCTCTAGACCTATTTATCTACTTAGTGCGGTCAGATCTAAGCTAGAACAACTAAGGTTTCAAGAAACTTACAGGCATGGTAGCAGCAGACGTGGATCCTCGCAGCTCAGACAAGAGAAAGAAGTGGAAGCCGACGCCCGCCGGAGAAGAAGCTTCCGCCGCTTACTTGCTCGTGTAGATCTTGCTACGCTGCTGGAGGAGAGAGCATGAAGGGGGGAGGGAATGGTGGCGCGAAATCAGGCGGTGAGCGGAGGAGATGATATAGAGGGGCGAAAATGGAGGGCGGTGAGACGAAATTTCTCCCGCCACATTTTCGCGTGCGCGCACGGCCTCACGGCCTCACAGCTTTGCACGAGCTCGAACGAGGAGTGCGACGGCGTTCCCCATTTTGCACGTGGAGAGGGTGGCTCTGGAAAAATGGCCGAATCCTCCAGGGCCTTGCCCAAGTGTGCTTTGAGGTTCGTGCTATGCATGAACGTGGAACCGAGACAGTCCACCAAACATTCATTATTGCATCCACGGGCCTGGCCCAATGGCATGCAGGAAACCAAACAGGTCCTAAATGGACATCGTTTGCATTTGACACTTCAATTTCTTTAATTAAATTGGGGCCCTTTCCCAAACCCTATATGCCGCCCGTTAGCGGCGCGGATCGACGCGCCGCTAACGGGGAGCTTCTGCCAGGCCGGCCCACCCCGTGGCTTTCTCTTTTTTTTTTTCATTTTTTCGTTTTTTCTTGTTCCTTTTTTTTTTTTTCTTTTCTGTTTCTGTTTTTCTTTTTCGTTTCTTTTTCTTTTCTGTTTTTTTTATTTTTTCTTCTCTTATTGTTTTTTGTTCTTTTTAAAATTATTTTTGAAAATTGTTTAATTTTTGAAAATGGTTCCAAATTTAAAAATGGTTCTAAATTTGAAAATTGTTCATTTTAAAAAATGGTATCAAATTTAAAAATGGTTCTATTTTGAAAATGGTCCAAATTAAAAATGGTTCCGAATTTAAAATGGTTCCAAATTTGAAAATGGTTCCATTTTAAAAATGTAAAAATGGTTTCAACTTTGAAAATGGTTCCGAATTTGAAATGGTTCCATTTTGAAAATGGTTCCTAATTTAAAATGGTTCCAAATTAAAAGTTGTTCATTTTTGGAAATTGTTCTAATTTTAAATTTCAAACTATTTTCAATTTTAAAACAATTTTCAAATTTGAAACCATTTTTGGTTTCTTTTTTCTTTTTCAAAATCTTCATATTTTTTAATATGGTTCATATTTTTGAAAATATTCAGATTAAAAAATATTCGTGTTTCAAAAAATAGGTTTACATTATTTTACAATTTTTCGAATAGATGAATAAATGAAAATAATCGAAAAAGGAAAACAGAAAAAGGCAACGTAAAAGGAAGCTAGTAGGCGGCGCGGGAAGTTAGCGCAGCTAACGAGCGACACAAAGCATCTCCCGGGTCATTTCATCGAAAAAAAAAGTCCCATGTGTTAGCAGGCCGAATCCTCAAATGTTTTGGACTTTAAGTATACCCGGAACTACAGAAGCTTCTGGACGCCAATCCAGGGCCCACAATCAAGCCGGTGGGCGCCAATCCGGTTGCGGTGGCGGCCACCCAGGCCTGGTGACCCAGGTCAGGCAAAGCAAAAGCGACGCCTCCGCCGTTGCTTTCTTCCTCGCCTTTGCCTTTCTCTTTCGTGTGGTACCGAGCAAGACAAAGCATTTCCCTTCCCCAGACGCGCACAAAACCCCAAACCCCACACGCATCCCACGCCACCCATCCAACGACCCATCCCCATCGCAGCCCACGCGCCCGAGCAGCCATGGCGAAAGGAGGAGCAGCAGCGGGAGGGGGCGCCGTGAAGACGGCCCTGGTCGTCGGCGGCGGCCTCTTCCTCGCCTGGCTCACCGTCGAGTCCGCCTTCAAGCCCTTCCTCGACCGCCTCCGCGCCGCCGTCTCCCGCTCCACCGACCCCGCCTACGACCCCGACCAGGACCCCGCCGTCCCCGAGGAGGACAAGACCCCCTCCACCGCTGCCGTCGCCGAGGAGAAGGAGCCCGCCGTCGCCGAGGAGAAGGAGCCCGCCGTCGCCGCTGCCGAGCCGTCCGCGCCGCCCCTCCCGGCCGAGGAGGTCGAGAGCGAGAAGATGGGGGAGGGTCCCGTGGCCGCCAAGGCCGAGTGATGGGGCGCGTCTCGCCTGGTTACACTTCTGAAATAGTACTATGCTGTGAATCTATCCTAGTACCGGTTTGGAGGTTGTGGTGGTGGATGATGCGATGTTTGAATCCTGTTATCGTTATCTGCATCTTTAGTACCCCAGTTCCTGGCTTACTCGCGTTGCTTGGATTAGCTTCTAACATTTGCGTAGAAACTATCTGAATGCCTATATATCTCTGTGGATGCCTTCATTCCTTATGCTGTTGATAGAAGAATCATGGTGACATAGGCTGTTCTACCTCTTGAAACTGCAGGTGGTCAGTCGTTTTAAGCATTTATTAGGCTAGTGATATGATATTGGTGCATCATTCAGTTACTTTGTGCCACCTTTTGTGATTTGAGAAGTTTCTCCGGGTGAAGAAGTTAATGCTATGCTATTTGGCCTGTAATTCATATTTCTGTACTTCTCCTTGATGCTGCCGAGTTTGAATTCTAATAATTCAGTATCTGCATCTTTTACTACCCATGTCAACTTACAAGTGGCAATATTGATTGCATTTTTAGGGGGGGGGGGGGGGGGGGGGGGGGGGGGGTTATAGTTAATGGTGTTATTATTAATGTTCTTATATGATTGTGCCCGCAGTTTTTTTCTCTGCCCTAGAATTCGTTTGCTTATATTTATTTCTTGCCAGAAGTACAGGTTTACATAATAGGGGCGGTGCTTTCTGGGAACAAATGGTTTGAAATTTCTATTTCTCAATTAGTTGTTGAATCATTCAATATGCTCGTGTATCACGTTTGCCCAGTGCCTGGCACTACTTTCTTTATACAATTTCTGAGCTGCTATATCTATTTGGTTAGTAAGACAGTAGATCTGCTGAGTAAGTCTTGTTAGTTACATCTTCAGTTTGTCCTTCTTTTAAAGTTGCAGATACAATCATACAATGTACTTTTAAGTGCTGAAGTGGTTTCGTATTGCGTGCCACAGGGTAACAGTATCTACGTGAAATCGATTCAATGCTAAGTCAGTTACATTACTGTTTCACGCATGGCACATAGTTTAGTAGCTTATCTGGTGTTTAAATATCCGAAGTATTATGCTCTGACCAATTGGCGATGTTTTCTGCATCTAATCATCATTTGTAGATGTGCCGACGACGTTGTTTCTGTGGCTGTTATTGTGCAGCAGCTGCTAGGCGTTATTGTTTGATATAGAAGTCACATTATTGTACTATCATGAGATTTAATGCTGCATGCTCAACACTTAGTTTATTAGTAGCTTAACTGATGTTAAAATATCTGAAGTATTATGCTTAGATAAATTAGTATGCTGTGAGCCTATCCTAGTACTGGTTTGGAGGTTGTGATGGATGATGCAATGCTTGAATCCTGTTATCGTTATCTGCATCTTCAGTACCTCAGTTTATGGCTTACTCACGTTGGTTGGGTTAGCTTCTAACATTTGCATAGGAACTATCTGAATGCTATATATCTCCGTGGATGCTTTCATTCCCCATTGAAATTGCTTGCTTATGCTGTTGATAGAAAAGTCATGGTGACATAGGCTGTTCTACCCCTTGAAACTGCAGGTGGTCAGTTGTTTTAAGCATTTCTTAGGCTAGTGATATGATATTGGTGCATCATTCAGTTACTTTGTGCCACCTTTTGTGCTTTAGAAGCTTCTCCGGGTGAAGAAGTTAATCCTATGCTATTTGGCCTGTAATTTTTATTTCTGTACTTTCTCCTTGACGCTGCCAAGTTTGAATTCTAATAATTCAGTATCTGCATCTTTTACTACTCATCTCAACTTAGAAGTGTCAATATTGGTTACATTTTTAGGGGAAGTTACTACTTAAATTAGTGTTTACTATATATTATTAATGTTCTTATATGATTGTGCCTGCGTTTTTGTTCCTCTGCTCTAGAATTCGTTTGCTTATATTTATTTCTTGCCAGAAGTATTGACGTTTATATAGGGGCGATCCTTTGTGGGAACAAATGGTTTGGTAATTTCTGTTTCTCAATTAGTTGTTGATCATTCAATATGCTCGTGTATCACGTTTGCCCATTGCCCGGCACTACTTTCTATATGTAATTTCTGAGCTGCTAAATTTATTTGGTTAGTAAGACAGTACATCTGCTGAGAAAGTCTTGTCAGTTACATCTTGAGTTGTCCTTCTATTTAAGTTGCATATACAACGTAATTTTTAAGTGCTGAAGTACTGTTTCATATTGCCTGCCACAGGGTAACAGTATCTACGTGAAAATCGAAGCAATGCTAAGTCAATTACATTATTGTTTCAGGCATGACACATAGTTCATTAGTACCTTATCTGGTGTTAAAATATCTGAAGTATTATGCTCTGACAAACTGGCGATGTTTTCTGCATCTAGTCATCATTTGTAGATGTGCAGCCGACGTTGTTTCTGTGGCTGTTATTATGCAGCAGCTGCTAGGTGTTGTTTGATATAGAAGTCACATTATTGTACTATAATGAGATTTAATGCTGCATGGTCAACACTTAGTTTATTAGTAGCTTAACCGATGTTAAAATATCTGAAGTATATTGCTTAGATAAATTAGTGACGCTTCTGCATTACATTATCATTTGTAGATGTGGCTACAGGCTATGGATGTTAGACCTTATTATCCAGCAGATGCTGCCAGTTAGAGTTCGATCTGGAGGCGGCAATTATTTATTAAGCTGATATTACATTATTGCTTGCTTTAGAACGTGTAGTCTGTCAGTAACTAATCTGCAGTTACAATATGTGTTGTGTTTGCTTTTATGCTCGGATGAACTAGTGAGTATTTGTGCATTTAGTCATCTCTTACAGAGGTGAAGGCAAAGCTGTTGATATTAGACAATATGATGCAGGTGCTGGGTGTAACCATTCAATATGAAGTCTAGGTTACTGACATTATGCTGTGTTAGCATGTTTACATAGGAGCTCCACATTTAACAATATTTCGTTGGTGAAATGCTGCATATTAAATTATTCACTAATATGTTTTAGTAAAGTACTGATGGTTTCTTCATTTACGCAGCAGTCATACATGTGGCGACAAAATTGTTTGTTGCAGATGTTACTCCCTCCGTTTTTTAATATAAGATGTTTTACTTTTGTCCACATTCACATGCACACAGATGTATGTAGACACATTTTACTTTATATGTTCACTCATTTTAGTATGCATGTAGACAACATGTGTAACATCTAAAACATCATATATTAAAAAAACGGAGGGAGTAGATGTTAAGGTTCCAAACTGAAGTAGTGCTATTTTAGTAAACTAATAATTGGTCTGCTGATCTTCCTCGGATGCATTCTAGTGTATCAAATGTGACATCAAAACATTATTACGTTGTTAGCATGATTATTCGTAGTTTCATGCACCATATATTAGTTACTGCTCACCTATAATTGAATCAACTGCCCTATTCAGTTTTGATGAATTAGAAATGATTTCGGCGTTTACTTATTACGCCTGCAGAGGCATGGGAATTGATGCTGAACTCTTAACTTTGAAACTAAAGTAGTGTTATTGTGATAAAAGTAAGTTACAAATCTCAATCTTATTAGTCGATTAGTTGAGACTAAGACATAAGTTGCTATGGTGGTCTTGGAAACATTTGTTGTTGTTTATTGGTGCTAGTTTTTCCAGTAGTATTGATGGCAATTCCTACTTCCTGGTTCTTGTGTTCATTAACTAGACTACAAGTCATTGTCTAAGCTGATCTTCACTCAACAGTGAACGCCATACTGTTCAAGTTGCGACTACTATAAATGATTACTACTTGATTGAAGGATCTAACCTAAAAAAATTGTGATCACAATGAGAGATCTAAATATACGGTGGTAGAAAATGATAGAATTGCCAGTTTTCATATACTTCGTCATATATGTGATATATGAAATTAGAGCACATGTAATGTTCAGTTGCTACTTGCTAGCAAGATTGCATCATACACAGTTTAAAATTAAAATAGCTATGTCATTAAGATTTGACAAAGTAGTGGTGATTTCTGCAATTCAGCAGTTAGACGTGTAACGATTATCTACTTGGTGCTAATTGCTAAACTTTATTTTGTTGTAAACTAAGCAATCACTTTATGAGACTGCAGCTTTCTTTGGGTTATATTGGTGATCAGTGACATGTGCTTCGTGCAATTATTTGCAGTTGATTCATATTCGCTGTGTAGAAAACGAATACGTGTTCTAATGAAAAACTGAGTAGATGTTTTGTTGCAGTAAATAATATGTGCTTGCTATGTTAAATTTGAAAACTAATTTAGTTGCACTTTTGTGGCGAAATCGATTACTGCTTGCATATGCTAATTGCCATAATCATGTTCTGCAGTTTAGTTGTGTTGGATAAGAGACATTACACATGCAAAGTTAGTTTATTGATTTGAGTATATCTTGTGATTTCCATGTAGTAAAACTAAACACCATTCTGGTTTATATCCAGCAGAGTACTAAATAGTAGATCTTCATTAGCTTACCAGCTGCCGCATATGACAAAATGCTGATGACAATGGATCACCATTGATCTGATTCTGAACCAATTAATTTGAAACATTTAGAAATCTTGTGATTTCCATGTAGTAAAACTAAACACCATTCTTATGGTAGCAGAGTACTAAATGTTAGATCTTCATTAGCTTATCAGCTGCCGCATATGACAAAATGCTGAATACACTTGTTTGGTCCTTCATGCCTGTATTATTCCTGTTTTATGAACTTATTGCCAAAATAGTAATATTCTGCTGAGAATGAAACTGGTATACTAATTTGTAGAGCTTTGCTTGCTAGCAGAAGTTTTAGTCTTCTAGCTGAGCGTGAGAGTATAAGATATTGTCTATCTGATGTTTTGCTGTTACCTGATTCAGGATTATAACTGTTATACTAGTAGACTGAATATTAGCAATCAGGATTGACCATTGGCTGCTGCATTACAATGTGCCAATGGTCAATAGTGATCATTACAATGCCATGTTGGGTTTGAAATTTGCAATCAGTATTTAGTACTCCCTCCGTTCCTAAATACGGAGTATAAGATGTTTTAGCATTTGTCCACATTCACATATATGTAGATGTATGTAGACATATTTTAGTGTGTATGCACACTCATTTTAGTACCTAGACAACATGTTGAAGAGCTAAAACTTTTTATACGGAGTATATTGGAACGGAGGGAGTATAACATTGCTGTTGAACTATTATGCTATATGTGAGTCAATTAAAATGGAACGGAGAGGAGTACTATTTAGTATGGCACACTGCTATGCCATGTTGGGTTTGAAATTTGCACTTAGTGACAAACGGAGGTGATGGTACATACCTTTCGACGCTGGCAATATTTTATTCTCGTGTAACAGTATAGAGGTATTATGTTTAATATGACGAATGCTTCACTACTTCATTGCCATTTGCACGCGACGGCTGAAAGTAGTTCATTTCAGGTGACCCTCTAATCCTAGCGATAGTTTTGATGTATGTAATGTGGATGGTTTATTGAGCAGTTGCTTACTGTTTCCAAAATATAATGTGCACTGGAAGCATCTAGAATATATTTACATTTTAACGTGTTACGAGGATTTCTTTGGACTCCACTATACCATAATATTTAGTGGGTGGGAAACAATTTTTTAAGGTTTGATGATGTGAGGGAAACTTGCCAGATATGCAAAATATTCTGTGATACTATCTTGTGGAAGGGTAAAATCTATGTATTTAACTGAATTAATGTGTGCCACATAATTAATGAATCCCTGTGGATAGAAGATATGTACTACACAAACTCAAGTGTACTCCAATAATTAAGTATGATTTTTCCCTCTTCTCCACCAAACCCCTTCCCTCTTCTCCACCAAATCCTCCTCTTCGTCTCCTCCACTAACTATCCGTAGGATATATATGGCCATTGCACTCAACACATGCGGTCCAGGTAGTTTACCTCACCCTTCTCCTGCTCTCCAATGTCTGTCCACCGCATTCAGTCATATCCAAGGAGCTTACCCCCAAGCAGCTGCACATGAAAAACATACTGGTCCTCTTTGAGTTCCCAAATTCTGAGCTTCGAGACCAGCGATCCCACTACCACAACCCTCAACGAGATCATGGAAATTGAGGAGCCCGGCCGCCGGCCGCCTAATCCGAGTGATCAGTTGCAGGTGGCCAAATTGCCGTCGGTGACTGCAACATGGTCCGATCTGGTGATCTGAACCCTCATGTACACCTTTCCATCTTATGCATGCATGTTAATCCAAATTCACATTGCGGTGTAACAGTTTATAATTAGTGAATTTATGTTGTTGCTGCTGCAGATCGGGTCTCTTTGGTCCAAACATGGACACAGGCTTTACCGAAGTTGCTGCTTTGATATGATTAGCAAAGGTTGAAAGGAGCAGCTATAGTGCTATTATTTTTTGTCTGTATGGTCTATAACAGATTGATCAATGAGAAAAGTGTAATTGGCGATTCATGAACTACTCAATTGTACATGTACTGATGGGTCTCACAATCAGGATTATACAGATTAAAAGAGGCATGTCTTTTTTGCCATCCTTATCGGAATCACGTGTATTTTTGAATCAGAAGGGTTTACAATTTTTTTTGACTTAAATTAGTTTCTGCTGGACACTTGATTCTAGCAAATTACGTCTATGTGAAATACTGAAAAAATGAATCTGCGCCATTTGCGGAATGGTCAATCAATCAAATAAATGTTTTTTGTGTTCAAACTTCAGACATGCATTCTACATTGTGGCAAGCAAAGTAAAATATATTTCCGACTGATTTCTTTCCTAAGTGTGTTCCATTTGTCATGCAGCAGATGCTATTTTTCGTTAGTGTTATCAAAGTACATTTTACTGTCCACATGTATGCAATTGATGATCTTAATTTCATCAAAGAGAATATCTAAGGCCTAATTATAGCAAAATTTGTTCTACAAGTTTCCGCAGCAACGCGGGGGTATCATCTAGCATATGGTTAATTTAGCTATCCCTTACCTCGAGACGATTTTCCTGGTACGGGAATTGATTATGTTTTTTTTTTGAGATTTAACAACTAAGACAAACTAATTCGATTATGTTGATTTGTCCATTCTGCATGGCAAGTGGAAATATGTTTGCCACCTCGTCAGTCTGGCTGTGTAACCTCACCGGCCACCACACCGTTAGTGCGCTACACTTACAAGTACTCGGGCACTACATTGGAAGTACGTACTGCCTTTGAAAGTGCTAGTGAGCTGCACCATGAAAGTACACACTTGTAACTATTTTTCTTGAAATTCCCTGAAAGAAAACTGTCTTTCCTTAAATGGGGAGTTACCCCGGACTTTGCGTCATAGAGATGCATACGGCCTTCATTTATTCATACACACAGGGCCGGTCCACACATCTACGGGCCCGGGGCAAGACAACAAGTAGGGGCCTTTGTTGAGCACAAAAATTTAGAGTATATTTTATTTTAGAATTTATCCGGTATATACGATGAACTTTGAACTGTAAAACTAACACGACAAGTTATCTATTTGTATCGATCATGAGAACTACACCATGATAGTAAGGAAATAATATAGTCCTACAAATGATCGTTTTTGTAACTGTGGCAGCGAGACCATCATTTTCATCAATAAATCAAATAGCCGTGTCAAAACAGATTATATTGTTTCAAAAATGTTAGTACTTAAAGCTTTTGTGTTAAAAGGACAACATTACTCTCAATCTAAGATACAATAAAAAATACAATAGTATGAAGAGAGAGCCAGAGAGCAACAATGAATCGTCGAACTAAGGAATGAGATTACACAAAGAAAACCCCACGTGACACGTGAGACCGATGATGTGCTGCTCCTAGGGATGAAAACGGAGCGGATACAGACGGAACTGAGTGGTGCCACATTTGTTTTCATATTTTTTTGCGGAAGCGGAAACGAATACAGAAACTCCAGAAACAAATACAAAAACAAATATGGTCGGAAACAGATACATACCGAATACGGTGCGGACACGGAACAGAAGCAGAAGTTTGCCGAAACCAAGCGGCCCCTTGAATAATGCAGAAAAACTCAAGCAAACCAACAAACTTATCAATTTAAGAAGAAGAATAAATTAAAGTATAATATAGTGTTTCTAAGTTATCAATTTTGGCAAAAAAATAATACATACTATCGTCCGTAAACCTAGTGCAACACTGAAATGCCGAACCGGGAATGACTCGAGAGGGAGATAATATGCAACTACATAGGGCCTAAACGGGTCACTTCATATATTTTTTTTGTTGAGATCTTGGGTTGTGCCTCAGTGTTCCCACTGAAATTGTTAGGCATGTTGCATTAAGATAGCACCGCGTAGCAAAAAACAGAAAGTTCCGTATTGCCGGAAACAGAATTTCCGTTTCCGTGATCGTTCCGCCGGAATACGCTGTTCCGTTTCAGTTTCCGTTTTCGCATAAAAGTTTTTGTTTCCGTTTCCGTTTTACAAAATTCCGTTTCCACTTCCGTATTTCCGTTCCGTTTTTGTTTTTTCGCGGAAAAGTCGGAAAGTTTCCGTTTTCATCCCTAGCTGCTCCCGTGTACAGGAACATTGTGGGCTTCAACTTCATGCTTCACACAGTTGCGCATGGGCCTCTCCTACGTTTTCTCTCAATTTTTGGGCTGAGAGAGAAATATCGTTTTACTATAACAGAAGTACTACATGGGCTGGGGCCCCTGTCTGCCGGGGGCCCGGGGCGGGCGCCCCGTCGCCCCGCCCTATGGGCCGGCCCTGCATACACACTTGTAAGTATTAGCGCGAGGCACTCAAAAGTATAGGCAAAATGTAAGGAACAAAGCCTCTCGACCTGGGACGCTTCACTTGTGACCCGAGTTAGCACGAGTATACTGCTACATGGATGTAAATGGATCGGATTTTGGCGCTACTATATCCTTTACCATATTTTTCCTCCGATTCAAATTGGATTGGATAATGTAAGGTTGCAGATTCGGTGACGTATTTTTATGATCACGGATTTGGAGAAATGGAGCGAATTTGGGGCGGAAAGAAAATTAATTAGATCGGTACGCGCAATGTAAATCATTAACCACAGAACAAAAATAATAGCTCAACAACCAGAAATTCACTTTGGCTCCCGAGCTCATATGCTCCTGTTATATTAAACAAAATTTAAAAATAGTAATCTTTTTAAAGTTTTGAAAATATTTGGAAGCGAACACAAACCAATGTACAACATAAGTGTCAAGTTTCGTGGCGAAATGACATTTGGTATGCCCTGTGCAAAAAAAAAATCTGTGGTCGAAATACAATTTCAAAATCATACTTTTTAGAGCATTGATTTTGTTATTTTTACACATAGCACCACACATGACATTTCATGATGAAACTTGGAATATATTTAAAAACATGTATATGTTCGTCACCAAAAAATTTCAGTTTTTTTGAAAATATTTTACTATTTTTTAAATTTCATTTAAAATAACAGGAGCATATGAGCTCGGGAGCCAAAACACCTCTCTCCTCAACAACTTAATAGCCTAACAAAGTTGTACTCCATAGTATGTATAGTGACCATGCAAGTGAGTTGTTGTTTGAAAGTGCATGAGCTTCATGTGTGGTTTTGGTAATTAATGACAATCTCTATGGACTAATGGTCGCATTGAGATATCCTTATAGGGCTTGTTCATTGGCAATGCTTTAACACCATGTGTTGTTATCAAGGTTGAAAGAAGAAGATAAAGTGATGACCAAAGCAATATTCAAGTCATCTTCGTATATATCAAGAGAAGAAGATGAAGTGCAAGTTCAAGAGAAGCATCTCGAAGAAATCCTATGCTTGAAGCTTGTCACCCATTTGGAGATAATTGTAAAGTGAAGATGTGCCTTATATAGGCTCTCCCATATTAGTGTATGGGGGAGCGATATGTGAGTCTTCATCAAGCAAAGCGCAATCAAGAAAGGTGATCCACTTGAAGAGATCAAGATCGTCGTCATCTAGCTCAAGTGGAATGCGCAAGGCAAAAATATGATCTTGATAGGGTTTCTATTTTACCGTCTCATGGTGTTAGTGGGAGACCGGGTTATAGGATAGACGGCGTACTATCAAGAGGGGCTCTCTGAGTAACTTGATCGCATCTTTGTGGAGAGCTCAAACCTTTGCATACTTGGCATCATCATCTTTCTTGGTTCTTATTTGGCTTTTATCCATATGAGGATTTAGAGCTTGTGTTCATCTACATACCAAGCTCTAGTTCATCAAAAACGAATTTCATATGCATATCTTGTTGCGTTTTTGATGTTGCAAGTTTTACCGGTTTATCTTTTCTAAGAGAGGTCAAACTCTCTCTTTGTGGCTTCCTCCTCACATGATGGACTATGATGTTTCTCTGCATAATCTTGAAGAGCTCTTAGTTGTTTCCAATGAGTCCAAGATCATCAAAATCGGAATCCGGATGAAAAAGATATTGCAGTTTTCATATTGCTATTTCTGTCAGTTTTCTGCAGACCGGATATTCCGGGTCAAATTCAGACCAGAATATCCGCCCCCCCAGGAAAATTGGCGAAACTCGATTTTGCATCGCTTTGCACGAGCCTCTGGACTCGGCCGGATATTTGGGCCGGAAATTCCGGCCTGACCGGAATATCCGGGCTCCACTTGAGCCGGAATATCCGGCTTCCCCTGTTTCCAATGGCTAGATTTTGAGAGGGGCTATAAATACCCCTCCCCTTCTTCTTTGTTGGTGCTGCACATTTTTCCCCTCTCTCACCTCCATTGTTGATCTTGAAAAGCTTGCCCCTCTCTCAATTCCTCCCATGATTCTTGCATATCTTTGAGGGAAAAGTGAGAGGAGATCTAGATCTACATTTCCACCAATCCATCTCTCCTCTAAGTGTTGGGAACCATTTGGATCTAGATCTTATAGTTCCATTTGTTGAGTTATTCCTTGTTTTTCCTTTCTTCCCCCCCATAAGCATTAGTTGCTTTTGGTGGGATTTGAGAGTGAAGGATTTGAGCACTTGTGCTCTTGCCATTGCTTTGTTGCATCGGTTTGTGTCTCCACGAGGATTCGTGGAAATGAAAGTTTGTGAGCTTGTTACTCTTGGGTCTTTGGACCCTAGACGCCATTTTGGTGGTTGAGACCTCTTGTGGTCACTTGTAGCTGTTCGGGAGCCCCCAATTCAGTTGTGAGTGTGTGCCCCGGATCGTTGTTGTAAAGGCTCCGGATTCCGCCTTGAACGATTCCGATAGTGGAAGGTGAACCAATCCTTTGTGGTGCGGTTCATCGGAGAAGAAGGTGAGCTTGTTGTGGCGTTGAGACCAACCTGTTGTGGTGGTCTCACACCTCTCCAACGAGATGTACTCCCCTAAAAAGGAGAAACTCGGGAATACATCCTCGTCTCCGCGTGCCTCGGTTATTTCTATACCCGAGCTCTTTACTTATGTACTTTATATTGTGATAGCCTTCGTGCTTGAAGTATTCTTTTGCTATCACCTTGTTGCTTGTCTTGCTTAGCATAAGTTGTTGGTGCACATAGGTGAGCCTAGTATATTTAGGTTGTTGCCTTGTTAATTTAAACACCTAGTTTTATTCCGCAATTATCAAACCTAAACCGGAAAAGTTTTAATCGCCTATTCACCCCCCTCTAGGCGACATCCTTGTCCTTTCATTGTTCAATGGATGAACTCCACAACTCACTAACTACAAACTATGCTCTATTAGTTTAGCCATTTCGATAGAAAATCGGATTATTTGTATTATAACCATCAGATAATCCTAATTAATATTTGGATAATCCATATTCTAATACTATTTTACTTACCATATTCTATACCGTATCCAGGTGTTCATTTTGGAACCGGATATCCTTATCCGGCGGATTCTCTGAAACCGGATATGGATTCTTTAAAATGGATTAGGTGGTGGATTCGGTGCAGAAATTATCCTATCGGTTTACACCCCTAACTGCTACATTGCAGAGAGTTTGGAAAGGTCGTCGTTTTGTTAAAAGTCTTGTAATATATATTCCTGAAAAAGGTGGTAACAAATATATTCAAGTGTTCTACATACGCTCAAAGTCTTGTAATCATATGGAAGATGTGGTACTCTGAAAAAAATCAGTGCTCTAAATATATTTTTACATCTCACGTTGGCCAATGATTTGTTTTTCACAAAGAGCAGCACGAATGCTATTTCGTCACGAAACTTTGCACATATGTAGAACACTTTGCCATTTTTCAGAAATTTTGAAATATTTTACTATTTTTTAATTTTCTACCCATTATTCTACTATTTTTTAAATTTCTGCTTTTCCTGTGGAAAGTGTTATTTGCTCCCGAGCTCGAGTGCTCCCTCCACTTTAAAAAAAATTGAAAATCATATTTTTGAGTTTAAAAATATTCTGAAAAAAATCACGGGTGTAACCAGTGATGTATCCTATGAACGTGAAAAATGTCAAATTGAAATAATTTATATTTTGAGATACACAAAATAGCAAAATCTGCTAAAACTTAGAGATTTGAAAATAGGCATATTTAGATTCACAATTTATCATTTTTGCGTAGCTCAAAATATAAAGTATTTGAAGTTGATATTTTGTACGTTCATGGGATATACTATTGGCCACACCCAGAAATGTTTTCAGAAGTTTTCGAAACATATAAATAGATTTTCGAATTTTTAAACTGGAGGGAGCACTAGAGCTCGGGAGCCAAAAGTCTCTACTCCTTTTACTGGCCCTATACACGTAGCTTGTGCGCCGAATTTTGGGGCCACAAAATTGGGGGCCTGTTCGGCCTTTCGAGCCTCACTCCCATGGGTGTAGGGCTGTAGGCACTTCTATGTGCCAGATATTGATGGAACAAATTAATTAGTTTGCTAACTTTACCAGTTTGGCAGTTTACCTGTAACCAAATCATCCTTTAAATGCCATAAATGCCCAGCTGCCCAGATAATCGAGGTGGATATTATACGTCACGATAAAATCTATGGGTTCACTATTACTAGAATGGTAAGTGATCAACTGGTGGCGGTTTGCAAGAGTGGAAACAATTTATATCGGTCAAAAGGAAAGAAACACGCCCAAGAAAACGTGTGCATGCATGTGTTGCCAAACTCTATCTTTTTTTTGAACTCGCTCCATACTTGAATTGCCCGTGAGAAAAAAAAAAGATTTTTGTTTCTGTTTTATGTAGTATAATGTCGACCAATACTTACTACATAGAATTAGAACCCCAGGAATATATATTATCTTGTACATCAGATTTCACAGCATGAAAAGGAGATAGATCATAATGTAATTTAAAACATGGGCAAGACATTATAAGAAAGAAACAGATGTGAAAAACACATAGCTTTGAATCCAAACATAATACATCGATCAGCTTCCCTTCAGATCTACCCGAACAGCAAAATTCATAATGAGAAAATAGACTAAACGAACCAAAACGACAAGCATGAATCTTCAGCGAAGTTTTTCCTGGAGCTAGATCAATATTGGCTAGCATGCATGCGCCCACCACTTCATTCCATATAGCTGGTCACGTCCAACGGCGGCTGCCCGGCGTTGCCGGAGGACTCCGGCATGTCTCCGGTCACTAGGATCGGCGCTGCCACAAAAATGGCAAGTGATCAACTGGTGTCGGTTTGGTAGAGTGGAAACAATTTATGTACAACCACAAGGAAAGAAACACGACCAAGAAACGTGTTGCCAATCTCGATAGTTTTTTGAACGCGCCCAGCACTCGAGTTTCCCGCGAGTTTTTTTTCTTTTTCATTCTGCTTCGTGGACTAAAGGATCGAACAATAGTTACTACATAGAATTTGATCCTCCAGGAATGGATACCATCTTGTACATCAGATATCACATCATGAAAACAAGACAAAGCATAATGTAATTTAAAATATGGGCAAAACAGATGTAACAAAAATATAGCCTTTGCATCCAATCACGACTGAACGAACCAAAACGACAAGAATGAATCTTAAAGCAAAGTTTTTCCTGAAGATCCGACTAGGCGACTAGCTGGCATGCATGCGCCCACCACTTCATTCCTTAGAGCTGGTCACGTCCACCGAGCGGCTGCCCGGCCTTGCCGGAGGACTCCGGCACGTCTCCGTTCTCCACGACCGGCTGTGCCGGCGCTGCCACCAGCTGCCCACGAAATCTATCTCCACCGGGGCGGACCCTCCCCTGCGGTACTCCTCCCAAAACGCAGGGTTTGAAGCAAGCCACGGCACCGTCCCCACTGCGGATTCCGCCATAGGTGCAGGCGGGGCAATGGCGAGCGGCACTACGGCCAGAGGCGCGGCAGGTGCTGGCGCCACAAGTGAGGCGTGAAAGTGAAACGCAACCGACATGGTTACTGGCTGATTCCGGCGGGTCCCGCTGTGCCACGACAAGTGGACACCAAGGCCGCGTAATGAGTTGAACAGCCTGCCGCATATTGGGCACTCGTGCTCCTCCCCTGTCCACAGCGGTGGCGGCGGCGGCGGCGGCGGCGGTGGTGGAGGCCCTCTGTTGTTCCGGTTCCTGGCCATCAGCGAGAATGGGTTTTGTGAGGGTTGGAAGGTATCTGTACTTCTATAGCTAGCAGGCTAGGTCTGTAGGAATGAGACTGCCTATGGGGTGGTTTATAAAGGGCGGGGGCGGCCGGAAGTCGATCGCAATCAACGGTAAAAAATCGATCAACTATCCATTTCGGAACGTTCGGTGGCGCTTCCTTCAAAAGTTCAGGTATCACTGGTGTCCATTTTAGGAATTATTTGCACTGATGGTCACACAACTCGACAGCTATGTGCACTTAAGTCACACAACTTGAGAACTGAATTTTTTGGTCACACAACTGGAAATTTGGTGTACTTTGGTCACAACCGTTCCGTTCTGGACTAAAACTTTGCACAAAACTCCCTGCGTTATATTAGGAGGGTTAATATTGCAAATATGCATGGACATAATAATTTTTAAAAAAGATTAAAGATCGATGATCCTCGCAAGCCCCTGGCCTTCGCCGCTCTCCTCTGCCCTGGCGTCCCGCCGCCTTGGTCCATGCGCGCCGCCGCACTCGACCCGGCCATTGGTCCCACGGAAAAGGTCGCCGCCGCCACCCCCGCCGGACGCACCCGCACCTCCCTGCTCGACCGAGCGCCGGCCGCCGCCACGCCCCAGATGCGCCGGCCGGGCGCCGTGCCGCCCTTGCACGCCCGAGCGCCGGCCGCCCCCGCCCCGCCCATGCATGCCCGAGGGCCGGCGACGACTGTCCTCTCGGCAGCGGCGCTGCTTCTTCTGGCCGGTGGTGGCGGATGGCGCACGGCTCTGCCTCTGCGTCGATCCGGGTGAGGCGAGCTCAGTCCGTAGGCGGCCACCGGCGTGCTCATGGCGACGATTGGTGGTGGCGCGGTGGAAGGTTGGTGGCGGCGGCGTCCTGCGTGCTGCACCGTGGGGGCCTGGTTTTTTCCTGCTGCCATGTCCGTGGCGGCTTGAGGTGGAAGACGAGCCTGACGGTGGGCCCCACCGGTCAGTGCATATTTTTGCAATTTGGCACTCTTAATATTACCCCAGGGGGTTTTCTGAAAAATAACAGTCCAAAACGGGATGACGTGGCCCGTTTGTAACCTCCAGTGCACCAAATTTCTAGTTGTGTGACCAAAAAATTCAGTTCTCTAGTTGTGTGACTTAAGTGCACATAGCTGTCGAGTTGTGTGACCTCCAGTGCAAATAATTCCCATTTTAGGTACAAGTAAGTTTTAAGGATTTTCGACCATGTTCACACACAAAACAAACATGTTCACGTAGGACGAAGTCTGAATAATTAGTGCCCAAACACAAATGACCCCCGATATACGTCCTTTAGATAGCAAAGAAATATTTGAGAAATGGACTATTTTACTATCCAAAGTAAAAATCCTAGCTACGGTTCACGTAATGGAAGCAAATAATTTCATTGGACAAGAGTTTTGTTTGAAAACCCCAATTTCCTCGTACACGCTACACACATGTTTCTCAAGACAAATCTTTTATAAAATATTCGAGATCCAATATCTCTTCTATGTTATACAAAATTGATAACATCAGATTGATACCACGTTTGTATCAAATAATCCTCATAATGTATAGTCATACTAATTCTTGGTCGAATGCAAATCTTGAAAAACACATGACTTATTCATAGGAACAAATGAAGTTATAAACTCTAGGCTGCAATCGTTTTGCTATTCAATATAAAAACAACTACTTTTACGAAACCATGTGGTTTTGTTTCTTATTACATTCAACAAGACATGATCATTTTAATCCCATGGTTTTTAATCTTGCTTATCCTTAAGAACTCGATCACTTTAATTAGTGTGTGAATATGGATCTGATGGTGCTCTACACCCCCACCCCAGCTCTGGGGACTTCTCGGCCGAACCATGGCGATCTCCACTAGATTCCATGTTACATGGATCTCCAAGCAATCGAATACTCATTGGACCCTGCTCCCGACAAGGCTTTCCATCTTAAGGCTCGTTCAACTTTCGCCACCATGTTCATCAATTGTCTGTATATTATTGTTTCTACATCGCCGCCACCTTTGGTCGTGCCAACTTCCGTCTTGATGTGGAACATGTTGGCATTTTCATATACTCATGTTTGGGATGGAGACCCACATGGTTTTCATGTTGTACATATTGTTGATCGGATCTTTTTTTTTTGGGAAAGGAATAGCGGTAGGGAAGCCCCTACATTGGATTTTTTTAAATAATAAGAACCCAAATCTGCCTCCGCGAGGACTTGAACCTGGGTGGCTGTATTGTACATCCACTTCCCTAATCAAGTGAGTTAGGCTCACTTCTTTGACCGGGTCTTCTGTTTCTATGTTAATTCCAAAGCTATGAGATTCATGATTTAAATTGTTCAACTATTCTCGCCAATCCTTCTTTTTCTATTTCGACCTTTGGGGCCCTGGTGGTCCTAATTGGTGCAGTGAATTTTCTTATTGGCTTTATGAGCAATCATCTGAATGGCATATATTGTGTGTCTCGTCGACCTTCTAAGCTTACCTGAGCCAACAATATCTTTGTTGCATGCTGTCGACTTGCCAGTAACGAAGTTTGTTTACCTAATCATGTTGTCTTTCCATCTCATCCGGTTTCTCCGATTATGTGCATGCCTCCCACTCAGCTGCAATTCAAAATTAAATCAGCCACCTCGCCAGCAGCCGCCCAATTCTCAGCCCAACCCACTTCATCCCACTGTACAGCCCAACCCTAGACCTAGTCCATCCACAGGTCAACCGACATGCGGAAGATGCCTTTCTTTCGACCATAAAACTTCTGTGCGCACACATGCATCCTTGGTCAGTTGCTGTATCTGTTATTTTTATGGCCTATCCCCTAACATTGCCTATCCAAACGACCCAAACAGTTGATAATTCGCATTGAACAAAAACAACCTAAACGTATTGCCCCCGTTAATAGCCTTGCTGCTTCACCTCCCTCCTCTCTTTTCTTGGCCGCCCCGACTGCTCCACCTACAGTATACCCTAGCTTGTGCCCCACGCTATCGGCCACCACCATGACCACATACCCATACGACTCTATCCCCCACCTCCCGCCGACGTTGAGATCATCCAGCTCCGCATTCATTGTCGAAGCCGCAATTACAATGTTTTTGGTGGTGGCCCTCTTCTTGCTACTGACACGACTGAGCGATCATCGTCCTTGAAATTCCATATGACCCGAATCACTTTGGCGTGGCGCTGCTCTGATTCAAGCATTGGTCAAGCAACAAGGATACATGGTTCATAATATTTCACGATCTGGCATGGGAGATGCTCGGGTTCAGTTTACCAATACTTGCTCCTATGATACTACCATAGAGAGAAGACCATACTTGTTGGAGATAGTGTTATGAGTATTATTCCTAAAAATCGTGGCATGAATCATATGGATTGCACTTTTAATCATGATGTAGGGATGATGATGGTAAATTTCCCGCAAAGGCTTGGCTGGTGGAGAAAATTATTGAAGGTGTCAGTGAATTTGGGAAATTTATTGTTGACATAGACACAACTAATAGAGCTATGATCACAGTAAAGATTAGAGTTCCTCACATACTTGAGATTCCTGTCATCTCTATTTTAATTGCTAACACTAGTGATGCGGACATGACCATTTATGGACCGTTGTTAATTATATTTTAAATCTAATATTATTGGTGTAATGAGTGGCGACGAAGATCGCTTGCCCTGTGATGTAGCAATCCACAAGACCACAACCCCTCCATGCTTTGCCTTTTGGTGGAATATGGGAAGATGCAGTTCATGATGATAATAATGGAGAAAACCAACCTGACCTTGCACCTGATGCTGCCCCGTGGTGCTGATCCAGAGCCTATGGTGCATACTCCCCTTAGAGCCTTGTGCATGTGCAACCTCGACCCATGATTGAAGTTGCTAACACCTTTAATGTCATTCATAGCATGCTATCCAGTATCATCAAAGAAGGATCATGTCTGCTACAACATATTAGCCCATAATTTGTTTGTGCTGCTAGAGTTCAAATTCTTGATGTTGACAACAATGATGGCGCTCAAAGGAAGTGTCTATTGACTATTTATTCAGATATCCATGCTCATACCGAAGCATGTTTGTGAGAACTGGAGAATGATTGTGAATCTGATGATTCTATTGTGTTTCTCTGCTCAATAACTGATATAACTTTTTATTCAGATATCCCTGCTCATTCATAGCATCGTGGAACTGGAGAATGACTGTAAATTTGATGATTATGTTGGGTTTGCCTCTCCCACTACCAAACACAAAACTTTGCTCCACAAATGATGTTCCTGGAGTGAGGCACAGTAGGAGAATGGCTGGTCTCAGTGCGAGTACAAAGATCAATCTATCCTACCGGAGTTAGTACCAAGGGAAAACCAAAGAAAGTTGCTAAAAGCCTTGCACATGATTTTGATGCTGAAATTATTGATGATCAAGATCCTACACCACCAATTCTACCAATCAGCACCATTCAAATCATTGGCAAGGAGCAATGCCAGATACCTCCTAGAGAGATATATGTGGACAAGTTCACCTCTGCAATGGAAAATACATAGATCCATATCATATATTGCTCCAGTTTGTTTGCTATGTGGGCAAACATATAGGGTATTTTGTGTTTGTATAAATCCTACCAGTCTCTTATCCTGGCATGTATAATTTCTAAATCATCTAAGACCATTGCTCTGTAGTCCATATTGGTTGTGTCAGTTATGAAGACATTGTAGTCGTTAAGACATATGTTGCTTTTGCTTGATGTTTCGGTGAGTTTCTGCTATTAGTTATGCCATTTCTTATAATGTCCGTTATGAAATGCTATGATATCTTTCGACAAGTATGCAATCAAATATATCAATATGCTGAATCAGGACAAAGTAAAGATCACACAAATTTTGATCATTGTGCGACTATGGATAAAGAATATGCCCATCTTTTATAATTATGTTATCAACACCATGTATATTTTCCCCTCATGTTTATTAATGAATATAACATGGAATATATGTTTTGAAATAGAATTTGAGGGGAATTAATTCTCAACAGAGATGTGATAAAATAAGGGAAAAGTTGATGAAACCAATTGCAGTAGTATTTTGCTCCCAAGAAAACAAAAGAGAAGATTTTAATCATTCATACCTAAGAAAAGACCGCCCAAAAAGATTCAGTCATTATGCTTTCACATCATCAAATGGTAACTCTAGAGGCATCGTAACCATTTGGAATGGTAGTTTATTTAATGTCAAGATTTTATCTCAATCTAATTTTCAATTGACAATGACATCCACTCGCAACTTTTCTGGCTTCACATGGATACTCACCAATATTTATGGACCTACTCATCATGAGGAGAAAGCTGAGTTCATAAATTGGTTCAATGATATTGACTCATCTGATTATAAATTCCGTATAATCATGGGTGATGTCAACCTCATGAGGGGGCCTAATGACAGGAACAGAGCGAGAGGCAATCAAAAAGCATGATACTTGTCAATAACATTATCCAAGCACATGATTTGGTTGAGGTCCCACTCAAAGGCAGGACATATAGATGTAGTAATATGCATGATATCTCACTACTGGAGAAAGTTAATTGGGTTTCACTTAGCTGAATGGACCATTCATCCCATATATTATGTCCTTTCACATGGAAAAAATTGGCTCTTATTAGACTCCTCCTATTCAGATTGGTGCCCATATCCCAAAAGTTAAAAAAATTCAGATTTGAGATTTTTTGTACAAATTTGATGGGTTTCATGATATAGTCAATAATTGTTGGAAACAGGATCCATTCAAAATGACCCGACTTCCATGCTTAATTCCAGATTTAAACACCTCAGATCTGGCCTTAAAAATGGAGTAAGAATCTCTCCAAGCTGATAAATTATTGAGTAATACAATTATATTTGGCCTTTTGGACGGGCTTAAAGATCAAAGAACACTTTATATTCAGGAAACATACTTCAGAAAAATCCTAAAGGAACATAATTGTGAATTGTTGGAGGCCAATAGAACTAAGATAAGCTGGGCTCAATTGGGGGATGAAATAGGAAGTTATTTCATGTTGTTGCCACGCAAAATTATAGAAAAAATTACATTTCTTCAATTTAAAATGAGGGAGATGTTTTCATTACTGAACATGAACACAATGCACCTATTATTTGGAATTCTTAAAAAGAGAGGCTTGGTATTTGTGAAAACCAATTATTTCACTTAATCTGGAAAATCTTGTTGATCCCGTGAACTATCTCATTTGGACAACCTTTTTACTATGGAGGAAGTTGAGAATACGATAAAGAAAATAGGCACTATTAGAGCACCAGGACATGATTGTTTTAATGGTCTTTTTTTGAATAAATGATGGTCGGTTGTTAAGCAGGATTTTTGAATAATGGTTAATATCTTCTATGAAGACAATATCAACCTGTAGCCATCAACACAAGAGAGATATCTCAGACCTGTCGAGTGATCGGATCCAGGAACACATCTGTTCTAAATAAGGTTAAGAGTTACCATAGTATGGGATTCTGAATCACGTGATCGAGAAAGAGTGGTCGGCTTGGAGTTTGACCAAATATTAGAGGCCAAGGAAATGTCACGTACTTAGCATTGTGATGGCTCGTCCGGTATGATCTTTGTATATGTTTGGGAGTTGGCATGTTTTGTTAGAAAACTCACTACAAACTATTGACCGAGAGTAGGTGTACACACGTCATGTCTAAACGTGCGCCAATCTATAGGTCACACAATTAAGACGTTGGAAACCTAATTCGGACTGGATCTGAATTGGACTGTGCATGGACTGCTTTGCGCCGCCTCTTAACCAAACTTCGCCATTTCTCGTTTATCCATACGAATAACTCCCTTGGTATCGAGGGTTTATTGTTGAAAACACTAGAGTTTCTTTCAATCTAAATCTCCCAACATGCCAAAATGATATTAGAGCTAAGCCCTTGGGTTGACATCCCAGGGAATTAGGTGAACTTGGACGACATCCCACGGGCCTGAAGCGACGAAGAGAAGGGAATTACCCAGCCAACCGGCGCTGTTTCTACAGATGCGTTTGAATAACGACGCCAGAACATCACGTGGCAGCGTTCTCTGGGGCGCATGTTGACATAAGGGGTCATGAGGATAGACGCGATTGGCAAGACGATCAACCATCTTAAACAAGCAACTGAAGCGTATCTTTGCCCGACTTTTGTCAACTGAGCAAGCAAGGATCTCCAGAACCGTCTTAAATAGATAACCGGAGGCCTAGCTATTTATGATTTCAAACGTATCCTCGTCAAATCGCCATTAACAGTGCACATCAGAAAATATAGAGCTTTTCCATTGTTGATCAATGAGTGAATTAGTTGTCTATAGCAAGCCTCTTGCGAACTCCCTCTGGGAACATGACTTTCTGTAAATTAGTGTGAACCTTTGCAAGCACGAAGCATAAGTTATATGTGACTACAAATCTGCTAGAAGTAGAACAATTTGTTCATTTTAGAGCTGAGAGATCAGCATCACTATATGCTTACGTAGATAGTATGTTCTTGATTTGTCGAGCTCGTTGAAGATCGGCTCGAGTGTGCCTGCCCATTCGTCTCTTTTGGCGAGGAAGTCAGATATGAGGTTGAAGATCTTCTTGATTGTCGCCACGATGGAGTGCTCATACTGAGAGGTCGGCGCGTCCAGATCACGACGACACCATTAGTGTCAACACCCTGACCCCGAGCTGGTCGAACTGAAGAAGAAGCGCAGTTGACCCCAGAGACCGTCGTGCCTTGGGGGCTTGGCAGACCGGCAAGGGCGGAGCGGACGAAACCCGACATGGTGAGGTCAGTGCTCAATGGGGGTTTGGGTCCTGTTTGGCGGAAGCCGAAGTCCTAGTTAAGGACGTCATCAGAGGGGTCAGAAGCATCGGTTTGGTGAGCGACGCGGGACGCCTGAGGCAGCGTCGATTATTCTATTCCATGGCGGTCTTGATTGGGACGCTGCCGGCGAAAGCAGGTAGGGCAGGGCAGGGGCGACAGCCCGTGGGGCGTCCAGAACCCTAGTGTCGCCGTATGTGGCGACGATGGCAACACTGCAGACAAGGAAGAACATGCTCGGAAATGGACCAAGTGTAACTCCAATGCTACGCTTCCTCTTATTTTCGAAGGAACCTGGGGCGGGAATTTTTACAGTAAACTGTCCAGAATACTGTTGATGCATGGCTATATGTACATCAGTACATGGGGACGGAGGAAGTACTTAAAATCTCATGTAGTACTATCGATCTGGACTGTTGGATTACAAAAACAAACGGTACAAACTGACTTGATGTAACTCCTATGTTAAGTAACCCATCATGTAAATGTTATCGGTGCAAGCCACAGTTTCTATGAAGGCGGCCTCCACTCATCTTCCCATTGGAAACAAGCACAGCTAATCTAGAGATTTCGCGAACTGATTTTTTTTTCTTTCAATTCACTGACGAGAATGGTAAGGAACTGGTAGCTATGAGTGAAGGTATGCGTTTAAAGGATGAAACAGGAGACAAACACCGTGTGACAGATGAAAAATAATCGAAGTGGGATAGACTTGCCTTTTTTTAGCCTAGAATTCAAACTCGGTATATACACTTAAGCAAAGCATGCATGGGCCCAATCTCTAACATAGCTGGATTAAAATTTTACCGTTGAATTATTTTGGAAAGTAATATATGAGACAACCTGTACGCGTTAAGACTTAACGTAAGCACATACTTGCCATATCACGTATGATCTTTTTTCCCACTTTGGGATCTATCGGAAGATCTAAAAAAACTCACAGTATCAAATGCAGATTAAACAAACTAAATCTCATGAATCTTAAAACGAGGCTCATTATCGTCACATACATAGTACTTCTCTTAAAATGATCTATCGAACGAACAAGGAAGACCAGAGTACAAGATTAAACAAACAAAGCGCTGTCGCTAGCATGAATCTTAAAACACGATAATACCCATCATCTTATGGTCACATAGTTTTTTCCTTGAGATGGATCTAAGACGAGCATCTAACCAGCGTACTGATCAGAGCTCAAAGTCAGGTCCAAGGCGCTCACCGAGCCGTCGGCTTCCTCCCCTGTGCCATCGTTCACCTGCCGCTCCGCGGCGGCGTTGTTGGACTGCTCCGGCACGTTGTCGTTCACCACGGCGGCGACGGCCGGCGCTGGCGCCATCAGCAGGCCGAGGAAGTCTCTCTCCACCAGGCGTTGGCCTCCCGGGCGGTTCTCCTCCGAGAAGGCAGGGTTGGGTGGAGGGGGTGGCGGAGGTGGGAGGGGCTGCGGCGGTGCTTGCTTGCAGTACCCCCTGGACATGTGGCCACCAATGGCCTGTTTCGTCGACCATATCTTGCCGCAGTGAGGGCATGTGTACTCTTCCGGCTGCGGTTGCCACGCCGGCGGCGGGCGCCATGGGTAGGGGTAGCCGCCGCCGTTCGAGGCCATCTCCAACGAGAAGGGTTTTGGCGAGGGGGTGGATGCTGCAGCTAGCTAAGGTTCTAGGCTGGCCAAATGACCTAGATGGCCAAGTTTATGACCTTATATAGACGTGGCTGGCAACGGTCAACGGCAAGGACCACGCCACTTGGGGTGCTGCTACCCTTCAGAAGTTCAGATATCATAAGGTGCAGGATATATGACTTGTGCGTCTTTTTTTTTTTCAGTACAAGGCCAGCTAGCGTACGGCGTGTTCTATACTTCTCTCCCGGGCGACTCTGGCGGCGCCCCTCTCCAAAACCAGCGCGGCCGATCCCATCTTCCGCCACCTGGCCGCTGCCGCTGCCCTCCCCCGGCGGTGGTAGCGGCTCCCTCCGCGTCGACGACGGCGGCTGGGATGGCGAGGTGCGGATGCTGGTGGTCCTTGGAGTGGGGGAACGCTGGTGGAAGCGCAGGGGCGGCGCGGCTGTTCCGGCCGGGGCCTGAGGCCCTCCGGCGGTGCGGCGGGAAGGAGATGGCGGGCGCCCTCATCGCATCTAGGCGCATGGCGGCGAGCTGAATCGGGCAAGATCTGGACTAGATCCAATCGGGCCAGAAGATTCGGCCACGGCCGGGGCGGCGGGTTTGGTGGTTCTTTGGAATACCGGTACTTGCTGCCCTGTGCTTGGACTTCCTTCTTCTCCAGCCAATCCGTCATGGAGGCGACCGGCGGTGTGGGGGCCTGTCGGTCTTGTGAATAATGGCGGTGGTCCTTGATTCTTATTCGCGCCAAGATGAAGATCTGCCGGATGTTGGTCACCATCGAACTTGCTGGACGGTCGTGTTTCGGAAGGCTCCGCCGGCGAACTCCACTGGGCGATTCATGCCTGGAGATTGCTGGATCGGATGGTATTCGATCGTGCGCACCCGTGTTTTTTCTCTGACCGTTTGGTTTTAGAGGGAGCGCTTCGAAACTCTGCCGGCTGTTAATATCATGGAGCACGCTTTCTCGTTCCATGGTGCTGGCGGAGAATGACATGGAAGGCGAGATCTGAGGACTGGCAATGGTGGTTTGATTCTTTGTGCTGTTGAGGAATTGGCTTGGTGTTTCATGATTTGGAGCAGCGGCATGTAAGTGGGGGCGACAACATACGTGAAGCCCAACGTCCTACCTTTCAAGGTGAAAATCCAAGGTCTGGCCTTAATTGGTTGTGCCTGACAGTGGTCTTGTTGAAGACACTGTTCTGAGAACGAGGACTATCTTCAGGGTGAAAACCCAAGGTCTGGCCTTAATTGGTTGTGCCTGACACTATTCTTCTTGAAGGCGTTGCTTTTGAAGAATTGGACATCAGGTGTTGTTTTGGTGGTGGTTGTGCGGCTGCTGCAAGGACTGTAACTCTTTAGCGGAACTTTTCTTTTTATTTCTTCTTCTTATTGTCTTTTGGCTGTTTGTATCCGTAATGGCTTCGGTTATTGCGTTGTTGCAGAGGCTGGGTGCATGTTGTATCGTCTCGATATTAATAAACACTCTTTATCTAAAAAAAGGCCAGGTAATGACTCTCCGGACCAAAACTATCAATCCTATTAGCACAGAAACTTAGCACCGACACGTTACCCTCTAGTTTACATGAACCGCATAACTGAAAAAAAGAGAGAGAAGGCTATGCTCTTGTATCTAGTAATCATTTGCGGGACAGTAGGATATGCACCATGCATGTGGTATACCCGGGCAATAGAGAACGAATCGTGTATTTGGCCATGAGGTACTCAAATGCTCCAAAACTAGAAAACCTTCGTCTTAAAAATCATGTTGTAAAAAATAGCGAAATCGACACAGCATATGCCATGCATGTTGTAAAAAATTAAAATATTATCTTGAAGTACAGGATATTACTAATGGGCTGGATTGATCACTTCTAATATTGAATTAACAATTAGTCATTTTTCTATATAAGCCATGTATCAAAATTTGTTGTTTCAATGTTGTGAGTTGGCTTCAGAATCTTGGAGACTTATAGAGATGGCACAGCTAGCCAGGAGAACTGGATATATTCTCCCAGAGCATATGGTTCCAAATTTTGGCTTCGGATATTTTTGTCATCCCAAATCATCAAGAATTTTGGTAATTTTTTTCATTTCTGCCAAGTGACAAAAAATTATGATTGAAATCCCAAGAAAACTTGAAACAAATTTGACTTCATTTTAAATCTGGGGCGAACTCATTTGTCACCAATGTATATTAGCCAAACTAATGCACGGTTTTTAAGCCTGCAAATAAAGACTGAAAATTGGAACCACGGGGCAAGAATGAGGAATATGCAAGTACATATTTGCAAATAGCTATCCGAGGTCCTAAAAAATTGGTCTGCATATACGAATAGAGTCAGAGAGTGGATTTGATCTCTGGTGGGGCGTGTAACGCGCACTTTACCCCGTAGCATCTTGCCGTCCACTATTCTTGTCAAGATTTCTCCATAGATGGCTATTATAGGTGATTATATGGTGTGTTTATGACTATAGCAGAATGCAGATCTTGATACACTCGTGCGCGTGTACCCAAGTCATCCTATTCATGTACGGTAATGTAGTGTGGCTGATAGGTGTCTCATGTAGACTCGTATGCATAGTGCACGTATTGTGTCGTGCCGCATCGTGGGCCAGATGGATTCTGCACAGGAAGCTAGAAAATTCGAGCAAAGGAACAACTTCATAATATCCTGTTGTTGGTCTTAGATCTTGGCCGTGTTGCTGGCGCGTGCCTCCATCTTCTTGATGCAATCGGGCGAAGGTGCTGATAGGCGTCACATGGATGATGAAGAAGAAATTGCCAACGTCGCTGCCGACGTTGGTGTAGAGGACATGCTTGTTCTTCCTGTCGATAATCAGCGTGATGGTTGCTGTAGGCGAGGACGTGATGGTGGTTGTGGATTTCATGGCGGCATGAATCATGCTTGGTCTTCTCTCGATAGGTTGACAAACCCTGATTTCGTACATCATGAACATTTATCTTCATGTTGTTGTCTTTGAGTGTGACTCTTCCTCAATTATGCTTTGAGAAGAGCAAATCAAGTGATAAGATTTTCCTCTTCAGTTCTCCAATTAGGCCTTCTTACATAAACATCTTCAAGAAATACTAGAGAAAACGAACTATTCCTATCAAAAGGAAACATCCTACATATGGTACTTTTAGATCATGTGATTGGACCAAAGAAATTTATAGCACAAATTGTTGGGGAACCTGTAGCACACTAAAATAATACTTCCTCCGTTCCAATATATAAGGTGTGCTACTTTTGTATTGGTCTATAATGCTCCACTTTGACCATCAATATATATTAAATTATATGCACTGACATTGTATAAATGGTAAGTTGGATTCGTATTGCAAAATTCTTTCATTTAATATATCATTATACTAATTTTGTGTGTATATTATAATACAAATTATAGTCAAAGTTGTACGCCATTGACCAACAAAATTTAAGGGCGCCTTTTATTTTATATGGATGGAGTAGTTCAGATAGCTCTTTTTATCTAACCAAATTGTGCATATATAAGGCCTACAATCCTAAACTTTTACTATGGAAAGTTCAGATAGCTCTTTTTAGCAAATCGTGTGATTTTTTTGTTGCAAAGTTCAGCAAGCAGCCGTGATAATGGTAGTCCTGTATTGCATGTTGTGTTTTAATAAAAGAGAACCCCATTGTTGTGTGAATTTTAATTACGATGTAACGGGAAAACATGACATCTTTTTTTAGCCATTGTTTGGGACAACAAATTTTTAATAGAGATACAGAGAGAGTTACTATAAAATATATCATAAGTGTATTATCATGTACCTTTGGGCTGTAATTTGGAACTATTATTGTCCGCCTTAAGGTATATTTCTAAACAAAGGATCTATGTATGGATTTCATAACAGTGGGATTTAGTAGGAAATTTCTCTATTAATCCCTCTATGTATACGTGTTATTTGCAAAATCTAATAAGAAGTTTTATTTCCTTCAATTATTTGGATCATTAGTGACGAACACGAAACCTCATACTTTATTTCCTTTCATCAATCCAATAAGCACAATTAGTTGATTTGTCTATCTCTAATAAGGAAAAATATTCCTACAAGTATATCACAAATTATGGTTATTTTAGTTTTTGTGCAAGACATCTACTATGTGTATTGTTCCTTATAAATTAGAAATTAGTTGTAGGCACTGAAGTATAACTCGTTAAATATTCATATATAATGGGACTATAGGTTTTATTCTGGTGTCAAGTTCATAATTAATTTTCTAAAACCAAATCAAACACAAGCCTTAAACGTATGATTACTAACAGATAAAAATCACCTACTAAAAGCCAAGCATGCGACTAACATGGTATTACATAGGGCCACAACTCAACCCATAATTCGCTGTCACTGACAAGACAACAAGAAAACAATCCAATATGTAGTTCCCAATTGTCTTTATTCGAATCTCGGCCATTGCAATGAACATTACCAGGAAATTTAGTGGTGGCTCTTGAAATGCATAGGGCAGAGGTAGGCCTCGGGATGCTACAACTTCAGCTTTATGACTAAGAAAAAATCTCATACATCTTCTTAAATAAAAGAAGGATACACTACTGCGCTTTTTGTTCCCCTGCGTGTACATTTAGGTTGTGCAATAATCACATGCACCATCAATAGTTATCTTATTTATAATAATAGTTATAAATTTCTAAAGCGAAAGCTACATGTTTTGGACATCTCTGTCTCTCTGTGTGTGGTGGGTATATTGTACTAGTGTGCGCTTGCATGTGTGAGCAGGGCATGTCAAAACCGATACTATTTATTAATTTAATTAAACTAGAAATGTCATGGTGATAGTAAACTGTTTAATTGATTCATGATCCATTTTGTTGTTTCGTTTGTTGCAACAATAACTGTATTCTGGTCTATTTCACATAGGTTGTTTTGATAATTTTTATGATAGATACTAGGTAGTAGTTCGTGCATATGGTATCATGTTGCTAGAGATGAATTACCAATTTATAGTAACTTGTTACCCAATCATTAAAAATTACTGTGACACCTCGAGGACTTCCATTACAACTCTTTGATGGTCGGATGTTATCTTTTACTCCTCGATAACATGTTATCTCTCCACCTATAGACTTCCACAAAGACGCGCTACTTAATATCAGCTACTAGCTAGTAAGATCTCACTACTAACCTTGACGTACCAACTACTATCTAGTAATATTTCACAACTAACCTAGTAATCACAGCATAACATAATTTTCATGTATCTCATGGTAGCCGAAAATAATTGCATCTAACCATACTCAAGGAATATTTTATTTTACGGGATTCTAGAAAGGACGAACCCGAAAAATGCAGAATTATAAATTCATGCCCATGTAATTCTAGATGTTTTTTTACACCCAAGTTTGTTCCCTAGAACCGTGGGAAACAAAGAAACCATTCCAAGTTATTTGATGTATAGAAATTTTTCTATGAAATGTGGTGCACAAAATAATTACAAAAAAATCATGTAGGATTGAACTCACATATAAAAAAATTCTAATGATCTCATTACTCAAATTTTCTATGAAAGAGGCCCTTGAAGTGATGTATAATTTTCAAGCCCTCGTGGAAAATATTATGGAAACTGGTCATAAATTGGATTGATGAGTTGGGAATTTTTTAGTTTATTTAATTGAGAATTAATGCAAGATGAGGTTAGTGATTTTTTCTCTAATTTTGTTTTGCTAAATTGTAAGGGTGACGTTGGACAAAGTAATAGGACATATGTCCACTAATTAGCATACACAGAGACATGTGTGGGCAAACAGGTACTTGATAGCAAACATAAACGACCATTACCCACTTGTTGGGACTCCCAATACAGAATTGCAGCAATAGCTTTCTTTCCTACACAGTAGCTCATGGTTTAATAATTAATATCAAACACAAAGAATGATATGTAGCCGTCTACTCCATCTAGCAACAATTAAAAGATATACATGCTACCTTGTTGTCCCCAACTCAAACGAACTAGGTGCTAGTTACAACGGTAGTGAAAGAAAAGTAATAATATAACTTGATGACAATGTAATAAAAGTATTTTGTATTTTTGAATAGTGAAATTCTAATATTAAAAAGAATAATAAACTGAAATCAAAGGTGTTTATTATATGATAAAATGCAGCCGAGTTGATAGGTTCACTTGATCCTTCTCTCGAAAACATGGGTGGCATAAAATAACAAGCATATATATGAGAAAATTCCTGATGGATACGAGTGCAAGTTCATTATTTCCCTCACTTATTTGAACCATTAGTGCCAAACATTTGTTTAAACCTCATACTTTATTTGAGTAATCCAATATACACAATTAGTCGATTTGTCTATCTCAAATTAGGAAAATATTCCTGCGAGGATAGGACACATTATGTATTTTAGATTTTGTGCAAGACATCTACTATGTAATTGCTATGACCTTACTGAATTTCTAGGAAACATATATGATCTACGGTTTACGTTAATTGCTATGACGTGACGAAGTTGAGATCGAGTCCATCAAATGCTTTGCCCTCTTGCTCAGCATTCCTTTTGCTATGATAGACTGGCAAACTCACGTTGATTATGACCAATTGGTGAAAGATATGTGGCATATCGGGTCTGATCGGGAAGGGTTGAATGGTGGCTGAATTCTCCCACATTGATTCAATAAATATCAGTTCCTAGGGTGAGAGCAAGTTCGGAAATCTCAGTAAAAGAATTAGTACAGTTCAGAAGAAATATGAGCGATTACGAGCTTAGTTGATGGTTCGTGGCCCATCTGAGGAAGAGAAATCAGTGGCGGCCCAAATTCCAGAGGCATTGCACCAGGTAGACGTATGGATGCTCCAGCGTTCGTGCATGCAATGTTGTGCCGAGGATCGAAATATGAAGTACTTCCACGCTCAAGCTGCGCACGGGAAAAGGATTAATAGTATCACATCTCTTCAGAGAGCAGATGACGGTTCGTGCGAAGCTCCTGAGGATCTAAATTAGGAAATTCAAACTTTCTACCATAGTTTGTACCTTACGCAAGGCTACAACAACATGGGTCAACTTCAGAACATTGTTACCCAGAACTTTACTGATCGAATGAGTGGTGTTCTTTAGAAGGTTTTTTCAGCCGAGGAAGTGAAGTGTGCATCCTTCCAGATGACACCGTCCAAAGCGCCCAAAGTTGATGGTTTCACCGCCGTTTTTTTTCAGCGCCTCAGTGAGGTTCGCGGAGATAATATTAAGACTTTTCTGGATTTTCTAAATGGGGGTGAACTACCGCTGGGCTTAAATGATACTGCCATTACACTGATTTCCAAGGTACGCAATCCACAAAAATATTCTCAATACCCCATTGCTTTGCGCCCAGTTCTGTGTAAGATTGCTGCCAAGGCTTTCACAAACAGATTAAGGGGTTTGATGGATGATATTATTGGTGTTGAGCAAACTGCGTACATTCGAGCAGATGTCCTTCAGCTGGACACTGCTCAGACCTGGTCATTGTTTGTTGTTTATGGGCCAGCGGACCATCGACGCTCTTAGGAATTCCTGTCGGAGCTTTCGGGTGCAGTGGATGCCTGCCCATTCCCTCTGGTGGTAGGAGGCGATTTCAACCTGATTAGGGGATCAGAGGATAAGAATAACGACAACATTAACTGGCCTAGGGTGCACAGGTTCAATGACTGCATTGCAAACCTGGCACTTAGAGAGATTAGGAGGTCGGGGGCGCGATACACATGGATAAACAGGCAACTGAACCCTGTGCGTTGTGTCCTAGATCGGGTTCTGATGTCTGCGGACTGGGACTCGTTGTTCCCTATGAGCTCTCTGGTGGCGGAAGCAATTATTGGCTCGGACCATTCGGCGCTTATCCTTAGCTCCGGGGAGGAGCTTAGGAAGCGGAGTAACAGGTTCTTTTTGAGAAGTGCTGGCTGGAACGAACCGAGTTCGGGGACTTGGTGATCCAGAAGTGGAGGGAGTTTGAAGCCCTTGCGGAAGAGAGCTTGGATTCCATCTCGACCTGGCAGTTTATTACCAATCACCTGCGGCGGTTCCTCAAGGGATGGGGAGCCAACCTAGGTAGGGCGGAGAAGGAGGCCAAGGAGGACCTACTCTCTCAGATTAAGGTCCTGGATGCGCGCGCGGATTCGACTGGGTTGGATGATGAAGGGTGGGCCCTTCGATATCATCTGGAGGACCAGTTGACCCACCTCTCCAAGGTGGAGGAGGAATATTGGCGTCAGCGGAGCCGCCTTAACTGGCTGCTCAAAGGTGACGCTAACACGGCCTTTTTCCATGCGGTGGCAAATGGCCGTAGGAGGAAGTGTGCGATATCTCGCTTGTCTACGGACCTTGGGATCATCTCGGATCCCGAGCTCTCCAAGCGCACATTTACGACTTCTACCGTGCCCTCATGGGCGCGGAGGGGGAGAGAGCCTTGTTTTCTCTCTCGCCGACCTTGTGGGGCTCCCGACCCGTGTCTCGGAGTCGGAGAATCTTGAGCTCATGCTGACCTTCACGGAGAAGGATATGGACGAGGTCCTGGCCAGCATGAAGGTGGACACGGCTCCTGGCCCTGACGGCTTGCCGGTGTGCTTCTTTAAGCGGTTCTGGCCGCTGGTCAGACCGTTCATTCTAGCCATTGCTAATGACTTCGCTCTGGGGAGGGTTGACATTGCACGGCTAAACTTTGGGGTACTCACTCTCATCCCGAAGGTCCCCGGGGCGGAAGACATTCGGCAGTTTAGACCTATTGCGCTTATCAACGTAGTGTTTAAGTTTATCGCGAAGGCCTATGCGCTGCGTCTGGCGCCTATCGCCCATCGTACGATTAGTGTCACACAGTCGGCCTTTATCAAGGGGCGACATATTCATGAGGGCATGTTGTTTCTTCAAGAGATTGTCCAGGAAGCCAAGTCCAGGAAACTCCGGGGAGTTTTCCTTAAACTGGACTTTGAGAAAGCTTACGACCGAGTTAACTGGAGCTTCCTAAGGGAGGTGCTCCTCCGGTCCGGTTTTGACCCAGGGTGGGTCCATCGGGCGATGAGTTTGGTCTCGGGGGGCCAAACTGCCATCACCATTAACGGTGATATGGGAAACTTTTTCGGAACCGTCGAGGGGTTAGGCAAGGGGACCCTTTATCCCCGCTGCTCTTCGACTATGTGGTCGAAGCCCTAGCGGCTATCCTGGACTCGGCCAAGAGGGCGGGTCATATCAGAGGAGTTGTCCCACACCTGATTCCGGGGGGGGGGGGGGTCTCCCACCTGCAGTATGCAGATGACACGATCATCATGATCCAGCCAGATGATCTTGAGATCGCCAACCTCAAATTTATTCTCATGTGCTTTGAGAACATGTCGGGGTTGAGGATTAACTTCCACAAGAGTGAGGTGTTGGTCATGGGGGCTAGCACTGAGGAACAAGTTAGGATTGCCAACATGCTTAACTGCAAACTTGGTTCCTTTCCTTTCACTTACCTGGGTCTCCCCATTAGTGATCGGGCTCTCTGTGTTGGGGTTTGGGGACCCCTTACCGGGAAGGTGGCCAAGAGGGCGGACCCGTGGCTTAGGAAATTCATGTCCTCAGCCGCGCGACTGACCTTGAACGATGCTTGTCTCTCGAGCCTGCCTCTCCATGCGATGGGGGTTTGCCTCCTGGGAGATGGGGTGCATAGGACCATGGATAAGCATCGTTCGCGGTTCTTCTGGGAGTGTAATGGCCGCAAGCGCAAATACCACTGGGTGAGGTGGGCGGCCGTATGTCAATCCAAGGCCTTGGGGGCCTAGGTATCATGGACACCAAATTCATGAACATCTGCTTGATGGTTAAGTGGATTGGGAAACTTATGACAGGGGCGCAAGGCCTTTGGGCTGAGATCATTAAGTCCAAGTACCTTCGGACTAAGGATCTTCTAGTAGACTCCCATAGTCCTGGCTCGCAATTCTGGAATTCCATCCAGAAGGTGAAGGATCTACTTTGCTTGGGGGCAAAGCATAGTATCCGGAACGGCCGGTCTACTCGGTTTTGGAAGGATTGGTGGCAAGGGTCGGGGCCCTTGAAGGAGAGGTTTCCCAACCTTTTCGCGATCACCAGGGATCCGGAGGCTTCGGTGGCACTCCTTTGCCATCCAGAGGGGTGGGTCATCCCCCTACGCCGGGTGCTGGGACAAGTTGAGAGGGTTGAGTGGCTCAACCTTATGCACGAGATTGCCTCGATCAGAGTCTCAGAGGGCGCATATGTCTTGGCCTGGCACCTTGAACCCTCCGGGGTCTTCTCGGTCAGGTCCCTATACCGCAAATTGTGCCAAGGGCGGCCACGCAAGCACTTCTGCGAGATTTGGGGAATCGCTATCCCCTTGAAGGTCCGGATCTTTCTTTGGCAGTTGGTTAGGAAACGCCTACCTTCCAACGATAACATCAGCCGAAGACATGGACCTTCCTGTGGCCGGTGCGCCTTATGTGATGAGTGGGAGGATACCAATCACATATTCTTTGGGTGCACCCTGGCCAAGTTCCTATGGAGCGCAGTTAGGGAACTGCTCTCCGTATCTTGGAACCCCTCATGCTTTGCCGATCTTTATAGGCTAGTCCAGGAGTCCACGGATCAAACACGTAGGGTGTTGTGGATTTGTTGTGCAGCCTTGTGCTGGACGCTTTGGAACATGAGGAATAGATTCACGATTGATGGGATCTTCCCCTCACAACCGGCTGATTGCCTCTACAAAATGTCTATCTATATGCAGGTGTGGAAGCCAGTGGCTAGGAGACAGGACATACGCGCTTTGGAGGAGGCGATTGGCAGGATCCGCCAACTCCATGACTCTGTGAGGGACCGAGACTGAGTCCGCCTCACTCATCCACCTGCCGGTATCTAGCTTAGGTTGTGTTCCCACCCGTCGTGCTGTGGCGGTGGAGATTTGATGTGTAGCCTTCATGCTACCTGAACTTTCATGTGTGAGTCCGTGTGACTTTGTGTTATTTGTACTTGGATCTTAGCCGGATTGGCTTTATTAATTTAAAGCTAGGCTCCGCTCGAGCCTTCCGGCTAAGCAAACTGCGTACGTCTCTAAACATTTAGCCACGGACAATTTCCTTGTTGCTGATGACACTATAGATGTGATGAGAAGAAGGAAGAAGAGCAATATTTCTTCCTATGTCGTGAAGCATGACATGTTGAAACCTTATGACGGGGTCGAATGACATTACTTAGAAGCCATGTTGACCTTGGAGATAAGCTTGTGAGGCTGATTATATAATGTGTTACTTCGGTCAGCTTTGCTGTGAAACTGAATGGTGCTCTCCTATTGTACTTCTCACCATTTTGAGGCTTACTCGACATGGCGAACACATATCACCATTTTTGTTACTAATATGCTGACAAGGTTTACTGATATGATCAACTATGTTTGTGGTGTAGATGTCGATCGAGGAATTCGGGTGAGTGTGAGATCACCATAGTGATGAGCCACCTTCTATTTGCACACGACACTTTATTCTTCATGAGTGTCAAGCTCTAGTGCGCACAAATTAAATGATATCCACACATTTATGCTTTCTATTCTTGTCAGACAGTAAAATTAGAAATGTGACGTGTAATATATCCCAAACACAAACCGCAATCGAATCGGGATGTTCTCAAGAAAGTACTGGGAATTCATGTGGAAGCATTCACAGAGAGGTATATCGGGCTTCTAACAGCGGTGGGCAGAATCTCGAGTGATACCTTTACCCACATGGGGGGAGTTTTCCGGGAAAATGCAAGGTTGGTCAGAAAAGAACCTAGCGTGTGCAGGGAGAGAGATGTTCTTGAAATCAGTTATCCAGTCTATTCATGTGTTCATTTTGAGTTGTTTCAAGCTAACAAGAAGGTTTGCTGAAGTTAACGTCGCACATGGAAAAGTTCTTTTGGAGTAGCTCCATCGACAAGCGATCCTTAAGTGGTTGTCATGGGAGAAGCTAGCTTCAACAATGATTAAAGGTGGCATGGGGTTCAAGTACTTTGAACTAACATAGCGCTCCTTTGTAAAACATGGGTATATATTACCCCAATGGTGACTTTTTATGCATGCAACAGTCATTTCGTCGGTGTCGGCAACATGAAGGGCCATTCTTGCTAGTAGGGCAACATAGTAGGAGGGCCCTTATCAATCGACTGCGCATCGGATATTCTATTTGCTCTATCAGCTCACATATTGATGGGGCGCCTCAGCAAGTTTGTCTCTGAGTTGATCGACGAGGACACCTGCACAGATTGACATGTTGTGGTGAAACTTCCTTTTCACCTGATGCCGATGCAATCTTGAACATCCGATTTCATGCATCTGGTGGAGAGGTGATCTTGCCTGGTCCCTTGAAAGAAATGGATTGTATTATGTAAAATCATCCTATTGTGCTCTAGTGACTCACAACGAGCATCCTGCTGTAGAGGAAGGGTCGGTAACGGTTCATCGTAAGATACACAGTTATGCTCCGCTTTGTGGAGGTTATTCCAAGAGTCTGAGCCTTTGGTGGTGCATACTCCAGGGAATTCTGCCCAATTATGTCACCTTGAAACATCAACAATTGGATACATCAAACTAGTTGATCGATGTCAAGCTTTGGAGGAGGATCTGTGTCCTGCAGTTCTTACATGCTCCCATGTCCGGAAATATTGGTCTACTACACGTGATATTTTTGATCTGAAGCTCCCCACTCCCCACCCGGTCACCGGGGCAAAATACATAATGCTTGACTATATGTTCTCAGAAAAAAGATAGATGTAAAATTACCACGATTATGCACTCGATCTAGACTGCAAAAAATATTTGGACTCATGATCAGAAGTATCTTGATCCTCTACTTATGATAAGCTAGAAAGGTGAGGGAAGATCTTGGCATCCACCTAACCCGGGCAGGCTGAAAATCAATACTGATAGCGCCATGGAGTTGTGGAAGATCCCACATTTCCTTTATGGGAGCTTGCAAACCTTTCCTCGGTGTTACCGATCTGCTCACTATCGCGGCTCGGTGCTTGCGAGGTGTTATCTTTGCTTAGCGTAGCGGTTTCTGACATGTGATTATTTAACTAGATTGCTCTGAGGTCGTAGACCCCTGGACTTCGCGTTGTGACTCTAGATCTATCATGGCGCCTAGCTTAGACGATGTTGGGGACATCTCTGCTAGTTTTGTTTTGTTTTTTATTAAGCATGTCAAGAGGTAGAGTAATAAGTTCTTGAATCGTTGTGCCAAGCTTTCTGTAACCTTCGAAGTTCATAATGCTTGCTACGTGATTGTCCCCCGTTTCTTGTAAGCAGCTTTCTAGCTGATTTTAATCATCTATCTATTATCAATAAGGCTCCACTACAAGCAAACTGCTTATAGCTGGCCGGTAACTACATGCGGGTCACACCAAATCCACGTCGGTGGTATTCGGGGACCTGGTTTCAGAGCGTATCACCAGCGTGTGGAAACCCCCCTGCCAGTGATTATGACGTACCACTGATGTGTCACCCTGCGTGCACGCCGGTGATAAGTGGGTCCGTAGGACCTGACACAACAAAAGATACTACTGGCGTGGACTATACACGACTCGCCGGTCGTAAGTGGGTCCCAACGATCTAATATGGGCGAGACCATACTAGTGGCGTGAGATGTATTGGACACGCGAGTAATGTCGAAGCTTGTACCGGCGTGGTTTCTAGCAAACACACCAGTAATTAACCTAGGGCAAATAGCTCAGGTACTACATCTTTCTGAGTAATTGGCTCTGCAGCGACATATTTCTGAATAATAGCTCACATGCGGCATCTTTTCGAGCAGTAATTGCTCTGCGGCGAAATGGCCGTCAAGTCATGTTCCCCACGCTGTAAACCAGGTTTGACCGGTACATGGAGTAGTTTTTCTTGAGTGGGACCCATGCGTCAGCGAAACCGGCCTCTGTTCGTGGGGGAACCGTCTCTGCTACGCGCCGGCGTCCCGCGGAGCTCACTCCTCACTCTGTCCCGTCGTCTCGGTTTCTCCGGACTGAGGAAAATTTTCCTGGCGACGGCGAGTCGGCGGCAATGGAGCGGGCGACTCGAGCTGTGGCAAAGAAGCGGGCGATTCGAGCTGCGGCAATGGAGCGGGCGAGTAAAACTGCGGCGAGGGGGCGGGCGACTGGAGCACCGGCAATGGAGTCGAGCAAGCTGGCGGCGAATCCTGCGGCGGAGGGAAGAGCGGCCGCGCGAGTCCAGCGGCGGCACCCGGAGTCGAGCAAGCTGGCGGCGACGCAAGGCTTGGGGTGGTGCGTCGAGGGAGCGGCGAGAGAGGATGGAGGATGGGGTGGTGCGGGTACACGGTCGCAGAGGTGACCGGCGGCCCGATTTGTGTCTCGTGCAGTGGCGAGGGGCTCCATCTATCTCGACGGCAAGCGACCCTACCGGATTTCAGTCCAGCAGGTACTGAAGAAGGCGTGGAAGCGTCACGGCTACTACAGCTCCAAGGGTTTTCCGCTCGGCGGTGATTCGCCGCCGATGACGAGGCAGAGGTTTGCCTCGATGCGCAAAATTGCAGCGTTCGACGACAGCAGCTCGGGCGGTTCTGCGGGCGACGAGAGTAGCTCGGGCGGGAGCTCATCGAGCAGCAGTTCAGCAAGCTCAGCCCGAGCGTGGACTTCGATGCCACGTTGAGCCTAGAGGCTTTCAGCCTAGTTGCCGGGATGGCGGCAGATAGATTGGTCTGCTCCGATATCCTCTGCGAGATGAAATCGAGCTAGAAGATTGTGCTGCAGAGCCATGGCGGAGGGAAGATTGTGCTGCAGAGCCATGGCGGAGGGAAGATCGTGCTGCATTCTGTAGATAACTAGTGTAGTGAATTTTGTTAGGTGCCTGAAACCATTTCAGGCAGTGTTTGCCCAGCGCTGGGAGCGTGTGGTGGTAGTTTTTTTTGCGAAATTGCAATGTAAGCAGTACGTCGAACACCTTGGAGGCGTGCTGTGGACGTGCCCTGGACGTGCTCTGGACGTGCCGTGGCACGTTCCGATAGGTGAAACCTAGTTTTTGCAGGTGAAACCTTGTCAACAAAATGTAAATTATTGTCTTCCTTGTTTTAGTGTTCTTTGTGGCATTCGCACGCCGTGAGATTGTGGCATGCACACTGTCGAACACCTTTGTGAGCGCGCTCTGGGCACGCCCGATTGTGGCATTCACACGCCGTCGGATTAAAAACGAGTTGAAAGAGTTGAAACATTGTCAACTAGGTAGAGGATTATGTCATCTATAGACAAAATGCTTTAATTTTTTATTTAACTTACCAAAATTTAAATATTGCTAGTGTTGCTAGTGTTACCAAAATGTAAACATTTATAACTATTACCTCCAAATGGTGGTAGATTTTTCGCAAACAGAGGCATAGCCTAGTGGCAAAGGGTTGATGCCCCCTTTGCCCACCTAAGTTCGAGTCCCCTTACTCGCAATTTAGGTGTTGCACATTATATGTCATGTCCAGTAGCTTTGTGGCTCGGGCATCTCATTATTATGAGTTGTCCCAACCACTGAGATGATGCACTGTGACAATTTTTTTGATTTTTTGAATTTTTTTTGATATTCTGATTCTTTTGTGCTAATTTATGAATATTTGAATTCAACTTTGAACCAAAATTGAAATGTACATGTTATTTGTGCTAGGCATGGATGTTGCAATGATTTCATACTAATTTTTGAATTCAAATTTGAACTACAATTCAAATGTACATGTTATTTGTGCTAGGCTTGGATGTTGCAATGAGGAGGATTTCATTTGACAATATTAACCTTCTAATGGTGGTAGATTTGTCGCAAACAGAGGCATAGCCTAGTGGCAAAGGGTTGATGCTCCCTTCGCCCACCTAAGTTCGAGTCCACTTGCTCGCAATTTAGGTGTTGCACATTATATGTCCTAGTCCAGTAGCTTTGTGGGTCGGGCATCTCATTATTATAGAATTTCTATAATAGTGAGTTGTCCCATCCATTAAAATATTGCACTTGGACAAATTCTTTTGAATTTTTGAATATTTTTTATATTTTGATTCAACTTTGAATTTTGAATTCAACTTTGATGTACATGTTATTTGTGCTAGACTTGGATGTTGCAATGATTTCATTCTATTATGTAGTAGGTTGATCTAACTTGGTCATCCCCATTTCTAATCCTGTCATTTTTCACATCGGTTCTCCAAAATGAGCTACAAATGAGCCCCAAAGGTAGCCCAAACAATCCCATTTCTAATCATGTCATTTTTTGACCTTCTCCAAATGATTTCAAACTCTAGGGTTAACATATATTGCACTAATATAGTGTCCTAGAACAATTTTTAACTCAAAACTTGTTTAAAAGTTGGTTTGAACTTAGTTGACCAATTTTTGAAATATTCAAAAAACATCAAAAAAATGCAAATCCAGTGCACATGGTCTTAGTTTATCATGTACTAACAGTTCCAACTGATAAACAAGGTCTACATACATATTAAACAAGAAATGCTTCAGTATGGTCTGAAGCATTTCTTGTTTAATATGTATGTAGACCTTGTTTATCAGTTGGAGATGTTAGTACATGACAAAATAAGACCATGTGCACTGGATTTGCATTTTTTTGATGTTTTTTGAATATTTCATGAATATTTCAAATTCGGCCAAACTCAAGCCAAATCAGCATTTAAACAAGTTTTACACACCAAAATGGAAAACTAAGCCTGGATCATTCTTAGTCACACCAAAATGAAGGTTTGGTGAGGTTTTGGACAATTTCATGTTGCAAATCTCAAACCACCTCTCTTCACACATAGAGTTCATATTTTGAGATGTGTGATTTCACACCATATTGAAGCATTTCTTATTTAATATGTGTCTAGACCTTGTTTATCAGTTGGAGATGTTAGTACATGACAAAATAAGATCATGTGCACTGGATTTGCATTTTTTTGATGTTTTTTTTGAATATTTCATGAATATTTCAAATTCGGTCAAACTCAAGCCAAATCAGCATTTAAACAAGTTTTACACACCAAAATGAAAAACTAAGCCTGCATCATTCTTAGTCACACCAAAATGAAGGTTTGGTGAGGTTTTGGACAATTTCATGTTGCAAATCTCAAACCACCTCTCTTCACACATAGAGTTCATTGTTTGAAATGTGTGATTTCACACCATATTGAAGCATTTCTTGTTTCATATGTGTCTAGACCTTATTTATCAGTTGGAGATGTTAGTACATGACAAAATAAGACCATGTGCACTGGATTTGCATTTTTTTGATGTTTTTGAATATTTCATGAATATTTCAAATTCGGCCAAACTCAAGCCAAATCAGCATTTAAACAAGTTTTACACACCAGAATGGAAAACTAAGCCTGGATCATTCTTAGTCACACCAAAATGAAGTTTTGGACAATTTCATGTTGCAAATCTCAAACCACCTCTCCTCACACATAGAGTTCATTGTTTGAAATGTGTGATTTCACACCATATTGAAGCATTTCTTGTTTAATATATGTCTAGATCTTGTTTATCAGTTGGAGATGTTAGTACATGACAAAATAAGACCATGTGCACTGGATTTGCATTTTTTTATGTTTTTTGAATATTTCATGAATATTTCAAATTCGGCCAAACTCAAGCCAAATCAGCATTTAAACAAGTTTTACACACCAAAATGGAAAACTAAGCCTAGATTATTCTTAGTCACACCAAAATGAAGGTTTGGTGAGGTTTTGGACAATTACATGTCGCAAATCTCAAACCACCTCTCTTCACACATGAGAGTTCAAATGAACTCGAAAGGTAGTGTAAACGGCACCATTTCAAAGCAAGATTTTTTTCCACTTTCTCTAAATCAGCCAAATAACTATCCTACACATCTATTCTATATATAAAACCATGTGCACTGGAATTTCATTTTTTTGATGTTTTTTGAATATTTTATGATTATTTCAAATTCGGCCAAACTGAAGTCAAACCAACATTTAAACAAGTTTTAAACATGAAAATGAAAAAATAAGCCTGGATCATTCTAAGTCCCACCAAAATGAAGGTTCTGTGTTTTTTTTAATTTGTTCTGAATTAGTTGGTCAACCCACACAAAACCCTATGAAGCTTCTGTGATTTAACTCTAGCCGTCCGATCATGCCTTCTAGAAGGAAACCATCCCGATCCGCGCCACTCCTAGTTCTGCGATGTGATTGGCCAGTCCGATCATGCCTTCTAGAAGGAATTATTTTAGCTGCGGTGTTTCGAACGCGCATAGGCCACGGCCCAACAAACTCCACGGCCCAACTAGTTTTTTTAGCTGCAGTGTTTTATTAATTTCAAACGCGCATAGGCTACGGCTCAGAAAACTCGACGGCCCAAAATTCCCACACTCGCCTAGTCGTGCCCTAGCTATTTCTCTTCTTATCCACTAACCCTGTCGTGCCCTAGCTATTTCCCCCATTCCCCACCGTCGCCGCAGCTCGCATTAGCTCGCCGCCGGTGATCAAATCGAGCTACGCCAGTAGATCCAGACCCGCCGCCCGCCGATGTTTAGGAGGGGAGGTCCAATCCCCGGCCGCGGTGGCAATGGCTCCGACGAGGAGCGGAAGGGGAAGAGGCGGGTTCCGGCTGACCCCGCTCGGAAGGCCGTGGCCGCTTCCGACGGCGATCGTAAGCGAGGCGCACGTGCATGGACGAACCGCGGCATGTGGCCTCCGCCTGCGTACGAGCGCCGCGAGCTGCCTGCGAACGACCGCCGCATGGCGATGGCTGGAAGCTCCTCCGGTGCAGAGAGCTCCTCCATCGCTCGGGCACGGGCACCGCTGCCGCCGCCGAAGAGGGAGGAGGAGGAGGAGCAGGAGCGCCCACCGCGCAGCGGCCGCCCCTCCTTCGCGGGGACTTCGTCTCCGACGAGGACCTGCCCTGGGTCATCTTGGAGGTGTTCCAGCGCAGCACAGAGGAGGAGAAGCGCCGTCAGATGGAGCTGGAGCTCGACCAACGCCGCCTCGAGGTCGGGATTTACAATTCCCTCCACGAAGTCATCGACATCAGCAGCTCGGACTCCGACGGGCCCGGCTCCCCCGGGCTATTCGACTCCGACGAGGACTAGGACTGAGCGGCGCCGCCGCCTCGTCGCCGCCACCGCACCCCCGGGGCTCTGATGTGAGCCCAATTTTGGGTCGTAGCTAGGGATAGGAGTAGCAGCGAACGTCCCCGCCTGTAATTTTCAGTTTATCTCCGTGTGGCTTTTGAATCTATGAGCCACGAGCTTCTGTAATGTCGAATCTATGAGTAATATAAAGTTTATCTACTTTATGCGCCCCGTGGGTTTATTTTATCTAAATTTATTTGTGTTTTGCCTCGCCGGCGTTGCCGCGCTGCGTCGATGTCGCCGGAGAAGAAGAAGAAGAAGCAGAGAAAGCGCGCGCAGGGGAAGAGATTAAACTCGTCGTTGCTGACGTCGGCAATTGTGGGTCCCACCCGCCTCCCTTGGTCCCACCCGCCTCGCTTTAATCCTAACTGACTGCGATTAAGAGCAATGAGTTAGGGAAGATATTTGAACTCGACGAGACGTCGCATGTGAGCTATTTCAAGCAAAGACGTCGTTCTCCAGCTATTGCCGTGAAAACATGTAGTACCTGAGCTATTCGCCCAATTAACCTATGCTCCACCACACACTCTCTTCATCTCATGTGGTTCCATAATTAACCTATGCCCTAACACAATCTTGGAAAAAGTCCCATTGGTCAAACCCCTTTCGATGTCCGCCAAATTAAGGGGTAGATGACGCAGGGGGCCACGGAACACGCGTGCGCTTTCGTCAGAAACTCCGAATAAACCCAACACAAATTGCATTGGGTCTAATAGTATATGTCGTCGTTAAGTTTGTTGAATCGTGTAATTAAAGAGACAAATAGCCAATGCGACTCCCCGGTGCGGTGGCCCACTTCAAACATAAAACACTTAGAAGAAGATTCTACACGAATATAAGTATTATATGCATGGCTGGCTAATCGCCCACATTGACAGTAACCTTGTGAGACCGTGGGATTTGTTTTGGTTTACCAGCCATGTTCCTATTACCTACCCTAACACCGAAATCTACGGAGAAAGGCGTGCCGTTTTTACACATAGCGGGACCCACAGACCCATGGCTAAACTACCACTTAATTGTATAGCTGCGCAGTAAATATATGTAATATTTGGCCATTATCTCTGCAACAATTTAATTCAAAATAGAGAGTATTAATTAAAAATATTTTGCCATTATCTTTAAAATATTAATTCTACACATTTAAAGAATAAGCATTAAAAAGCGGTATTACTAGTGTGGGCCTTCTGGCCCACGACAGTAACCCGCGCCGGCCCACTTAACTGCTTACCCCTATCCTTTCCACTCACTCTCACACACACCACACTCCGCTGACGCATCCATCCCGCACGCGCCGACTCTCCCCACCCTGCAGCCACACCCCGCCACCGGCTCCGTCCGCCACACCTCCCCCTCGCCACCGTCTCCATCAAGCCGCACCCCGTCACCGTCTCCGTCCGTTGCCGTTGCCGCCGACGCCACCTCGACCTTGCACACGGCACCGTTGCTGTCGCCGTCGCTGCCACCTCAACCTCGCGCGCGGCGCCGTTGTCATTGCCGCCACCACCACCTCGACCTCGCCATCACCTGTGTCGATATGCCGCCGTCTCCGTCCACCGGCACCTCGTCCTTGCTCCGGCCACTGTTGAGCCGCGCCGGTGAGCACACATCCCCCCACCCAATTTTTAGTCTATTTAGATGTGTACAATTAGGTGTATGTTTTAGTTAATTTAGATGTGAGATCTCTAGTGATTAAGGTGTGTAGATTTTGAGTTTTAGTATATAGTGTGGATCATTAGTCTAGATTATAATTTGTTTAGACTTGCCTGTAGATTTTAAAATGTCACATGTATTGTTTAGATGTTAAATGTGAGGGAGAATTTTAGAAAGAAGTCTGGAGGGACCGTGTATGGGTGTCGGATCCATATTGACGGGAGTAAGCACTAGGTTGATCAGTTTCTGACCGCGGAGCAGGCGGCTCGCGCATACGACTACTTTGTCGCCCACTCGTACGTGAATGACAAGAACATCAACTTCCCCGAGGATCGCCACCGCGTGGACAAACACACGACGTCGGGATCAGATAGGTTACCAGGACCATGGAGAGGGAGCACCATATGGTCGAGGCATAGATCGCACGACGCAACACCCGCACCCATGACGACCCGTTGGTGAGGCATTGCTGCAGCAGGATCCGGATCTGATGGCGTACCAGCAGTTCGGTGCGGCCCCGTCCCACGGCGTCGGTCCTTCTCAGGAGGATGGCTAGCCTCGGATGACAGTGTCTGGGGTCCGGAGAGGAGGAGGAGGTGTTCGGGTCTGGCATCGGGGGCACTTCAGCTGGCGCGGAGACTTACCACGAGATAGACCTCATGTACTGGATGGAGATAGACAGGCAGGAGGGCTTTCCTCCGTTCCACGGGCCTTCACAGAGCGTGGAGACTGTTGACGCGAGAGACCCCGTGTTCTGGGCTCAGTGCTTATGCGAGACCCATAGAGCGACACTTCTACTTGTGTTGAGAGTTGTGTTTATGTTGATTTTTAGATTGTTGTTTTATGTTGATGTTTTGACTTATCGCAGTAAACTATTATATGTTCATGTCTTATCGTATTAGAGTTTATATTTAGACTATTTCATGTTTAATGTACTCTCCTGATGTTTAGACTGTTATATGTATAATATGCACCAAACATATGACATGTGTGAGCAATGTGGCTATCCCGAGTGCATGAATAGGAAGTTTGACGTAGTTCTCCCAGAGGAGGTTCTAACTAGAATGGTATGTTTAAATTCAACATATTATGAGCGTACTTTTCTTATTGATAGTTGGTAAATTAAACATCTATATATGGTTCATTTATGTGCCAATGATTAAAACTCTTAGCACTATTAGTTCGAGTGTTGGTCTAAAATAACTACTGATATGTACAATAACATTGGTTCCACATTTCTCTTGGTCCTTTAGTTCGGTTATTTGGAAGTTAATGATGTGCACTGTTCATCTGAGACACATTTTTATGCATGTTTCTTGTTAAATGTTCTATTATTTCGTTGATTAAACTGTTGCATTATCTAGCATTATAATGACACTAATGTCTGATTGTTTTTTTTCCAGATCGTCTCGTGCAAGGCTAGACGTTTGAGATCAATCTGGTCCAGATGACAGTGCCCACCCAGAGGTTCAGAGCTATGTACACTAACAATATGGGTTGGACATATTTCAGTGACGCTCGTCGGACATAACTTGTCGATTTCTACGTCATGCAATCTACTGAGAGGTTCATGTTCTTTCTCGACCATGGTGCCGTCGAGACCTACTTCATTTATAGGCACCCGAACAACTCCGACGGTTCCGAGTCTGAGGATCACGACCCTAGAGATGATCATGACTTCATGCCTGATCACGTGATCATGAACCTAGATGACTAGCTAGATAGTTAGGAATAAGTTAGATGAACAATAAGAACTTTGTTTAGTGTCACTCATATATGTTTGTTGAGTGGTGCAACTGCTTCCACTGCTATTTCTGTGAATTCTTATGTTTCTATGAATTTTGCTAATTATTATCGTTTATTATGCGGCCATTCGCTATATACACCCCAGTGTATTTATTTACTACCGGCCTGTCCACCCCCGTCAGTGGTGTCTGTATTTGTCCCGGCGTGGGCGTGGACACGCCGGTGATTCCAAATATCACTCGCGTGACTTTGCTAGCGTGGGCGTCTGCCGCTAGTAACGTCGATACGCCGGTAATTAGCTGTTTCCTGATAGTGTCGCCATGTTGACGGAAAAAAAGGATCTTCTGTGATAGATGAAAAAAAAAACGGTCGTGCGATAGACTCGCCTTTTCATTTGCCTAGAATTCAAACTCGGTATATGCAATTACATTGAGCACATGAAAGGCAAGCATGGGCCTCATCTTGTATATATCGAGCTTTTCAACGGTGCTTGGGAGAATGGGAGGTACCGGTACCTCCTGGCCATATATATAGGATTTACCTAAGGTAGGGTGACCATTCCACGTCCCGCGAATTTGCCCCCATACAGCTCACTCGACGGCGATGAGTCCCTCTGCTTGCTCGGCAACGGCCGCGCGATTTGCAGCACCTGGGCATGAATGCGCCCAGCGACGGCCGTAAGTGAGATTCATTGGTGCGGTGACGCTAGCGTGCTCAGACGCATGGCGAAAGGCGTGAAGTTGTGTTTCAATGGCTGCACGTACGGCGATGTTCACGTGCTCAGGGCAGTGCCCGATTGCCCGGCGAGGTGGTTGGCCGAGTCCACGAAGCGATGGCGGCAACTTCGTTTAGAACTCTAATCAAATCAGTTCATTGTGATTGAAAGAACTATACACTGAAATTTTATTCCATGGATTATCGAGATTGACTGGTGATCGAGCCTTTGCTTAGTTTCTTTAACGTTGCCATATCAGATATCTAGTTATGTAAACCAGACTAACCATAATTGGGTACAGATTTTAACGTTGAATCATTTTAAGAAACTAATAGATCCGACAACCTGTACGCATTTAGTGTTCACGCAAGCACACACTTGCCAAAAATAACGTGAATGTAAACACAATGGATAAACTGATTTTCTTTTTTCACTTTGAGATCTACAGGAACTCCCGAAACATATAGCAAAAATCACAGTAACAAACACAGATTAACCAAACTAAAATCTCATGAATCTTATAGACGAAACTCATCATATCGTCACTTGCATAGTTTTCCTCTTGAGATGATAAATCGAACAACGAAGACAACAGTATAAGATTAAACAAACAGGGTGCTAGCTAGCATGGATCTTAAACATTGTATTACCATCTGTAATATTGCGGAATTCTATTGATAATTGGATCGGTGAATACAATGAGCCTCCTGGGCTGTTTATATAGAAGTACAAAACTTGGGGGGCAAGAAGACTAATAGAGATAGAATTGGACTAAACTTAAACTACCAAAATAAACCTAGCCGTAATATACTCCAACATCCCCCCGCAGTCGGATCGGTAGTGACGCGAACAGCAGGAGCGTCGCGGACGGTCTGACTGGAACATAATCCGAAATCGCGACTGGAGAGGATGCCGGTGGATGCCGATGTCAATGTAGCCGGAGTGGGGCGCTGTAGTCGTGGTCGATAGTGCCGTTGGTGATGTAGTCGCCGCTGATGAAGTCGAAGAGGTTGATGTTGTCGTGGTGTTGTGGTCGATGTCGTCGTTGAGCCTTGGAGAAATTCGCCGTACGTAGTAATGTAGTAGAAGTTGTTGGAGTCGGAGTAGTCGAGGTAGGCGACACGCCTTTCCGAGCTTGCCGGACTCGGGGGCGCGCCGGGGACGAAGGCACGCGTCGGTGGTGCCAATACCGGACGTGCGGGAGGTACCCAGATTGGATGGTAGGTAAGCACAGCGGTTGCCCAAAGGACCTGCAAGAACTTCATCTCTGGGACTGCTCAGCCACCTCCTAACCTCTCCCACCCCCGTGCGGCGGCGCACCACGCCGCGCCGGGGTACCCTCCCTCGGCGCCCTCGTCCACTCCCCCGAGCGCGTCCCCACCGCCGCCGCCGCCGGTGGCGTCGCCGGGTGAAGCCCGTGTGGCGTGGCGGCGGCGGCGAAGTTCCTCAACCGCCATGGAGGCGCAGCGGCGGCGCCCGCTCCGGTCATCAGCGGCAGCGGTACAGGCAACGGAGGCGACATGGAGGCTTCGGTGGTCTTCGGGTGGCGGGTGGTGGCGTGGATCGGGCAGGCCCGATCTGATCTCAGATCTGGTTGGGCTTTGATCTATCTCGACGCCCTCGACGTTGGTGGCCGGCGCTGCTCCTGGGTGTCCTGCACCGTGAGGAAGCCATGGCGGTGGTGGGCTTCTCTTTCGTCGGAGGAGATCGGCCAGTTTTTGTGGCTAGTTTGGCAGGTCTCGTCATCTGGCCCCGGCCGCGAATTGGGGAGGCGTGGCTGCCGGTGAAAACCGAGCTCTGACTATGGTCAGGACTGGCGATGGCGGCGCTTATGCATCGTTACCTTGTTGAAGGCATCGCTGTTGCAGCTACCGTCTACCCACTCGGTTTGCTCCGGGGGAAACCCTAGATCTGGGTCTCCCGGATCGGACGATGATGGCCCTTTTAGGGTCGTTCTCCCTCCTGGGGGCATCGTTTTGGAGCAACTGCTGGATGGGACGGGCAAGGAGAGGTGGCATGTTGAGGCATGTAGCACGTCGTCGACGGCGAGTCTTGGCGGCGCGGCGCAGCGGAGTCTCGGCGCTGGACATGTGATGATGATGACGCGCAGATCGGATATGTTGTCTGGCGTCGTGGCGACGTCGACGACATGCCTGACAAGGATAATACTTTGGTTCTTTCCTGGAGATGATGATGGGTCTGAGGAAGACGGTGGCGGTGACTTCTGTAGCAGGCGCATCGGTGCCGCTGAGGGTCTGCTGGACTGGTTGTGCCTCCTGGTCGCTAGCGAGCGGCTTGGTGTGGCCTTCAGTTTTTTGATGATGTGCGTTGGTGTTTTGTCAGGGTTTGTTCTTGGCCACCCCCTTCATCCGTGTTGTAGGTGTAGCGAGATGTCGCTAGTTCGGTGGTTCGCTTCGGGTTGATCTTTGTATTCCTCTTGTAAGGTGTGGTTTCAATAATTGCGGAAGGCTGTGTGCATCACTCGATGCAGAGGCCGGGGATCCGCACCCCCTTTTCTAAAAAAAAAAAAACCGGACGTGCGAAGACAGGGACCATCATGAGCCATGCGAGCCAGAGTTGGAGGGATCAGCAAGGAAATTCTCCGTGACCGGTCGGTGCGAATAAGTTGTCCGCCATTGACGCCGGAGTAGACGAAATGGTTGCAAGAAGAAAATTGTTAAAGTAAAAATAAAAATAGACTGCAACTCTGGCGGCGAGGTCGTGGTGGACGAAGACGACAAGTAGTTGTTGATGGAGATTGAATTGTAGCGGTAGTTGGGTTCGGGATTAGACCCGTGTTTTCCGCTTGTATTCAGCGCGGCGTCGCTGTTGGAGAAGAGGAAGATTTTGTTGGCGTTGACGATGTCCACGATCGGTGGTGACGGCGACGATGCGGTGAGGTTGGTGTAGATGGATGTCGGCGATGTTGACCACGGATTATGTAGATCGGGTTGATGGCGATTGGCGGCGTAGACGTGCAGCACGATGCAGACTGGAGCAGATTCAGCAAAGTTGGAGTAGAGCTGATCTGTACTTGTCCACCGCACATGCACACACACGCCATGGCCATGCAGCTTGGTGCCTGATCGGCTGCTGGTGGAGCGTGACGTCGGGCGCGCGTACCGCCGGCCGGCCGGCCGTGCAATGGAGTCCACCGATCGGATCTGTAGGAATTTTTTTTTGAACCGGCGGGAGTGATTTTGGTGGCTAGGGACACGGATCTAACTGAAAAACGAAAATTTGCTAAAACTACGAGATCTAATTTTAGTGGAATTGGAAGAAAATCTAGCTACGGGATGCAACGCCCCCGGCGATCATGGAGATCGGTCTCGCCGGGGGCGGCGCGGCGGAAGTGGTGGTGGGCTAAACCCTAGGAACGAGATGCTCTGGTACCATGTAATATTGCGGAATTCTATTGATAATTGGATTGGTGAATACAATGGGCCTCCTGGGCTGTTTATATAGAAGTACAAGACTTAGGGGGCAAGAAGCCTAATAGAGATAGAATTGGACTAAACTTAAACTACCAAAATAAACCTAGCCGTAATATACTCCAACACCATCATCTTATTTTTAGACTAAAAGGAGCCCAGCTCCCAATTTTCATTATTGAAAACTGATAATACATCACCATCATAGATAGGTTTAAGCCCCAGGCAACACCACCCGAAAGCCAACTTAAAAGAAACTGTGCTGGCGTGCAAACCCGCACAAAACACCGGCAACTAAAGCACTCTACAACTACTAAACCTCCAACAAACTCCATAAGATATTACATCAAGTTCAACCTCACTAACAGCACCAATGCCCCCCACCCCTGCCTTCGATGGAAGAAGTCAGCCGCCACCAGCGTTAGCATTCTTGCTCCTCTGCGTTGAAGGCTTCGTAGATTTGGTTTCTGCAAATCAGCCCAGTATGAAATAAAGTGAGCAGTCTGAAAAATAACTACAGAAGGATCCTGTGGATATACTCCATTGAAACAGGCACCATTTCTGGTCTTCCAGATGGACCAAATCAAAGCAGCAATCCCTGTCGACAACAGGATTTTATCTTGCGTACAAAAACTATCTAGCCATGCAGGCAAAGCATCGAAATTACGCGGTACTGACTGTAAATTCAGAGCACAAGCAGCTACACTCCAGGCATATCTTGCTAGAGGACAATCAAAAAAATAAATGATCTATAGTCTCTACGTTACTACAGAACATACACTTTTCACTACCCTTCCAACCTCTATTGAGAAGAACACTCTTTGTAAGAATACTCTTCTTGACAGCAAGCCACAAGAAAAACATAATCTTTAAAGGAGTCTTAACAAACCAAACTTTCCTATATGGCACTTTAACTTGAGTTTTCTTAAGAGCAGTATAAAGAGATTTAACCGAAAAAATTCCAGATTTAGTCGAAGTCCACACACATCTATCCTCTACTTCTGTCAATCTAACATGTGAGCACAATTCCTGCAAACTGTGCCAACGGACGGCTAACTCACCCCACAACGTTCTTCTAAACTTTAGCGCATTCCAACCTTCAGAAAAAACTCTACCTACAGTGATGTTTTTACTATGGGATAGATTGTACAATCTCGGAAAAACTTCTTTAATAGGCTTTACTCCAATCCATAAGTCATCCCAGAATATAGTTCTACAACCAAACATACTTTTGCTACTGGGCATTCAAAGAAAAGGTGATTTTGCTACAAAACATACACTACACTTTGTTAAAGTCCAAAAACAACTATCCTCTACTTCCACTAACTCTACATTAGCACCCAAAGCTTGCAGCTAATACTCTAGTGTGGGGCGCCCCATAATAAGTAGCAGTAACGGAAATAACACCAGATTTTTTATATTTAACACACATCATAGCATAAAACATACCAAATTCAGATGCTAAAACATCAAAAGTATCTAAATCTATACCCAGCAAAATACCACCAGAGAAGCTCTGCGAAGGAACCCAAATCCAAAGAAAAAAAGCTCTACAACTTGTACTATTAAGCCAAGAAACGGAAAATGAACTTTTCTTGGTCACAAGTATACCAAGGAACCCCAAGCAAAACAGAGAAACTAGGCAATGCAAAAAGAACACCTTCTCAGGTTCACCTACACCTCTAGCATTCCAATTAAAACCTGCCATGAAATACTAAATTTAATCGGTCCACCAGCTTTTACTTCTACCAACATAAAAACCTCTACTAGCAATTCTATTTGCAGAAATAGATTTTATAGATACCTAGCCATGCCATCAATCTAGCTTTTACTTCTACAGACATAAAAACCTCTACCAGCCATTCTATTTGCAGAACTAAAATTTAAATGATACCTAGCCATGCCATCAATCTAGCTTTACTTCTACCAACATAAAACCTCTACTAGCAATTATGTTTGCAGAACTAGATTAAATTGATACCTAGCCATGCCTTCAATCTAGCTTTACTTCTACCAACATATAAAACGTCTACTAGCAATTCAATTTTGCAGAGCTAGATTATATTGATACCTAGCCATGTCTTCAACCTAGCTTTACTTCTACCAACATAAAAATCTCTACTAGCAATTCTATTTGCAGAACTAGATTATATTGATACCTATCCATGGCTTCAATCTAGCTTTACTTCTACCAACATAAAAACATCTACTAGCAATTTTAATTGCAGAATTAGAATATATTGATACCAATCCATGCCTTCAATCTAGCTTTACTTCTACCAACATAAAAACATCTACTAGCAATTATAATTGCAGAATTAGAATTTATAGAAACCTAGCCCTACCAACAATCTAACTGTACTGCAGGTCGGCTCCCTGTACCTGCACTCGTCGAACAGCATCCACCACCATCACTCCACAAACCTGACCACAAGGTGCAGCGGCGACCAGATCCGCCGACCGAGCTCTCATGCGAGCGAAGCCATCCTGGCTACCGCCGAGCCCGCGCCACCGCGGCTCACCGAACGCCAGATCTGGGCGAGCCCAAAATCATGAACACTACCATCTTATGGTCACATAGTTTTTTCCTTGAGATGGATCTAACATGACTAGCTAGCGAGCGTACTGATCAGAGACGCAAAGTTAGGTCCAAGGCACTCACCGAGCCGTCGGCCTCCTTCACCGTGCCATCGTTCACCTGTGGCTCCACGGCGGCGTTGTTGGACGACTCCGGCGCGTTGTGGTTCACCACGGCGACCGGCGCCGCTGGCGCCCTCAGCAGGCCGAGGAAGTCTATCTCCACCGGCACCGGGCGTTGGCCTTCCTGGCGGTACTCCTCCGAGAAGGCAGGGTTGGGTGGAGGGGGTGGCGGAGGTGGGAGGGGCTGCGGCGGCGCGTCCCTGCAGTAGCGACTGGACATGTGGCCACCAAGGGCCTGTCTCGTCGACCACGTCTTGCCGCAGAAATGGCATGTGTAACCCTCCGGCTGCAGTTGCCGCGGCAACCCCGGCGGCCTCCATCGGTAGGGTGAGCCGCCGCCGTTCGAGGCCATCTCCTACGAGAAGGGTTTTGGCGAGGGGGTGGATGCTGTAGCTAGCTAGGTTCTTGGCTGGCTAAAATGACCTGGATAGCCAAGTTTATGACCTTATATAGACGTGGCTTGCAACGGTCAACGGCAACCACCACGCCACTTCGGGTGCGCGCTGCTACCTTTCAGAAGTTCAGATTTTTACATGACCACGTTACGCGCTGCTCCGACTTGTGCGTCAAATTTTTTCTTTCAATACAAGGCCAGCTTACGGCGTGTTGTATAGGCCAGCTTTACGGCGTGTTCTATATAGGCCGATAATGACTCTCCGGACCAAAACTATCAATCATATTGGCATAGAAAGCGTGCTTAGCACCAACGTGTGCACCAACACGTTACCCTCTAGTTTTACATGAACCGCATCGCTGAAACAAAAAATGAAGGCTTTGCTCTTGTAATGTAGTAATAATTTGCCCGAGACTATAGGATATGCGCCATGCATGTGAGCTACCGGCCTACCGGGGCAATAGAGAACGTATCATGGATTTGGCCATGAGGTACGGGAGCTTCTGTAGATCGTCTTAAGGCGCTTCTTCGTTCTTTCCAGAGTTCGAACAAGATTTTTTTTTGCGTACGACACAGAAATAGATGATCGCGTACGACTCTTTCTAGAATACGAATAAATTTTACCAGCTTGTGGAAAATTTTGTCGAAAAAAATTCGAAAACTGTTTACTAATGAAAAAAAATCTTCCGTACGATTTGGAATATTTTTTCATAATCTGAACCATTTTTCAAGAATGAATATTTTTTTAAATCAGAACCATTTTCAAAAAAGGAACCAATTTTTTAATCGGAACCTTTTTAAAATCAGAACATTTCAAAAAAGGAACCATTTTTTAAACCAGAATCATTTTCAAAAAAGGAACCATTTATAAATTGGAACTATTTTCAAAAAGGAATCATTTTTTAAATCAGAACAATTCTTTAAATCGGAACCATTTTCAAAAAAGGAACCATTTTTTAAATCGGAACCATTTTCAGAAAAGGAACCATTTTCAAAAAAGGAATCATTTTTTAAATCGGAACCATTTTCAAAAAAGGAACCATTTTTTAAATCGTAACCATTTTCAAAAAAGGAACCATTTTTTAATCAAAACCATTTTAAAAAAAGAACCATTTTTTTAGTCGAAACCATTTAAAAAAAGAATCATTTTTTTAGTCGGAACCATTTTTAAATTGGAATCATTTTAAAAAGGAACAATTTTTTAAATCAGAACCATTTAAAAAAAAGAACCATTTTAAATAGGAACCATTTTCAAACAAGGAATCATTTTTTAAATCGGAACCATTTTCAGAAAAGGAACAATTTTTTAAATCGGAACCATTTTCAAAAAAAGAACCATTTTTAAATTTGAACCATTTTCAAAAAAGGAACCATTTTTAAATCAGAACCATTCGGAACCATTTTCAAAAAAGGAACCTTTTTTAAAATCAGAACCATTTGCAAAAAAAGGAACCATTTTTTAAATCGAAAGCATCTTCAAAAAAGAACCATTTTTTAAATCGAAACTATTTTCAAAAAAGAACCATTTCTTAAATCGGAACATTTTTCAAAAAAAAGGAACCATTTTTTAAATCGGAACCATTTTAAAAAAAGAAACCTTTTTTTGTAATCAGAACCATTTTCAAATTTTTAAAATGGTTCCAAATTTGAAAATGGTTCTTTTTTAAAAATAGTTCTAAATTTGAAAATGGTTCAAATTTTGAAAATGGTTCCAGTTTTTAAAATTGTTCCGATTTTGAAATGGCTCCAAATTTCAAAATGGTTCATTTTAAAAAATGGTTCAGATTCTGCATTTAAAAAATGGCCAATTTTAAAATAGTTCATTTTAAAAATGGTTCAAATTTTGAAAATAGTTCAGAGAAAATAGAAACGAAAAAGGTTGAGATTTTGAAAATATGAAAAAGGTAATATTTTTGAATAAAGGAAAATAAAATTAAACTAAATAATAAAAAAGAAACAAAAAGAAAGAATAAAACGAGAAAAGAAAGAAAAAAACAGAAAACCGAGAAAAAGGAAACAATAAAACGTTGCATAATGATAAGTTAACATGACAGTGGTGTGCGCTCGGTACTTGTATGTTGGACGTTATGGGTTCGAATTATATCGCCCAACCTATTTTCTTCTCTCTTCTCGCTGTTGAGAAAACTAATGGGCCGGCCCACTTACGCGGGCGAGTCGGATGATACGACTCGCAGAAGGCGATGAATAGGGTTTACCACCGATGGTAGCAGCATCGCCTACTGATACGTCTCAAACGTATCTATAATTTCTGATGTTCCATGTTGATATTATACCAATTGTTACATGTTTTATATACACTTCATAGCATTTTTATGCATTTTCTGGGACTAACCTATTAACAAGATGCCACAGTGCCAGTTCCTGTTTTCTGCTATTTTTGTATTCCAGAAAAGCTAGTCTGGAAATATTCTGGAATTGGACGAAACTTGGACAGAACCTCCTATTTTTCCAACACGAAGACGGAGTCCAGAGGAGACACGGAGGGGGCCGCGAGCCAGCCACACCATGGGGCCACGCGGCCCCCCCCCACGCCGTGGGGTGGTGTGGGGCCCTCGTGGTCCGCAGCCGCCGCCCTTTCGCCTATTTATTCCTCCCGACGCGAAAACCCTAGATACCCGAGCCATTATCCACGAAAAGTTCCAGAGACGCCGCCGCCGTCAACCCTAGCTCGGGAGGGTTCAGAAGCTCTTCCCGGCACCCTGCCGGAGAGGGGAATCATCACCGGAGGGCTCTACATCACCATGCCTGCCTCCGGAGTGATGCGTGAGTAGTTCATCCTTGGACTACGGGTCCATGGCAGTAGCTAGATGGTTGTCTCTCCACTTTATGCTATCATGTTTAGATCTTGTGAGCTGCCTATCATGATCAAGATCATCTTATTGTAATGCTACATGTTGTGTTTGCTGGGATCCGATGAATATTGAATACTATGTCAAGTTGATTATCAATCTATCTTATATGTTATTTATGATCTTGCATGCTTTCCGTTACTAGTAGATGCTTTGGCCAAGTAGATGCTTGTAACTCCAAGAGTGAGTATTTATGCTAGATAGTGGGTTCATGCCTCCGGTAATCTGGGAGAGTGACAATAACTTCTAAGATTGTGGATGTGCTGTTGCCACTAGGGATAAAATAACCGATGCTTAGCTTAAGGGTACGCCGTTAGGTCTAATGCATTTGTTTACTTTACGCACATTACTTAATGCAATTATCCGTTGCTTGCAACTTAATACCAACGGGGAACTCGGTATGACAACCTGGCGGTGGATTATTAGTCATAGACTTGTTGGATAACGGTCTATGTATTTTGTCGTAATGCCCACATGAATATCATAATAATCATCATGTCATATATATGCATTGTTATGCGCTCAATATTTTGTCAATTGCCCAGCTGTAATTTGTTCACCCAGCATGTTAGTTATCTGTTATGGAGAGACACCACTAGTGAACTGTGGACCCCGGTCCATTCTTTTACACTGATAATACAACCAACTGCAAACACTGTTCCTTTTCATTCTCTGCAATTTACTACTGTTTTCCACACCATACGTTTAATCCTTTGTTTTCAGCAAGCCGGTGAGATTGACAACCTCACTGTTTCGTTGGGGCAAAGTAGTTTGATTGTGTTGTGTGCAGATTCCACGTTGGCGCCGGATTCCCTGGTGCTGCGCCGTGCCATATTCCGCCACCAACAACCTTCCGAAGCGATTTCTTGCTCCTACTGGTTCGATTAAACCTTGGTTTCATACTGAGGGAAAACTGCTTCTATACTGCATCATACCTTCCTCTTGGGGTCTCCCAGCGAACGTGTGATCCACGCAATCAAGCATATTTTCTGGCGCCGTTGCCGGGGAGCAGAAGCACTTCGGTTCAGCAATCTCCTTGCCTTCCTTCCACACGCCATATTTTCTGACGCCATATTGGGAAGCAAGAGGATTTCTGCAAGGGGAGTTTCACGCTTCCAATCTCTTTACTTTGTTATTGTCTTGCTTAGTTTATTTTTATTTAGTCTTGTTTGCTTTATTTATCAAAAACACAAAAAAATTAGTTACTTTTATTTTCAAGTTGTTATCTTTCTGTTTTGTTTTAATTTTGCTAAAATGAGTACCCCTGAGAACACTAAGTTGTGTGATTTCACTAGCACGAACAACAATGATTTCATTAGTACACCTATTGCTCCACCTGCTTCTAACGCAGAATTCTATGAAATTAAACCTGCACTTTTAAATCTTGTTATGAAAGAGCAATTCTCTGGTGTTAGTACTGATGATGCTGCTGCTCACCTTAATAATTTTGTTGAACTTTGTGAGATGCAAAAGTATAAGGATGTAGATGGTGATATTATTAAACTGAAACTTTTTCCTTTCTCTTTGAGAGGACGTGCTAAAGAATGGTTGCTATCTTTGACTAGAAATAGTATTGATTCATGGACTAAATGCAAAAATGCTTTCATAGGAAAATACTATCCTCCTGCTAAATTATATCTTTGAGAAGTAGCATTATGAATTTCAAACAATTTGATAATGAGCATGTTGCTCAAGCTTGGGAGAGAATGAAATCATTGGTAAAGAATTGTCCCACCCATGGACTGACTGCTTGGATGATCATCCAAACCTTTTATGCAGGACTAAATTTTTCTTCAAGAAACCTATTGGATTCGGCCTCTGGAGGTACCTTTATGTCCATCACTTTGGGTGCTGCAACAAAACTTCTTGATGATATGATGATAAATTATTCTGAATGGCACACCGAAAGAGCTCCACAAGGTAAGAAGGTAAATTCTGTTGAAGAAACCCCTTCGTTGAGTGATAAGATTGATACTATTATGTCTATGCTTACAAATGGAAAGATGCATGTTGATCCAAATAATGTTCCTTTAGCTTCTTTGGTTGCTCAAGAAGAGCATGTTGATGTGAACTTCATTAAAAATAATAATTTCAACAACAATGCTTATAGGAATAATTTTGGTAATAACAATTATAAGCCCTATCCTTTTAATAGTGGCAATGGTTATGTTAATTCTTATGGTAATTCCTACAACAATAATAAGAGTGTACCCTCTGATCTTGAAGTCATGCTTAAGGATTTTATTAGTACACAAACTGCTTTCAATAAATCTGTTGAGGAAAAGTTTGGGAAAATCGATGTTCTTGCCTCTAAAGTTGATAGTCTTGCTCTTGATGTTGATTTGTTAAAAATTAAAACTATGCCTCATGATGTTAAAGAGAGCAAAACTCTCAATGCTATACAAGTTAAAATTGATAATAATGTGAGGATGTTAGCTGATTTACATGCTAGGTGGGCAAGAGAGGATGAAATTGCTAAAAAGAATAGTATTGCTAGAGTTTATACTATTACTACTACTGAAAATGCTGTAAACTCAAGTGTTAACAAACCTCCTACTATCAATGGTAAAGTAATTGGTGTTGGCAATGTCTCTACTTCTGTTGCAAAACGTTTAAAATTGCCTGAAAACACTGAAACTGTTCCTGATAAAAGTGCTGAAATTTTTCGAGATGTGGGAGACAATGGTCCTATTACTTTTGATAATAATGATTTTGATTTTGATGGTTGCAATATTTCTGAAGTAATTAAGTTCTTGCAAAAGCTAGCTAGAAGTCCTAATGCTAGTGCTATAAACATGGCTTTTACTAAACATATTACTAATGCTCTCATGCAAGTTAGGGAAGAGAAATTAAAACATGAAGCTTCTATCCCTAGGAAGTTAGAAGATGGTTGGGAGCCCATCATTAAAATGAAGTTGAATGATTTTGATTGCAATGCTTTATGTGATCTTGGTGCTAGTATTTCTGTTATGCCTAAGAAACTCTATGATATGCTTGATTTAGCACCTTTGGAACACTGTTATTTGGATGTTCACCTTGCTGATAATACTATAAAGAAACCTTTGGGGAGAGTTGATGATGTTTTTATAATGGTTAACAATAACCTTGTCCCCGTTGATTTTGTTGTTTTGGATATTGAATGCAATGCTTCTTGTCCTATTGTTTTGGGAAGACCTTTTCTTAGAACTGTTGGTGCTATTATTGATATGAGAGAGGGGAATATTAAATACCAATTCCCACTCAAGAAAGGTATGGAACACTTCCCTAGAAAGAAGATGAAGTTACCTTTTGATTCTATTGTTAGAGCAAATTATTCTGTTGATGCTTCATCGCTTGGAAACACTTGATTCTTACTTTCTGCGCCTAGCTGAAAGGCGTTAAAGAAAAGCGCTTATGGGAGACAACCCATTATTTTATTTCTGCAATTTTTCTTTTTTTTGAGTCAAGGAGTTGTTTACTTCTGTAACAATTCCTTTGTATCTTTATTTTATCGCATTGTTGTGCCAAGTATTGCCTCTAATAGGAAGATGATGCTAGATTTGGATTTCTGCGCAGGAACAGATTTCTGCTGTTCACCGTTTTAATTCTGTAAAATCACAGAAAAATTATTTAAATCTGAAATTTTTTGTGCGTGATCCTCAGATATGTACGCATCTTTCGTTAGTTTAAAGTTTTTCGATCTGAGCAACGTAAGTGCCTCGAAAAAATTCGTCTTTGCGGACTGTTCTGTTTAGACAGATTCTGTCTTTTATTTTTCGCATTCTCTCTTTTACTAGTGTTGAGTGGAATTCTTTTTTAGGGTGAAGAGCTTCACATAACATCAGTGGCAGTAGCTAATGTTAAAAGTAACGGTCATGTTTGTGTCCTTATAGAACATGTGAGTTTTTGATTGTGCACTAACCCTCTAATGAGAATTACTTTGAGTTTGGTGTGGCGGAAGTTTTCAAGGGTCAAGAGAGAAGGATGATATAATGTGATCAAGAAGAGTGAAGAGCTTAAGCTTGGGGATGCTCCCATGGATCACCCCAGCAAATTTCAAGAAGACTCAAGCGTCTAAGCTTGGGGATGCCCAAGGCATCCCCTTCTTCATCAGCAACTTATCAGGTCATCTCTAGTGAAACTATATTTTAATTCTTTCACATCATATGTGCTTTACTTGGAGCGTCTGTGTGCTTTTATTTTCAGTATTTTATTTTTCGTATGGTCAACTTGATTGGACCCCAGCATTCTTGATTGGGAGAGAGACACGCTCCGCTTTTTCATATGAATACTCCTATTCTTCACTTATACTTGTTGAGTATTCTTGTCTAGCTATTGCTATGCTTTTAGCTCCTGTTTTTCATGCATCTCTTATTCAGAGCTGTTAGTTCTTTTAAAGAAAGTACTCTCTTGCTTCACTTATAATTGTTTGGAGAGTTTATGTTGAAATAAATTGATTGGTGTTTGGTTGGAACAGAAAATGTTGCATGTGGTAGATGGTATAATGGAAAAAGCTTACATATTCTTGTAGATCGCTGTATTGGATAATTTGATACTTGTCAATTGTTTTGAGTTATCAAGTAGTTCATGATTAAGCTTTTGTATCATGTAGTTAAAACCTATTAATGAAGAACTACCGTAAAGCTCGTTGAAATTTGGTTTGCATGTTTGGTATCTCTAAGGTCTAGATATTTTCTAGTAAAAGGGTTTGGTTAACAAGGAAGACAGTGTAGAGTCTTATAATGCTTGCAATATGTTTTCATATAAGCCTTGCTGTGTCGGTTGATATCCTGTGTTTGCTTCAAATAACCTTGCTAGCCTAAACTCTGTACTGAGAGGGAATGCTTCTCGTGCATCCAAAACCTTGAGCCAAATCCATGCCATCTGTGTCCACCATAACTACCTATATGTGGTATTTTCTTGCCATTCCAAGTAAATTTTTCATGTGCTACCTTTAAACTATTCAAAATTTATTACTCCTATTTTGTGTCAATGTTTACTAGCTCATGAGGAAGTAGTGGGTTATTCTTTATTCGACTTGTCAAACAGACTTTACACCTGGACTAGTGGCATATACATCCGCTTATCCATTAATTTTGCAAAAAGAGCTGGCAAATGGGGTGCCCAGTCCCAATTAATTACAACTTTAACCGCTTAATTCTCTTCACATTTTTGCCCTGATTTATCAGTAAGCAATGACAAACAGTGAAATACCTGCATGTGTAAACAAAAGAGAAGAGGGATGATCTGCCTTGCTGGTAGAAATAACGTCCTTCATGGGAGCCGCTCTTAAAAGTCTGTTTGATAGGGAGAATACTGTTTTCATCCGCTACCATTCGTTGACAATTAACAAACACCTCTCAAAACTAGACACTCCTCCATGGTATGTGATTGATGGTAGGCACCCGAGGATTCGGTTAGCCATGGCTTGTGTTAGCAAAGGTTGGGAGGAGTGTCAAATATTTTATGCAATCTCTATATTTTTTCAAAACTTAAAAAGCTCTAGCACATGATTTAATCCCTGCTTCCCTCTGCGAAGGGCCTTTCTTTTACTTTTATGTTGAGTCAGTTTACCTACTTCTTTCTATCTTAGAAGCAAACACTAGTGTCAACTTTGGTGCAACAATTTTTATATGCTCATATATTGCACTTATTATATGCTTTGTGTTGACAAATATCCATGAGATATATATGTTGAAAGTTGAAAGCAATTGCTGAAACTTAAATCTTCCTTTGTGTTGGTTAAACACCTTTTGCTTAGAATCTATTGCTTTATGAGTTAACTCTTATGCAAAACTCCTTGATGCTTGTCTCGAAAGTACTATTCATGAAAAGTTTTTGCTTATATGATTCAGTTGTTTGCTCATTATCTACTTGCTAGCAAACTATAGACCATTGACCTGGATCACTTCATTCATAACATGTGCTTTACAGTATTATTTGATCAAGATTATGATTGTAGCATGTCACCTCAGAAATTATTTTGTTTTTATCGTTTTACCTACTCGAGGACGAGTAGAACTAAGCTTGGGGATGCTTGATACGTCTCAAACGTATCTATAATTTCTGATGTTCCATGTTGATATTATACCAATTGTTACATGTTTTATATACACTTCATAGCATTTTTATGCATTTTCTGGGACTAACCTATTAACAAGATGCCACAGTGCCAGTTCCTGTTTTCTGCTGTTTTTGTATTCCAGAAAAGCTAGTCTGGAAATATTCTCGGAATTGGACGAAACTTGGACAGAACCTCCTATTTTTCCAACACGAAGACGGAGTCCAGAGGAGACACGGAGGGGGCCGCGAGCCAGCCACACCATGGGGCCGCGCGGGCCCACCCCCATCCGCGCCGTGGGGTGGTGTGGGCCCTCGTGGCCCGCAGCCGCCGCCCTTTCGCCTATTTATTCCTCCCGACGCGAAAACCCTAGATACCCGAGCCATTATCCACGAAAAGTTCCAGAGACGCCGCCGCCGCAACCCTAGCTCGGGAGGGTTCAGAAGCTCTTCCCGGCACCCTGCCGGAGAGGGGAATCATCACCGGAGGGCTCTACATCACCATGCCTGCCTCCGGAGATGCGTGAGTAGTTCATCCTTGGACTACGGGTCCATGGCAGTAGCTAGATGGTTGTCTCTCCACTTTATGCTATCATGTTTAGATCTTGTGAGCTGCCTATCATGATCAAGATCATCTTATTGTAATGCTACATGTTGTGTTTGCTGGGATCCGATGAATATTGAATACTATGTCAAGTTGATTATCAATCTATCTTATATGTTATTTATGATCTTGCATGCTTTCCGTTACTAGTAGATGCTTTGGCCAAGTAGATGCTTGTAACTCCAAGAGTGAGTATTTATGCTAGATAGTGGGTTCATGCCTCCGGTAATCTGGAGAGTGACAATAACTTCTAAGATTGTGGATGTGCTGTTGCCACTAGGGATAAAATAACCGATGCTTAGCTTAAGGGTACGCCGTTAGGTCTAATGCATTTGTTTACTTTACGCACATTACTTAATGCAATTATCCGTTGCTTGCAACTTAATACCAACGGGGAACTCGGTATGACAACCTGGCGGTGGATTATTAGTCATAGACTTAGTTGGATAACGGTCTATGTATTTTGTCGTAATGCCCACATGAATATCATAGTAATCATCATGTCATATATATGCATTGTTATGCGCTCAATATTTTGTCAATTGCCCAGCTGTAATTTGTTCACCCAACATGTTAGTTATCTGTTATGGAAAGACACCACTAGTGAACTGTGTACCCCGGTCCATTCTTTTGCACTGATAATATAACCAACTGCAAATACTGTTCCTTTTCATTCTCTGCAATTCACTACTGTTTTCCACACCATACGTTTAATCATTTGTTTTCAGCACGCCGGTGAGATTGACAACCTCACTGTTTCGTTGGGGCAAATTAGTTTGATTGTGTTGTGTGCAGATTCCATGTTGGCGCCGGATTCCCTGGTGCTGCGCCGTGCCATATTCCGCCACCATCAACCTTCCGAAGCGATTTCTTGCTCCTACTGGTTCGATTAAATCTTCGTTTCATACTGAGGGAAAACTGTTTCTGTACTGCATCATACCTTCCTCTTGGGATCCCAGCGAACGTGTGATACACGCAATCACCTACTAGAAGCTCATATTGGGCTCGGCCCATATGTCCGCGCTTACTGCTTCTTCGCCCGCGCAAGACTTTTTCCTACTATTTCGTTCAGTCCTACAAAGTCAAGCACACGCCCGCGTGGCTTCCGGCAGCAAAACAAATCCCAAAAAATCTTAGTTCAGTTACCGATTCTTACTCATGCACGTTGTCTTTTTTTTGCGTGCTGTCATGTACGTTGTGTAGAAGTAGTATGCTGGGGGTAACTCGTGTACTTCCACGTACAAAAGCGTTCTAATTTTTTTTGAACAATTTTAAAAATGAACAAAAAACAGCCCGGTGAAAGAAACCTAGTTTTGAACGATTTTAATTTCTGAACGATTTTTAAAAAATTAACAGAAAATGGGGTTGAACAGAAACTATTTTTTAAATGTTTTTAAAAAGTGAACAGAAAAATACGATGCACGAAATATATTTTGAATGATTTTAAAAAGTGAACGAAATCATTCAAAAAAATACGGTGAACGAAATCTATTTTGGTGGTACCGACTTTTTCCGTGGCAGAATTACGAGAGCACATTTTCATTCATAGACAGAAACTTTTTTCCTTCAAAATTTCTTTCAGTGAAACCCGTTTCAAAGGGGAAAAATTCCAAGAAATTTTATCTAGGTGTTTGAACTATGTAATAATTTACATAAAAAATGTGTAAAATTAGGAAAATATGGTTATTTCAGAGAAACATGAAAATTCGCACGAGAAATTCACATGGGAAAATATGGTTATTAGGAAACAATGTTTGAACAAAATTTGAAATGAACGAAAATAGAAAGTGAGAAACGAAAATATATTTGAACGGTTTAAAAAAAGAGAAAACAGAACAAAAACTAAAAAAGTTGAATGATTTTCAAAAAGAGAACAAAAATACTTTTGAACGGAAACTACATTTGAACGAATTCCACAATAAACAAAAATGGAAATGTGTGAAAATGGAAATAGAAATGAACGGTTTAAAAAAAAGGTAGGGGTATGCATAACATAAACTAAAAAGTTGAACGATTTTAAAAAGAGAACAAAATTATTTTTGTACGGAAACAAATGTTTGAACGGATTCCCAAATGAACGAAAATAGAAAGTGAGAACAGAAAAAGATTTGAACAGTTTTTAAAAGAAGTACGGGTAGGCAAGAACATAAACTAATAATTGAACGATTTTAAAAAGAGAACGGAATTATTTCTGAATGGAAACAATGTGTGAACGAAATTTGAAATGAACGAAAATAGAAAGTGAGAAACGAAAAATAGATTTGAACGGTTTTTAAAAAGATAAGGCAGAACAAAAACTAAAAGTTGAACGAATTTTAAAAAGAACAACAAAACTTTTGAACGTTTGAACGAATTCCAAACAAAAATAGAAATGTGTGAAAACAGAAATAGATTTGAACGCTTTTTTTCAAAAAAAGGTAGGGGTAGGCAGAACATAAACTAAAAAGTTGAACGATTTTAAAAAGAGAACAAAATTATTTCTGAACTAAAACAATGTTTGAACGGATTCCGAAATATACAAAAATAGAAAGTGAGAACGGAAAAAGATTTGAACGGTTTAAGGCAAGAACATAAACTAATAATTGAAGGATTTTGAAAAGAGAACGGACTTGTTTCTGAACGGAAACAATGTTTGAACGAAATTTGAAATGAACGAAAATAGAAAGTGAGAAACGAAAATAGATTTGAATGGTTTAAAAAAAAGATAAGGCAGAACAAAAACTAAAAGTTGAACGAATCAAAAAAAGAACAAAAAAACTTTTGAACGGAAACTACGTTTGAACGAATTCCAAAATGAACAAAAACAACAACGTGTGAAAACGGAAATAGATTTGAACGTTTTTTTGAAAGAAAAAAAGGTAGGAGTAGGCAGAACATAAACTAAAAAAGTTGAACGATTTTAAAAAGAGAACAAAATTATTTCTGAACTAAAACAAAGTTTGAACGGATTTCGAAATATACAAAAATAAAAAGTGAGAACGGAAAAAGATTTGAGCGGTTTAAAAAAAAGTACGGGTAGGTAAGAACATAAACTAATAATTGAACGATTATAAAAAGAGAACGGAATTATTTATGAACGGAAACAATGTTTGAACGAAATTTGAAATGAATGAAAATAGAAAGTGAGAAACGAAAATAGATTTGAACGTTTAAAAAAAAGATAAGGTAGAACAAAACTAAAAGTTGAACGAATTTAAAAAAAGAACAAAACAACTTTTGAACGGAAACTATGTTAGAACAAATTCCAAAATGAACAAAAACAACAACGTGTGAAAACGGAAATAGATTTGAACGCTTTTTTGAAAAAAAATTTGGGTAGGCAGAACAAAAACTAAAATTTGAACGATTTTAAGAAAACGGAATTATTTTTGAACAAAAACAATTCCGAACAAATTTCGAAATAAAAAAGTAAATGAAAACAGAAAACAAAACGAAAACAAAAAAATAAAACGAAAATGAAAAAGAAAATCGTTCAAAAATAAAAATAGAAAAGAAAATGAAAAAGGAAATAAAACGAAAACGGAAAAAGAAAACGTAAAAGGAAATAAAAAGAAAGCAGAAAAGAAAAAGAAAAATGAAAACAGGAAAAGGAAAAAAGAAAAAGAAAAACGGAAACAGAAAAAGAAAAAGAAGAAAAGGAAAAAAATCGAATGTTGGGCCGGCCCACCCGCGGCGACGCGCGCGTCCCTTCAGGCGACGCAAGCGGGAAGCGTCACCGTGGGGTGATATAAAGGATTCGCCATGAGTTACTCCAAGTGCTCCACAACTAGAAAACCTTCGTCTTAAAAATCACGAATCATAACAGAAAATAAATAGCGAAATCGACACAACATATGTTTACTTTAGTTTTTTTTAAGAGTCCTCTATTCTGCTTATTTTTTTTGTCAGCTCAAGTCATCAGGAATTTTGTTTATTTTAGTTTTCAGTTCTGCCAAGTGACCCTAAATTATGGCTGAATTTGTTGTAAAAACCCAAGAAAACTTGAACCAAAGTTGACTTCACTTTCAATCTGGCCAATGTCTCATCAATATCTACTAGCAAAAGTGCCCGTGCGTTGCAACGAAAAGAAAATTATATCATACGTCCCTAAAAAACCAATAATATACCAAGTATAAACCAAGTGAAATATCCGGTCAGGTCCCCAGACATGAAGGATGTAAACAAAAAACAATAATGAGAAATACATATCGTTGGCGGCTTAATCATTTTTTCCTAGTCAAACCAAGTGAAACATCCTGTCAGTTCCCTAGTCAATAATTTTTCCTGCATGTTTTCTCCATACCGTTGCTTTGGCACAATTTCAAAATTCAGTGTTCTAAATAAGCACTACTGGAAAATCACTCGTCGCCGTGTGGCCAAAACACATGGCGAAGGAAGGTATTGGCCTCGGCGAACACTTCGCCGAGAATGGTACTCGGCAGAGACGTCTCGGCGAAAATCGCCTCGGCGACACCGCTTCGCCGAGGGCTTTTTGTCGGGGACACCCGGCGAAGAAAAGGCAATCTGGATCGTCCCTTGTCAGATGGACGTCAGGTGTGTGTCGGAACTTCGCCGAGACAGGTGGTGAAGGCACTCGGCGAAGAAGGAATGCACAGATGGCGCCATGTGTCCTCCAACTGGGTGCCAGCGAACTTCTTCGCCGTGTGGTGCTTCGCCGAGAGCCGGACTTCGCCGAGCGCCGGTTCCAACTTCGCCGTGAGTATGCTTCACCGTGTGCCAAGCGTCGCCGGGAACGCCCACTTCGCCGAGTGCCAGTTCATCAGAAGGGCTCGACGAAGGGACCACACGGGGTGACCATTTGGCACCACTTCGCCGAGTGCACCGCCCGGCAAAACGAACGAGCTCGGCGAAGTGTGTTCCCAGGTGACCATTTGGCACCATTTCGCCGAGTGTTTGACTCGGCAAAGATGCACTGGACGGCGAAGTGTCTTCCCAGGTGACCAAATGGCACCTGTAGCGCGTCTTCGCCGAGTGCCCTTCACGGCGAAGGCATGTTCGCCGAGTGCTTTACTCGGCGAACATGCCATTTGGTCCAGATTTTCAATGCTTTTTACGAATCCCTGCATTTGCAAAAAAAAAACAGTATGCATATATATTTCATCTCTAACACTGGATCACCCCCAGCACAACCAGAACATTAAAATGAGACACATATAACAAAATATAGCACAAATGGTCCAAAAGTTCACGAAACAAAGTCCACAAGTTCATAAGCAGACAACACAAGTTTAAAGATGTCTAAAATACATGCCAGTAGTTCACAGCCAGCAGACCAATGCCACATATTCACTCGGGTTGTTGGAGGCCGTTGGCGCCGATGATGGGCTTGCAGCTCCACCTCCACCATTCCCTCCGTCTTGACCTCCACCATTCCCTCCGTGTTGACCATCCGTGGGAGTGTGGGATCCAGCCGATCGATGCTCCTATGAAGATTCACATTAGACGAGTAAGCAAACAAAAGATGAATTATTGCCTAGCTAGTCCCAAGAGCAGTTACCAAGAGGAGTAGGGGGGCAACTAGTGGAGGAAGAGGAGGTAAAGGAGGAAGCGACGAATCCGCGGGCATCCTCTGCAAACCGAAGAGGAGGGTTAGTTCGCAAAGTTCAAGCACATGCTTTAATTGAAAGAAAAAGTTAAAGCACTTACCGACATAAGGGCCTGGAGGCATGCTTGTTAGCTTGACATATGTGCATGCACTTGCTTGTTGTTCTCCTCTACAGCCTGCGCCCTCGCCGTAGCCTTTGCCGCGAGATTCCTATTTCTCTCAACTTCAGCCTAGAGGATTGCAACCATGTAAAAGAAGCGGTCATGGCGATGCAAACATGTACAATAGTGGAAAAGATGGTTGAAAAACGACACGTGTACCTCTATTGCAGCAATGGCATCAAGTCCGACCCTTGGGCGGCACTCGATCTCGGGCGCTGAGCTCGTACGCCTAGCACGAATCTCGGCAAGTGATGGGATGCCCGATGAATCGAATGAAGCACCGCCAATATAAGGCCGACCATTCAGCTTGCCTTGTCCCGCGAGCATAGCAACCTTGGGGTCGAAAGGAGAGGTCAAAGGATCGGACGCGTCACCGTTGACCTCCTTGAACTTGGAGCAGTAGTTCTTGTGTTGATTCTTCGCGGTGGTGGTGATCCACTTCTCTTCCAAGGGTTTAGCCGGATCCGGGTTCTTTGGCCTCTGGGTCTGAATGAACACTTGCATCTTCGTCTTTTTCACTCCCTCCTTTAACTCCTACAATTAATTGACACCAAAAGGAAGCATACAATTGAGGTCAAAGAAAAAATAAAAATATTATGGGACAGAAATAAAAACTTGAATGGAAAGGACAAAAATGATTTCTTACCTTGTGTGCCACGAGGCCGTCGAGTGTGAGGGGGCCTTGACGGTGGACTCCCTGGTCGCCTACCATCTTCCGCTTCTCCCGTGCCGACTTGTTTTGCACCTGGAACCCTCCTGACACCCACTTGTCTACAATCTTCTTGTAGCAAGGCTTATGGGCGGCTAGCCATTGAGGAATCACCTATTTGACACAAGAAAGATCCATATGAGTAGAACTATTCATCAAGTCATGTGGAGAATAGTAGGAAAATATATGTGGTTACCTTCAAGTACTGGGCTCTCGACATGTTTATGGGCCTAGCGTCCTCTTTGGTGATTGTCCTGTGCATATACTCTGCATAGAACTGGACAACAGCGGCAATATGGGCCTCGTAAAGCTGGTCGGGGATGAGCTTCTTCGCCATTTTAATCAGCACCTTTTCAGCTGCCTCCGCTTTACCTTCACCATCGACGAGTGTGAAAAAGTCCTACAAACATTGAGCATACGACAAAGGGTTAGCACGATGAAATCCAAACTCTTGGTATTAAGGTAGTAAAGTTATATAAATTACTAACCCAGAACTCGGTGATCAGCCGCATGCCGAGGTGGCCGTGGGTGGAGTCGGGCACCATCGTGAAGTGGTTCCAAGACCAAGCGGGCACTTTTTCACTAGTGGCGATTCCATCCTTCTTCAAGGCGATAATGCCAGGGTAAAGCCTCTTGATAAGAAGGCCAAGGACGCCTGAAGGTAAGCGCTCCCACTTTGGGCCCACCCACTTGAATGACCTGCACATACCGAAAACATAAGTCAGAATGCTTGTGATGAAAAGGCAACTAAAGTAGAAGGTAACAACATTTTCAACCAACACTTACGCATCTGATGAGACATCAAGTAGGCCATGTGACTTGCGTTCTGGAAAGCTCGAAGGACCTCGCAAGTACACCTTACCCTCGCGCACAACACCGATCAAGTCTAGTGGATGATCTGTCAAGAGATCCTCATTCGCCACAGCATCCTCATCCTCCTCACTCTCCTCACGCTACTGCTCCTCCTCCTCTGACACCTCCGAGAGCCGGTCCTGGTAGTCATCATCACTAGGCAAAGAGCCCGCATCCTCCTCCACTAAGGGCTCCTCGGGCAGCTCCCCGTCCTCTGACTCGGAAGACGACACCGAGGGCAGAGGACTACTTAAGCGAGCCGGAGGGCGCCTACCCCGGGGCGCCTTGGTGGATCCCGTGGGTCTACCACGCCGTGCGGAAATCTCCTCCGTAGCTGTCCGGTCACGCTTCCTTCCAATGAGCACGGGAGTCCCATCAGCACCCTGCGCGTATAGTTTAGACACATTGCCCACCTTGTGAGTCCGCTTCTCCTTGACGACCCGGGTGAGGGGCCGCTTGTTGATGAGGAGCTCCTTCTCCTTGGCAACACTCTTCTTCGACGCGAGCTGCTTCTCCTTGGCGCCTGGCTTGTGAGTCCGCCCTGCCATGTCTCAATCACCTGTCATCACAAAGAATGTGTTGATTAGGCTTAAAGAAAACCCATAAGAAGAAATTGCCAAAACTCATATTAATACAACAAAAAACAAATTAAGCTTCGAACTCCATAAAGAGATACCTACACTCCTAGATGGTTGTTGGAACTTTACATCATGTCTCATTAGTGTTGTTGGGGGTTGTTTTTTTGTGAAATTATATGTACCATGCATGTTACCAAATTGTATTAAAAATGAAAACTATACATAATTTTGAATGTATACACTCCCCTTGTTGGTATTTTGTAGAGTTACAAGCTGCCAGCATAAACTATCTTGACATTTCATGGCATCTATTTTTGTAGAGCTAAAAGCGGCCAGAATTATAAATTTTGACATTTTTTCTATCAGTACATAGTTTGGTTACTTGGCATCAACCATCAGCTAAAATAGTTGCTATTATCTAAGGGATGAATGAAGAAAATTATTCTTACCCAGCATATTTGATTGCCTTAAGAAGAACAGTATTCTCACAACAAGGACCAGTTTACCATTAAAGTTCAGAGTAAAGTGGCAACATAGATGCATTATGATACGTCTCCAACGTATCCATAATTTCTGTTGTTCCGTGCTTATATTATACCATTTGCTACATGTTTTATATACACTTCATATCACTTTTATGCATTTTCTGGGACTAACGTATTAACAAGATGCCACAGTGCCAGTTCCCTGTTTTCTGCTATTTTTTGTTTCAGAAAGTTACTTCTGGAAATATTCTCGGAATTGCACGAAACAAAAGGCAAAGTCCCTATTTTTCCAGCACGTACACGGAGTCCGAAGGAGAGACGAAGACTCGCCACGAGGTGGCCAAACCATAGGCCGGCGCGGCAGGGGGCCCCACCGAGACGTGAAAACCCTAAGGCACCGAGCCTTTCATCCAGAACATATTCGCTGCCGCCGCCGTCGTCAACCCTAACTGGGGGGGGGGTTCTCAAGCTCATCCCGGCACCGTGCCGGAGAGGGGAATCATCACCGGAGCGCTCTACATCGCCATGCCCGCCTCCGGAGTGATGCGTGAGTAGTTCATCCTTGGACTATGGGTCCATAGCAGTAGCTAGATGGTTGTCTTCTCCACTTGTGCCATCATGTTTAGATCTTGTGTGGGGACCCCGGACTAGCTGTCCGAAATACCCGATTATGCTTAACACAACGATCCCGTGATCAGTCTGTCGTTGCACATAATCCGAATTGGATACCAAAGTTCACATCCATTACAATACCGAATAAAAAGTCTTACATAAATGGTCATTTAGACCAAGTCTTACATAGGTGCCTTCATGGGCCAAACCAAAATATCAGCGGAAGCTACGGCGTAGTAGACATCATATTCTAACGACGACATCCCGACAGACAGCTGACTTGTGGAGATCCTTAGTTGGCGTAGAAGTCGCCATACTCCTGCTCGGCGTAGTGCTCCTCCTCATAGTCTGGCTAGGACAATAGCCAGGGACGAAACCAATATGAGTACATTTGAATGTACTCGCAAACTACCCCAACATGAGTATGCACTAGTTTTATTTTAGTTGACAACTTTTATTTATTTTAAAACATCTCTATATCTTTACTGAAAAAGGTAAGAAGAGTTTTATAACTATCTTTAAAGAAGTCACCATTTTTATCTGTTTCTCCAAAACTCCTCCTTTTTCCGACCATAGCCCGTCATGGTCCACTTTCATCCAACCACCTCATACCGATCCGTTGGTATAGGTGCAGGAAACATTCTCCACTTCATTTTCTTTTAAAACTCAAAGTCTTTTAAAAACTTGCACATGGTCTTAGGACAGTCTCCCAATTGTCCATATCCGCGGACTCGGCTATTCGAATAGTTTTAACATTCTGCAGAGGTAGCACGCTTTTAGCCCACATCCATCCGGCAATTCATCGTGTCTGCCACGTCTCGCCATATCAGGTGTATGCGAAGTAAGCCGCCGGCCATAGCCTCTTATTTGCTCATGCTAGTATAGGATCCTTCCCATATAACACTTTCCATCAACACACAGTCCAGTTTCCCGTCAGAAACCCTAAGTGTGAGGACTCATAGTTTTGTCCGGCGGTTTATGGTGGAACCTTCTATCCTCCCCACCAACTTGTGTGAGGACCCGGGTCAGGGGGTAGGTCCTCGGACCATCCCCTCATACATAACGGAGTCATCTCCGTTGATGAGGTATCCCATACTAATAAGAGCAAACTACATGACTAAGCCTTTTCCCATATATGGTAAATGTGGTCGCACAGGGTAAGATTGGTCGTCATAGTACTAGGACACTGTGCATTTTTCATAAACATCACCATTTTTCCAATTCTCCATTCCAACACCGACATCTCGGCATTTCATAAACTCACAAGTAATTGCAAAGGAGTTTTGAATAAACCACATTTGTTTTTCCATCCTATAATTTGATATAACTATCTTATATTTCTACATAGGTGGCAAAATAATTTCCATATATACTTTTGAAATGGGTTTTATAAATCTTGCTTTGAGAGTAAAACATGTTATGAAAGTAGATGCATATGTTTGTAGTGCAAGCTCAGAGAATAGCTTGCCTTGCTCGGCAAAGTGACCTTGATCTTGTTCTTCAGTTTCAACAAACTCTCCTTCCTCGATATATCCGACAACGTTCTCGTCTAATTAATAAACAAACAATGCAAACAATCACTAATCTATACAAGCAATCATCTCAACATAACAATCATGAACATCACAAATAGCTACTGCACACTTCAAAACATACAATTTGGTTTTCAAATAATTGAATTAAACATTAATTAATTACTTCTAAATTATGGCAGAAACTTGTTGAACATGTTTAATTCCACAACTTGAGTTCTGTTGGTCACAAAAATACAAACTAAAATTCTATGGAAATCTACTGATGTGTAGAAGACAACACAATTTGATTTGGATCAATTGGAGTTACTAAACTCCCTACACATTTGTTTGAATGCAGTAACTTAATAATAAAGTTTTAGCTACCAATTAAGTTCTGTTGACCCTAAAATTAAATCCTTTTAGGGGTAACTAAACCTGGCTAAATGTGATCTAACAAAATTGGTCCTAATTCATTTGGGTTAACCATTAAACATATTTAAATGTTTGAGTGCAGAAGGGTGTTTAAACTTTAACTTAATACTAAACAAATACTACTGCACAAATAATTCTACAAAATTAGGGAAGCTAATACATGGAAGTACTAAGCTAGAAAAATTGGTTTGGAATTATTTGGACTAACAGAGTATCAGAAACAAACAAGTTTAGAATTTAAACCTTCTGTAGTATTTTTAATAATACTTTTTATTTATTTAATTAAATGGAATGAATCCAATTGGTTGGTTAAATATTTTCATAAGCTTTCCATAACAATTGAGTTTGATTTATTTGGATTCCTAAATCTCGAGATATTGAATTTCAAAGTTGGATCCAGTACTGATTTCATATTTCCATTTTAAACAGAGAAATCCAGTTATGGATAATGTTTAAATCTCTGACTAGTGGGGCCTACATGGCAGCGGCACAGCGCGCGCGGGAAATTGTTTAAAACTGACGAGCGGGGCCCGCCCATCAGTCTCTCTCTCTCTCTCTTCTCTTCTAAACGAAGCGGTAAGGCACCGTCGGATCAAGATCCAACGGCCCTTGATCAACGCAACGACGGCGACCATTTTTCAGCGGCGCTGCCGCGCCGGCGACGGCGAGGTGGATGAATCTCTCACCTAGAGGGCTCGGGAGGTCGTGGCGATGATGCAGATCGATGGCGGAGGCTCGAGGAAGGTGCTGGTGCGAGCTGTGCTTGCTGGGACGGCGTGTAGCGGCGACGGCGAGGTCTCCAACTTCCACGGCCACGGGCACGAGCTCCGGCGAGGTCCTGGCTCCTCTCCTTTGCCCTAAACAGAGGGAAAAGCGAGGCGCGTGAGTGCGGTGTGGTTGCAGAAGAGCATGCAGGCCAGAAAGAAGGGAAAGGGAGAGTGTGGCGTCGCGGCCGTGCTCGACCTCAACGGCGGCAGAGGCTGCGGCAGAGCACGCCCTCCTGGCGGTGCACGGCGAATCGAGAGGGAGAAGTGAGGGAGTGGGGTGGTGTGGTGTTCCCAGAGGGGTGTGGGGGTGGTTTTATAGCGCAGGGCCGGCGTATCGTGGACGGAGTGCACGATCGACGTCCATGGCGCACGGCGGAGATATTTCTCCTCGAATCCGTCACGGTGGTGCGAGGGACGTGGAGACTAGGCGTCCACCGGGGTCCGGACACGTTCTAGAAGCTCTGGCTCGAGCGGTGCGTGTCGAGGTGCAGAGAGCTGTGCGAATTTGGGCCGGCATCGCCGCGGCTGCCACGGCGGCGCTGGGGTGGATTCGAGGCGAGGGAGGTCGTAAGTGCTCTCCCTGCGGCCGCGGCTGCAGAGGCACGGGAGCGAGGGAGAGCGCGGCCAGGGGGGCCTGGGGAGCGCGGAAACGGCGGGGAACGGTCACGGCGACACGGCGTGCGTCGGGGCGAGGGAGAGAGGTGGACGACGACGTTCTTGCAGAACGCCCCCTGGATTCTTTTTCTATTTACAACTAGGTCCTTCTCTGCTTCTTTTTCTTCTTTTCATTTCCAGCAGCATTTCTGGAATTTCTTTGAGGTACTTAAACATTTAGAAAAATTCACAAATATTTGTGAGGCTTCCACATAGCATGTAGTAGCTCCACAAAATTTGGCATTTCAAAATAAAATGTTTTGAATCATTTTCTTTCATAGGGTTTTAATTATTGCATTTTGTTTTATTTCAATTGTTTTTACTTTTGAATTTTAAAATAGGTGTAAAATATTATTTGGAAGAGATAAGTGATAAGAATGTAAATGAGAGGTTTCATATACCATTCCTCTGAATTTTGTTTGGAACATTATTGAGTTTCTTATTTGTCACTTTTATTTTTCTTGTTTCACTTTTGCTTTTGCATTTTCTTTCCAAGCAACACAACAACAAGAATTAATTACCACAAGCAACAATTTATAAACAACACATAATAATCAACAAAAGTTTTTGTTGGCTCTCATTTTTGGAATAATAATACTGATTAATATTTTTGGGATGTTACAATCCTTCCCCCCTTAAATAAATCTCGTCCCGAGATTTGCTAGGCTTAGGTACTAAAGAGGTCTGGGAATTCGCTCGAAGATAATCTTCGCGTTCCCAAGTTGCTTCTTCTTCAGAGTGGTTAGTCCACTGGACTTTGTAAAACTTGATCGCACGTCTTCGGGTAACACGAACATCTTCTTCGAGAATCTTGAGAGGTCTCTCACGATAGGTCAGGTCTTGGTTCAGGTCGATGGAGAGGTGGTCGATGTTTTTGAAAACATCAGGCTGGTCAGGAACTTCAAGACACTTCCGGAGCAAGGAAATGTGGAAGACATCATGATAATCTCCTAACTCCTGGGGCAATTCCAGCTGATAGGATACTTCTCCTCGACGAGCAATGATCTTGAAGGGTCCAATATACCTTGGCGCTAATTTTCCTTTGACATGGAAACGCTGCATTCCTTTGAGGGGTGTCACTCGGAGATAAACATAATCTCCGACGTTGAAGGTGAGGTCACGGCGCTTGGTGTCAGCGTAACTCTTCTGACGGGATTGGGCAGTTTTGAGGCGTTCACGAATAAGCTGAACTTGCTCTTCAGCTTCACGGAGGGTATCTGGTCCGAACAATTTGCTTTCTCCGGTATCGGACCAATTCAGGGGTGTACGACACTTCTTGCCGTAAAGGGCTTCAAAAGGGGCCATTTGCAGACTAGACTGATAACTGTTGTTGTACGAGAACTCTGCAAACGGAAGACAATCTTCCCACTTGGAACCATAGGATAGAACACATGCGCGAAGCATGTCCTCCAATATCTGGTTCACTCGCTCAGTTTGGCCATCGGTCTGGGGATGATAAGCTGTGCTAAATGCTAACTTGGTTCCGAGGGCTTCATGAAGGGATTTCCAGAATCTTGAGGTGAATTGCGTGCCTCTATCAGATACAATCTTCTTAGGCACACCATGCAGGCTCACTATTCTGGAAATATACAGGTCTGCTAACTGAGCTCCGGTATGAGTGGTCTTGACAGGAACAAAGTGGGCAACCTTGGTCAGTCGATCAACGATGACCCAGATTGAATCATGGCCTCGGTTGGATCTTGGAAGTCCGGTAATAAAATCCATTCCAATCTCATCCCACTTCCACTCGGGAATTTTCAAAGGTTGAAGCAATCCAGCGGGTCGCTGATGTTCAGCCTTAACTCGCTGGCAGATGTCACACTTGGCTACGAACGAACCAATCTCTCGCTTCATTCCATGCCACCAAAATCTTTCTCGAAGGTCTTGGTACATTTTGGTTCCGCCGGGGTGGATTGAATAAGGGGTCTCATGGGCCTCCTTCAGGATTAACTCCTTAAGTTCCGTGACATTGGGCACACAGATACGGTCATTGAATTTCAGCACTCCTTCAGCATCTTCGGTAAAACCGGGTGCTTTGCCGAGGGAAATCTTCTTCCTAATTCCTCTATGCTTTCATGACCTTTTTGGGCTTCTTTGATTTGATCCATCAGGGTTGGGGTTAACTCTAAATTGGCGAGATAACCATGGCTAACAAGCTCTAGTCCAAAATCTTGGAACTCTTTGAACAAGGCTGGCTGTTCGGCTTGGATCAGGGCATTCAGGGTGCAAGGTTTGCGACTAAGGGCATCGGCAACTACATTAGCCTTTCCAGGGTGATAATGGATTCCAATATCATAATCCTTGATTAATTCCATCCATCTCCTCTGTCGCAGGTTCAGATCTTTCTGGGTGAAAATATACTTCAAGCTTTTGTGATCTGTATAGACCTCGCAGCGATGTCCCGCAAGATAGGGACGCCACGTTTTGAGAGCAAGAACAACAGCAGCTAACTCCAGGTCATGGGTTGGGTAATTCTCTTCATGCGGTCGCAACTGCCGGGACAGATACGACACAACTTTGCCTTCTTGCATCAGAACGCAACCAAGTCCGAGGCGTGATGCATCGCAATACACGTCGAAACTCTGGGTGACGTCTGGCATGATCAGGATTGGGGCTGAGGTTAGTCTCTTCTTCAGTTCTTGGAAACTATCCTCACACTTCTGAGTCCATTCAAATTTCTTGTCCTTCTTCAACAGTTGGGTCATAGGTTTGGCTATACTGGAAAATCCTTCAACGAACTTGCGGTAATAACCGGCAAGTCCGAGAAAGCTTCGGATTTCAGTCACACTGGTTGGGGATAACCAGTCAACAATGGCTTGGATCTTCTCTGGGTCCACAGAAATTCCTCCGGCAGACACAACATGTCCGAGAAATGCCACTTTACTGAGCCAAAACTCACACTTGCTAAGCTTGGCATACAGCTGGTGCTCTCGGAGAGTCTCCAAAACTAGACGCAGGTGTTCAGCATGCTCTTCTTCGGTCTTGGAATAAATAAGGATGTCATCAAGGAAAACTACCACGAACTTGTCGAGGTACTCCATGAAAATCTTGTTCATGAGATTCATGAAATAGGCTGGGGCATTGGTCAGACCAAAAGACATCACGGTGTATTCAAACAAACCGTAACGAGTGGTGAAGGCGGTCTTGGGAATGTCTGTCTCTCGATCTTCAACTGATGGTATCCTGTCCGAAGATCGATCTTGGAAAAGACTCGGGCTCCGTTCATTTGATCGAACAGATCCTCGATCTTGGGAAGAGGGTACTTATTTTTAATGGTCACGTCATTCAGCTTGCGATAATCCACACACAGGCGTGTGGTACCGTCTCTCTTGTCCACAAATATAATGGGTGATCCCCAAGGTGAAGCGCTTGGGCGAACAAGTCCTTTGCTGAGCATATCTGCCAATTGCTTCTTCAACTCAACCAGCTCTTCCGGATTCATCCGATAAGGTCTTTGGGATATAGGGGCGGTTCCTGGGATAAGCTCAATTATGAACTCAATTTCCCGGTCTGGCGGCATACCAGGCAATTCTTCTGGGAAAACATCCTTGAACAGGTGAACAACACGGATCTCATCTAGGGCAGGTCGAGCTATGCTCTCATGGCAGCCTGGGTGAGATTGACTAGTTTCAGACACATACTCCACTTCTACTTCTTTGTCGGTGGTGATGGATACAGCTCTTCTAGCACAGTCAATTCGACCATGGTACTTGGCTAACCAATTCATACCGAGTATAACATCGATGCCTTGGGTTCCCAGAACAATTAAGTTAACTGGAAACTTTTCTCCTTTGATCTCAAGGGGTACATCGGAGCAAAACATCTTGGTCTCTACGGTGGATTCTGGGATTTGGATGACCATGGGTTTGGGTAAGAGGCTCTCGACTAAACCTCCCTTAGCAACAAATTCTTGGGTAACAAATGAATGGGTAGCACCAGAATCAAACAGAACAGTTGCAGGTACTGAGTTGACAAGGAACGTACCCAGCACAACATCCGGAGCATCCTGAGCTTCTTCAGCATTGATGTGGTGCAGACGACCCTTGGCAACAGCAGCATTTCCGCGGGGTGCGGCATTCTTGCCATTTCCATTTCCATTGCGGCCTTGACCATTGTTCTGTGCCGGCGCATTGGGGCGCTGGACATTCCTCTTGGGATTGGGACATTCTTTGGAGTAGTGACCCTTGTTGCCGCATTCAAAGCAGATCACATTGGGATTGCGGGTGAAGTTGTTGAAGTTTCCTCCGGGACGGTTATTGTCATTGGGGCGGTTGAAGTTGTTTGGGCGGTTAGGGTAATTGGGGCGTGGGGCTTGGGGTGGACGATAGCAGGCCTGGGGTTTTGCTGAAAGATACGAGGTTTCTGGCTGCTCGAACCTTCCTGAGCATTCATCCTCCTCTTGCGACCTTCATACATAGACTTGCGCTTGGTCTCCAGCTGGATGGCTTTGTCCACAAGTGACTCCATGTAGCGTACCTGCACTTAAAATATGGCAAGGTACCTGTGTATAGTGCAAACCCCTGGATCGTTTCATTTGCACACACAGTTTAAGATGTAGTATCACAACAAAGTATCATTATTACATCGAATAATCCAGACTTGGTAAAATATTCATTACAACTTGCATAGCATATAGCTAGCTTGAAAGAGTAAAGCAGCGGAAATAATAATCTTCATGGAGTCCTCATCCTTTGCATGTGCCACAGGCGAAAACATGTTGGTTGCAGACTCGAAACCCCCTAACGAAACTCACTCGTCGTCAGAACAATCTGCAACAAATAAAAATTTGCAACAGAGGGGGTCAGAACCATTAAAAATGGATCTGGCAAGTGACACTATGTGGACACTTAATGGAATAACTCTATAGCCTATATGCATAGTTGGCTGGTGGAGTTCAAGCTATTTTGCATAAAAGCCAATTTTGCCTAACACTTTGTAAAACATTTTCCTTCAAAATTTTGGGACAAGATGGCTTGAAAACCATTGTCTTAACTACCCTTGTTCACCATCAAGTTTTAATTTCGAAATTGGAATGATGAAGCCTCCGTTGAATCCTTGATCAGCTGCTCAAATTGTCCGTAACCGGGGACACGGCTAAGTACTTAGTTTTAACTCTGCAGAGGTTGTGCACTTTCACCATTAGACCCAACAAACCCAAACTATCCTCGAGCACTCAATTTGTGCTAAGGAAAAGGAGAGAGTTGAGACGAGACTTTTCAGAAGCATTTTCCCATCCCATGCCGCCTTGACGCGCTCCCATCTAACCATCTACCACCACCTGTCAAGTCGGGATGAGTCCACGCAACTTAATCCATCTAGCCAGAGCCCATATGACTAATGGCTGCACGGTAAGCAACTTCACTTAGAGAAAACCTTGGCCCCTTAATACCCTGGTGGCAACCACAAGTGACCATCCCTTAGAGGTCACCCCTAAGAGATGACACTCAACCTTTCCATCATCTTTTCATAACCAAGTCCACCCAGGCGATAAATTACTTAGTAGAATTTAGCTTTAAAGAAAACACATTTGCATAGCATCCAATAATCTACTAAGTTATCAAAAGGATTCTAGACACAACTAGTGTAAAGGAGATAGTAGTTTAGCATAGCAATACTATCCTACACATGCATATAAGGAAATACACTAAGTCATGTATAGGAAAAATACTTAGGAAATTTATGGGGGTGTGCCACTTGCCTTGGCAAACAGAAGAACAGGTGTAGCAGTTGCAACCACCTTCGTCTCTCTCCGGAATTTCTAACAAGTCAAACAAATCACAATAAACATACAATCATAAATGCAACACTTAGAAAAATATGATATGCATGTGATGCAGGATGACACAGTAATTATGATATGAAAGACATGCAAACAAAATAAGGGAAAGACATAAAACAACTTATTCCAAAAAAGGCTAAGGCAAGGTAAAGTAAAATAAATTTGATAAAACAACAACTTGAAAAGTTATAAGGCTACTCTATGTCTTCACAATTTTGGTCTTTAATTAATCTTCAACTCCTTGGTAGCATAAAGGTTGGTCTTGATTGTAGAATATTCACCAAGAAGTTTAAGAGAAGAAGGAAGAAAAGAGAGAAAGGGGAAAGAAGACTTGGAAAATGTTGCTGGTTGGTCTTCATGAACTTCCTCTTGATTTCTTCTTAGTCCTTTCTTCTTGGAGATTCTTCTGGAGTCTTGTTTTCATGCTAAGTCCTTCTTTGTTTACCACTAATTTCTAACTTAGTGGTTTTTGACTAGGAGGGTCAAAGATCTACCATGCATCCTCAAAATTTCTAAGGAGGGAGTCATGTGAAAAGCATAAAATATTACTAAGGACTTAATTATGCATGCCATGCTTATGTAAATTCTCTAAGGAAATGCAAGCAAACAGATGGTCCAAAAATGACTAAGGACCAGGTCACAACATGTGATTCGAAATTTCCACTAAGGAAATAAAGGTTAAGACAACAAGTCAAAAATAATCTTAAGGAAAAGTAAACTAATTAAGAGGTGCTAGATTTTGCTAAAGAAAAGTATTCTAGCAGAAGTATGAATAAATTCTAAGGATAAAAATTTGTCAACTATTATAACTTAGCAAAATAACCAATCAACTAAGTTTTCCTAAAGTGCTAAATTTTCTAAGGAAAGGATTTTAGCTTTTTAGATAAGGGTGGAGAATTTTTCTAAGGAAAAGTGTTATCAAATTTTACCCAAATATTTCTAAGGAAGAAATAACACTTTGGTGGAAAAAGGTGGAACAAATCTAAGTTATTTTGCATCTAACATGGTCATAAAGACTTAGTCAAATTTTCTAGTCGAAAATATGGTGCAGAATAATTTTAATCAATTTTAATTATTAAATTAACACCTAACAAGCATTTTAAAACATTATTTAATTACAACAACGTAGAAAAACACTTCTACAAAAATACTAGAGTAACCCTACGGCCAGAACTTAGTCATATAAAATTATAGCAAAAGAAAATACTTTAAAACCTATTTTTAAACTTAAAATATAGCCAAAAAATATCAATTAAACCATTTTTAGAATTAAACAAAATTAATTCGACCAAACCCTAGATTAAACATGCTAGAAAGTTTCTACACATCATAAGATACCCAGATATATTTTTTTTATAATTTTTGGATAAGTCAACAAAAATTAATGATCAATTTAATTCGCAGGACCTATCTGTAACATGCAGGGGCTTAAAAGTAAGGAAAACGGAAAGAATCTTCTGCGCTGGAGTCCTTGGCCACGTGTCATCTCCTGATAGGTGCGCGTCTTCTCCGTGGACGGATGCGGCGATGCGGACGCGGACGGACGTGGACAAGCGGGCATACACGGGATGGATCTAATCTACAGCGTTGATTTTTGATCGGACGGTTCGGATCTAGGGTTTGTACCTTGGCGGCGCGGGCTGCCGGAACAATGGCGAGGACGGCGGCCGGCGGCTCGGGCGTCGGTGGTGATGAGGCTCCGGAGGTGCAGGGGCTCGGGGAAGGCCTCCACGGAGCGCGGCGCGTCACGGTGGGGAGGATGGTGGTGGCGTCGTGGTCGATCGCGTCCTCGCGCGGCGTGTAGAAGCGGCCGGACAGTGGTGCGGCGCCGGTGAGATCGGGTCGATCACCGACTCGTCGATTTGCTGCGGCAAAAAAAATCGAACGCGGACATCAGGTGGTGCGCACGGACGTCACAAAGAAGACGGGGCAGGGGAGAGAGCTCGAGGTGGTCGAGATTCACCGGAAAACGCGAAGATCGGCGGCGGTAATGGCGGCACGGCGGCGGCGATTGTGGGCAGCCTGGGGGCGGAGATGCTAGGGTTCGTGGGGGAAAGATGCGGCGGCGGCTGGGGTATAAATAGGGGTGCTCGAGGGCGGATTTCGTGGCCAACACGGCTCGGATTCGAGTCGTGGATGGATCGATCTCCCGGCGCGTATCTCGGACGGAGGTTGAAGATGGTAGGGTGACGTCACGATGACGTCACGATGGGCCCGGCTCGTCAGTGAGAGGAGAGGGACGCGGGTGGGCTTGGGCTGGTGCTGGGCCGTTGCGCGCTGCGGGGTGCGGCAGTTAGCGGCGTCCTATTTTTTTTGTTCAAAGAATTTTCTTTTCAAAAGGAAACTTAAATAACTTTCAAAATAAATGTCCAAATGGACTCAAACCAGTTTCTAAATTATTGTAAAATCAAACTCTTTGTTTGGGAACTTTCAAAACACATTTTCCAGAACATTTAGTAAACTAAATTTTTGAAATGTGTTTAAAAGCATTTTGGACATAGTAATGCCATTTTAAAACAAAAGGTTTTTTTTATATAATTTCTTTTGAACTTATAATTTAAACCAAAGCAAAATATGAGTAATATGATTAATATCACTCAATAAAATAATTTTGTATAAAACTCAAATAGTTTAAAAGGGGTTTGATAAATCAAAATGAGTTCATAACTCATTTAAAATCCAAATAACTATTTTCTTTCAAAAGTAAAACTATAAAACTTGAAAATAGAGAATAGGTAAGTAATAGAATAATTCTCAATACCCATAAACTATTTACAACCAAACACACTTTTTCAAATAGAAATCATTTTGATTTCCGAACTAGGTTTTTAACAAATAATATGACACTTGATGTCAAATTTTAAAATAGGTTTTAGATCAAACAATTGTGGCTTAAGTAGATCTTAAATACCACAAGATAAACCTTTTCCAATATTTATATTTCACAGATACAAACAATCACAAGCAAACATTAAAAGAACAATTCATAAAATCTGGAAAGTGGAGCATAAGTGCTCTACTAATATATTTTCTTAAATATGTTTTCAAGTGGAAATTTATTTCCCACTTTTGAAATAACCAAATGCAAACAATGCTATATGATGCTGATGTATGCATGAATTTTCCTTTCAAAGCAAAATACATAATAGTTTTCGAAAGTTTCAAATTTTTCTGATTTTTTCAATTTTTTTGAAAAACTTGGGATGTTACATACTACCACCCTTAAAAGGAATCTCGTCCCGAGATTCGGGAAGGCTAGCAAAAGGTTGTGACTGGGATGTCAGGGTAGCTACCACCCTTAAAAGAAATTTTGTTGGTAGTCGAACTTCAAGGTGCAAACTTTATTGAGAACGTACCGTTCACCATGCTAGGTTCCTCAATCACCTCTTCCATATTGGCGTGGTTCACATATCCTTTACCAAAAGGCTTTGACTTGGTTGTTTCTTCTGTCTTTTTCTTTTCTGGGCACTTATTGGCATAATGGCCCTTGTTACTGCACTTGTAGCAAAGCACTTGGCTGATATCTCTCTTGAGCTCGGAATTTGGGCGGTGCTGTCCATTATTATGGTTATGGCCAGCATGTCCATTTCCCTTGTGGTCTCCATTGCTTCCCTTGAATCCACCATTGTGATCAAGCTGCTTGAGGTGACTTCCTCCACCATGGTGATTCTCATATTTGTGAACATGGTTCACATCAGGAGTAATGTACTTTAATGAAGGCTCAGAAAGATGTTTATTGTAACTCCGCTTTCTGTTCTTTTTAGGTCTTTGTAGTGCTAAAAGGTCCTCTATCTCTTGTTTATCATATTCTATCACAAAGGCTGACGATCTGGTTCGCTTGATGGGACAATCTCGAGAGAAATGACCTTCCTCTTTACATGAGTAACAACATTTAGTGGTGACCTTCGAAGTGTGGGGGTGAGTTCTGAGTCTGGCATCATTCTTCTTCTCGGGGCAGTTATTGGCATAATGCCCCGTGTTCTTGCATTTGAAGCACATCACTTGACTAATGTCTCTCTTGAGGTGGTTGTTCTGGAGTTTATTCTCTGATTCTTCTGCTTCCAAGGTCTTCCTGATAGCATGTTGCATCCCCTCTTGTATTTGCTGCCTAACTTGCTGCACTATGGAATAGAGTTGACATTGTGATGGGATATGATTTGTTGCCTCACACAAAAAGCAAGTAACCATGGTTAAAGGGCATCCGTTGATTGGATAGATTGAGACACCATGGGGCCATTCATCATGACATTCCTTGGATGTGTGTCCTATTTCTCCACACGTTTTGCAGGCGTGAGGTTTTGTCAAAGTACTTCCTTTGAACTTCTTGTTACAAATGTCAATCTGTGGTGAGTTGACCTTATGGTTGGCCATGTTGTGACACATCATCTGCACAATGTGGGTTTGTTTGTTCAACAGTTGTTGCATTCCCTGGGGTATCTCTTTGTTGTGGTTGTTGCCTTGATTCTGGGCCATGAATTGCATCACGTGATTCTGAGCTTCTAACAGTTGAATTGCATTTTTCATCTCATCATCGTTGGTGCTTTGGCGAGGCATCTGTTCGGGTTTAGCATAGATGAGTAAAGATAGAAAGATCTAAGAGAAATATTCCTACCCATACAGGCAATTTGACAAACAATCACACATGATAAAAACTCACAAACTTTTGAGAAAACCAAGCTAGTCGTTTTTGGATCGAAGTAAACCTAGGATATGGGGAAACCATACGATAGTACTGCCATACCACAATTTGATAGGTCAATACATCATCGGGATCTCGTTATTCTAATAAATAGGTGGTCTAGTCTATCTCCTTCTTGAGTGCATCGAGTTCTCCTCTATACCCTTGAGTTCATCAAGGTATTTCTGAGTGTTGTGGAGTCTAAATCGAAGTCTTCTTCCAAGGTACTTGATGGCCTCCCATGCTGCACTTCTTGCTGAATCAAAGAATGATGTTCGAATTATTGGGTTTGTGAACATGCAGCAACATTCGGCCTTGTGGTCATCGTCTTTGTTCTTGTATAGATGGAGTTGCACCCACCAGTACTCTTGACCTTCTCCCATGAAAGGAAATCCTTTGTAGACTGCTGCTCCTTCAAGTCCCATGCTCAACATGAGGTCCTTCAAAGCTTTTGGAAACTCAGTCTCACATTCCAAGGTCATGGTCATTGCTGGACCTTTCTTGAGTGATTCCAGGAGGCGGGACATCTATAAATAAGAGAAGGCATTTAGAACGCGAATAGTTAAGAAGTTACAAGAATGATATCACAAGTTTTTAGACAAAAAGCAAATAAATTTTGTCCTATGGGCTTTCTTATTTCTAACCAGACTTAGGGTTTCGAACCTACAGGCAACACAGTGCTCTGATACCATCTGTAGCGTACCTGCACTTAAAATATGGCAAGGTACCTGTGTATAGTGCAAACCCCTGGATCGTTTCATTTGCACACACAGTTTAAGATGTAGTATCACAACAAAGTATCATTATTACATCGAATAATCCAGACTTGGTAAAATATTCATTACAACTTGCATAGCATATAGCTAGCTTGAAAGAGTAAAGCAGCGGAAATAATAATCTTCATGGAGTCCTCATCCTTTGCATGTGCCACAGGCGAAAACATGTTGGTTGCAGACTCGAAACCCCCTAACGAAACTCACTCGTCGTCAGAACAATCTGCAACAAATAAAAATTTGCAACAGAGGGGGTCAGAACCATTAAAAATGGATCTGGCAAGTGACACTATGTGGACACGTAATGGAATAACTCTATAGCCTATATGCATAGTTGGCTGGTGGAGTTCAAGGCTATTTTGCATAAAAGCCAATTTTGCCTAACACTTTGTAAAACATTTTCCTTCAAAATTTTGAGACAAGATGGCTTGAAAACCATTGTCTTAACTACCCTTGTTCACCATCAAGTTTTAATTTCGAAATTGGAATGATGAAGCCTCCGTTGAATCCTTGATCAGCTGCTCAAATTGTCCGTAACCGGGGACACGGCTAAGTACTTAGTTTTTAACTCTGCAGAGGTTGTGCACTTTCACCATTAGACCCAACAAACCCAAACTATCCTCGAGCACTCAATTTGTGCTAAGGAAAAGGAGAGAGTTGAGACGAGACTTTTCAGAAGCATTTTCCATCCATGCCGCCTTGACGCGCTCCCATCTAACCATCTACCACCACCTGTCAAGTCGGGATGAGTCCACGCAACTTAATCCATCTAGCCAGAGCCCATATGACTAATGGCTGCACGGTAAGCAACTTCACTTAGAGAAAACCTTGGCCCCTTAATACCCTGGGTGGCAACCACAAGTGACCATCCCTTAGAGGTCACCCCTAAGAGATGACACTCAACCTTTCCATCATCTTTTCATAACCAAGTCCACCCAGGCGATAAATTACTTAGTAGAATTTAGCTTTAAAGAAAACACATTTGCATAGCATCCAATAATCTACTAAGTTATCAAAAGGATTCTAGACACAACTAGTGTAAAGGAGATAGTAGTTTTAGCATAGCAATACTATCCTACACATGCATATAAGGAAATACACTAAGTCATGTATAGGAAAAATACTTAGGAAATTTATGGGGGTGTGCCACTTGCCTTGGCAAACAGAAGAACAGGTGTAGCAGTTGCAACCACCTTCGTCTCTCTCCGGAATTTCTAACAAGTCAAACAAATCACAAATAAACATACAATCATAAATGCAACACTTAGAAAAATATGATATGCATGTGATGCAGGATGACACAGTAATTATGATATGAAAGACATGCAAACAAAATAAGGGAAAGACATAAAACAACTTATTCCAAAAAAGGCTAAGGCAAGGTAAAGTAAAATAAATTTGATAAAACAACAACTTGAAAAGTTATAAGGCTACTCTATGTCTTCACAATTTTGGTCTTTAATTAATCTTCAACTCCTTGGTAGCATAAAGGTTGGTCTTGATTGTAGAATATTCACCAAGAAGTTTAAGAGAAGAAGGAAGAAAAGAGAGAAAGGGAAAGAAGACTTGGAAAATGTTGCTGGTTGGTCTTCATGAACTTCCTCTTGATTTCTTCTTAGTCCTTTCTTCTTGGAGATTCTTCTGGAGTCTTGTTTTCATGCTAAGTCCTTCTTTGTTTACCACTAATTTCTAACTTAGTGGTTTTTGACTAGGAGGGTCAAAGATCTACCATGCATCCTCAAAATTTCTAAGGAGGGAGTCATGTGAAAAGCATAAAATATTACTAAGGACTTAATTATGCATGCCATGCTTATGTAAATTCTCTAAGGAAATGCAAGCAAACAAGATGGTCCAAAAATGACTAAGGACCAGGTCACAACATGTGATTCGAAATTTCCACTAAGGAAATAAAGGTTAAGACAACAAGTCAAAAATAATCTTAAGGAAAAGTAAACTAATTAAGAGGTGCTAGATTTTGCTAAAGAAAAGTATTCTAGCAGAAGTATGAAATAAATTCTAAGGATAAAAATTTGTCAACTATTATAACTTAGCAAAATAACCAATCAACTAAGTTTTCCTAAAGTGCTAAATTTTCTAAGGAAAGGATTTTAGCTTTTTAGATAAGGGTGGAGAATTTTTCTAAGGAAAAGTGTTATCAAATTTTACCCAAATATTTTCTAAGGAAGAAATAACACTTTGGTGGAAAAAGGTGGAACAAATCTAAGTTATTTTGCATCTAACATGGTCATAAAGACTTAGTCAAATTTTCTAGTCGAAAATATGGTGCAGAATAATTTTAATCAATTTTAATTATTAAATTAACACCTAACAAGCATTTTAAACATTATTTAATTACAACAACGTAGAAAAACACTTCTACAAAAATACTAGAGTAACCCTACGGCCAGAACTTAGTCATATAAAATTATAGCAAAAGAAAATACTTTAAAACCTATTTTTAAACTTAAAATATAGCCAAAAAATATCAATTAAACCATTTTTAGAATTAAACAAAATTAATTCGACCAAACCTAGATTAAACATGCTAGAAAGTTTCTACACATCATAAGATACCCAGATATATTTTTTTTATAATTTTTGGATAAGTCAACAAAAATTAATGATCAATTTAATTCGCAGGGACCTATCTGTAACATGCAGGGGCTTAAAAGTAAGGAAAACGGAAAGAATCTTCTGCGCTGGAGTCCTTGGCCACGTGTCATCTCCTGATAGGTGCGCGTCTTCTCCGTGGACGGATGCGGGCGATGCGGACGCGGACGGACGTGGACAAGCGGGCATACACGGGATGGATCTAATCTACAGCGTTGATTTTTGATCGGACGGTTCGGATCTAGGGTTTGTACCTTGGCGGCGCGGGCTGCCGGAACAATGGCGAGGACGGCGGCCGGCGGCTCGGGCGTCGGTGGTGATGAGGCTCCGGAGGTGCAGGGGCTCGGGGAAGGCCTCCACGGAGCGCGGCGCGTCACGGTGGGGAGGATGGTGGTGGCGTCGTGGTCGATCGCGTCCTCGCGCGGCGTGTAGAAGCGGCCGGACAGTGGTGCGGCGCCGGTGAGATCGGGTCGATCACCGACTCGTCGATTTGCTGCGGCAAAAAAAATCGAACGCGGACATCAGGTGGTGCGCACGGACGTCACAAAGAAGACGGGGCAGGGGAGAGAGCTCGAGGTGGTCGAGATTCACCGGAAAACGCGAAGATCGGCGGCGGTAATGGCGGCACGGCGGCGGCGATTGTGGGCAGCCTGGGGGCGGAGATGCTAGGGTTCGTGGGGGAAAGATGCGGCGGCGGCTGGGGTATAAATAGGGGTGCTCGAGGGCGGATTTCGTGGCCAACACGGCTCGGATTCGAGTCGTGGATGGATCGATCTCCCGGCGCGTATCTCGGACGGAGGTTGAAGATGGTAGGGTGACGTCACGATGACATCACGATGGGCCCGGCTCGTCAGTGAGAGGAGAGGGACGCGGGTGGGCTTGGGCTGGTGCTGGGCCGTTGCGCGCTGCGGCAGTTAGCGGCGTCCTATTTTTTTTGTTCAAAGAATTTTCTTTTCAAAAGGAAACTTAAATAACTTTCAAAATAAATGTCCAAATGGACTCAAACCAGTTTCTAAATTATTGTAAAATCAAACTCTTTGTTTGGGAACTTTCAAAACACATTTTCCAGAACATTTAGTAAACTAAATTTTTGAAATGTGTTTAAAAGCATTTTGGACATAGTAATGCCATTTTAAAACAAAAGGTTTTTTTTTATATAATTTCTTTTGAACTTATAATTTAAACCAAAGCAAAATATGAGTAATATGATTAATATCACTCAATAAAATAATTTTGTATAAAACTCAAATAGTTTAAAAGGGGTTTGATAAATCAAAATGAGTTCATAACTCATTTTAAAATCCAAATAACTATTTTCTTTCAAAAGTAAAACTATAAACTTGAAAATAGAGAATAGGTAAGTAATAGAATAATTCTCAATACCCATAAACTATTTACAACCAAACACACTTTTTCAAATAGAAATCATTTTGATTTCCGAACTAGGTTTTTAACAAATAATATGACACTTGATGTCAAATTTTAAAATAGGTTTTAGATCAAACAATTGTGGCTTAAGTAGATCTTAAATACCACAAGATAAACCTTTTCCAATATTTATATTTCACAGATACAAACAATCACAAGCAAACATTAAAAGAACAATTCATAAAATCTGGAAAGTGGAGCATAAGTGCTCTACTAATATATTTTCTTAAATATGTTTTCAAGTGGAAATTTATTTCCCACTTTTGAAATAACCAAATGCAAACAATGCTATATGATGCTGATGTATGCATGAATTTTCCTTTCAAAGCAAAATACATAATAGTTTTCGAAAGTTTCAAATTTTTCTGATTTTTTCAATTTTTTTGAAAAACTTGGGATGTTACACTCCAGATCACGGAAATCATGGATAACCAGAGCACACTGCAGTTCATCATGAAGTCCACTCATGAAACGCTCCATCTTCTTCTCCTCTTTGTCGGTGTCATCAGGAGCATACCGAGATAAGTCGGTAAACTCATCCAGATAACCGACCACATCTTTACTTCCCTGCCTCAGCCTTCGGAACTCATCCTTCTTCCTCTCAATAAGTCCGCTGGGAATATGCTTCTTGCGGAACTTCTCCTGGAACTCAGCCCAGTTGATAACATGACCAGCTTGCTGGAGAGCCTTGGTAGTTTCCCACAAAGCTCTTGCAGGTCCAGCGAGATAGTGGGTTGCATACAACACTTTCTCATTCTCTCCCACAGCAGCAACTTCCAGATTGTTGTCGATGGTGCGAAGCCAATCATCGGCCTCCAGTGGGTGAAGTCCCTTGGAGTAGGTGGTGGGTTGGTTTTTGGAAATCGCCTAAGGTGGATCGCTGGTTTCCATCGTCATTGCCATTGCCACCATTGTTGTTGTTGTTGTTATTGTTGTTGTTGTTATAAGCGGCTGCGAGTTGCTGTAGGGCAACGAGATGAGCCTGGCGCTCTTGCCGGGCATTCTCACGTTCCTCCATGATAAGCGCGAGAAGTTGGGCGGGGGTTGGGTCCGGTGGTGGTGGTGCTGATCCTGATCCTTCCGCATTGCTGCGACGGGCGGCATCCTGAAGCACACCGGGTATAAGAGGCAAGGCAAGAAAAGTTCGACTAAGGGAAAGATGATCTCGCAAGTGGTTGATTAATTAAGGTTTATATGAAAATATTTCACACAGATTTAAACAAGACAAGCATACTTATATATTACCAACAACACATTAAGGAGTTCACATCAACATCAAGCTTACAACATCAAGCTTACAACATCACCTTACATCTAAGATACATAACATCTGGTTTCCAAAAGAACCACTACTTCGACTCGACTAGCGATAGGGGGTCAACCTAATCCTGCGGTAGTGATCAAGTCACTCGCCTACTGAGGTGGAACCTCCAGCTCTAACACGTCAGCATCTGACTGGTAGGGTGGCTCCTCGGGATCCTCCTCCTCATCCTCGAGAACTGCCTCGAGTGGCTCCTCCTCCTCGTCAACTAACTCCTCCTCATCATCCACCTCCTCACAGTCCATCTCCTCCACGAAGTCATCATCGTCACTGAGGAAAGCGTTGTTCTCCTTGCGGAGATCCTCGCCCTCCTCCTCCATCTCGTCAGTATGGTGCTCTAGATCCTCAATCAGCCCGTCCTGCTCCGCCACCTTCTTGCGGAGCTTCACGATAGTCCTCCTCAGCTCTGCCCTCTTCCTGAGAAGAGCGACCTTCTCCTCCATCAGCTTCACCTCGTTCTCGCGAAGCTCAACGAGCGACTCGCGGTCAAAGTGGAGCTGAATCCTAGTGCGCAACAGATCATCCTGAGTGCACTGAAGTAAGATCTCCATGTCCATGATGTAGCTCCCAAACATCGGGTGGTAAGGGGATGGAGTAGGGTGTCCGTCGCAGTTGCGCCTCCCGTAGAACCGAAAACGGGAGTCTACTAACTCCGCCTTGTGCTCCTCACAAAGTCGGGCTAGCATCCTCTGTGTGGCAGTACAGAGACCGTCAACCCAAGTGGCCTCCTTGGTGGTGAAGATGAGCGTCCTGGAACTGGGAGACTTGATGTTCCTGCGAACTGACGACCTGATGAGCCAGCTCAGCCTTCCGACACCGTGAACATCAATCTGAGCTCCCTCAAACTCTGGAGCGGGGCGACCTAACAGCTTGCTCAACTCGAACAAGTCCCTCTCAAACGTCAGCTTGCTGTCCTTCTCAAGCTGAACGAACTCAGTCCAATGGAGTGCCATCTACAATTTTTAACAAAATTTTAAGTTAGTTAGGTGACAAGTGTATCAAAATTTTAATATAGTAGGGCAACAAGTGAGTCAAATTTTTAAGCTTAATGAGAGGTGTGCAAAATTTTAAGGATATAGGAAAATGTAATATTTAATGAGAGTAAAATTTTGCATAAGTAAGAGGATTGGAGATAAGCAGTTTTCAAAATACTTCTTTCCTTTCTTTTTAGAAATTCATCTTTTTGTAACATTTGACAAACGACCATGCTAACTAAGGTTTCCTAAAGTCAGGATGGCTCTGATACCAAGTCTGTGGGGACCCCGGACTAGCTGTCCGAAATACCCGATTATGCTTAACACAACGATCCCGTGATCAGTCTGTCGTTGCACATAATCCGAATTGGATACCAAAGTTTACATCCATTACAATACCGAATAAAAGTCTTACATAAATGGTCATTTAGACCAAGTCTTACATAGGTGCCTTCATGGGCCAAACCAAAATATCAGCGGAAGCTACGGCGTAGTAGACATCATATTCTAACGATGACAACCCGACAGGCAGCTGACTTGTGGAGATCCTTAGTTGGCGTAGAAGTCGCCATACTCCTGCTCGGCGTAGTGCTCCTCCTCATAGTCTGGCTAGGACAATAGCCAGGGACGAAACCAATATGAGTACATTTGAATGTACTCGCAAACTACCCCAACATGAGTATGCACTAGTTTTATTTTAGTTGACAACTTTTATTTATTTTAAAACATCTCTATATCTTTATTGAAAAAGGTAAGAAGAGTTTTATAACTATCTTTAAAGAAGTCACCATTTTATCTGTTTCTCCAAAACTCCTCCTTTTTCCGACCATAGCCCGTCATGGTCCACTTTCATCCAACCACCTCATACCGATCCGTTGGTATAGGTGTAGGAAACATTCTCCACTTCATTTTTCTTTTAAAACTCAAAGTCTTTTAAAAACTTGCACATGGTCTTAGGACAGTCTCCCAATTGTCCATATCCGAGGACTCGGCTATTCGAATAGTTTTAACACTCTGCAGAGGTAGCACGCTTTTAGCCCACATCCATCCGGCAACTCATCGTGTTTGCCACGTCTCGCCATACCAGGTGTATGCGAAGTAAGCCGCCGGCCATAGCCTCTTATTTGCTCATGCTAGTATAGGATCCTTCCCATATGACACTTTCCATCAACACCCAGTCCAGTTTCCCGTCAGAAACCCTAAGTGTGAGGACTCATAGTTTTGTCCGGCGGTTTATGGTGGAACCTTCTATCCTCCCCACCAACTTGTGTGAGGACCCGGGTCAGGGGGTAGGTCCTCGGACCATCCCCTCATGCATAACGGAGTCATCTCCGTCGATGAGGTATCCCATACTAATAAGAGCAAACTACATGACTAAGCCTTTTCCCATATATGGTAAATGTGGTCGCACAGGGTAAGATTGGTCGTCATAGTACTAGGACATTGTGCATTTTTCATAAACATCACCATTTTTCCACTTCTCCATTCCAACACCGACATCTCGGCATTTCATAAACTCACAAGTAATTGCAAAGGAGTTTTGAATAAACCACATTGTTTTTCCCATCCTATAATTTGATATAACTATCTTATATTTCTACATAGGTGGCAAAATAATTTCCATATACTTTTGAAATGGGTTTTATAAATCTTGCTTTGAGAGTAAAACATGTTATGAAAGTAGATGCATATGTTTGTAGTGCAAGCTCAGAGAATAGCTTGCCTTGCTCGGCAAAGTGACCTTGATCTTGTTCTTCAGTTTCAACAAACTCTCCTTCCTCGATATATCCGACAACGTTCTCGTCTAATTAATAAACAAACAATGCAAACAATCACTAATCTATACAAGCAATCATCTCAACATAACAATCATGAACATCACAAATAGCTACTGCACACATCAAACCATACAATTTGGTTTTCAAATAATTGAATTAAACATTAATTAATTACTGCTAAATTATGGCAGAAACTTGTTGAACATGTTTAATTCACAACTTGAGTTCTGTTGGTCACAAAAATACAAACTAAAATTCTATGGAAAGCTACTGATGTGTAGAAGACAACACAATTTGATTTGGATCAATTGGAGTTACTAAACTCCCTACATTTGTTTGAATCCAGTAACTTAATAATCAAGTTTTAGCTACCAATTAAGTTCTGTTGACCTAAAATTAAATCCTTTTAGGGGTAACTAAACCTAGCCAAATGTGATCTAAAAAAATTGGTCCTAATTCATTTGGGTCAACCATTAAACATATTTAAATGTTTGAGTGCAGAAGGGTGTTTAAACTTTAACTTAATACTAAACAAATACTACTGCACAATAATTCTACCAAAATTAGGGAAGCTAATACATGGCAGTACTAAGCTAGCAAAATTGGTTTGGAATTATTTGGCCTAACAGAGTATCAGAAACAAACAAGTTTAGAATTTAAACCTTCTGTAGTATTTTTAATAATACTTTTTATTTATTTAATTAAATGGAATGAATCCAATTGGGTTGGTTAAACATTTTCATAAGCTTTCCAGAACAATTGAGTTTGATTTATTTGGATTCCTAAATCTCGAGATATTGAATTTCAAAGTTGGATCCAGTACTGATTTCATATTTCCATTTTAAATAGAGAAATCCAGTTATGGATAATGTTTAAATCTCTGACTAGTGGGGCCTACATGGCAGCGGCACAGCGCGCGAGAAATTGTTTAAAACCTGACGAGCGGGGCCCGCCCGTCAGTCTCTCTCTCTTTCTCTTCTAAACGAAGCGGTAAGGCACCGTCGGATCAAGATCCAACGGCCCTTGATCAACGCAACGCCGACGACCATTTTTCAGCGGCGCTGCCGCGCCGGCGACGGCGAGGTGGATGAATCTCTCACCTAGAGGGCTCGGGAGGTCATGGCGATGATGCAGATCGACGGCGGAGGCTCGAGGAAGGTGCTGGTGCGAGCTGTGCTTGCTGGGACGGCGTGTAGCGGCGACGGCGAGGTCTCCAACTTCCACGGCCACGGGCACGAGCTCCAGCGAGGTCCTGGCTCCTCTCCTTTGCCCTAAACAGAGGGAAAAGCGAGGCGCGTGAGTGCGGTGTGGTTGCAGAAGAGCGTGCAGGCCAGAAAGAAGGGAAAGGGAGAGTGTGGCGTCGCGGCCGTGCTCGACCTCAACGGCGGCAGAGGCTCCGGCAGAGCACGCCCTCCTGGCGGTGCACGGCGAATCGAGAGGGAGAAGTGAGGGAGTGGGGTGGTGTGGTGTTCCCAGAGGGGTGTGGGGGTGGTTTTATAGCGTAGGGCCGGCGTATCGTGGACGGAGTGCACGATCGACGTCCATGGCGCACGGTGGAGATATTTCTCCTCGAATCCGTCGCGGTGGTGCGAGGGACGTGGAGACTAGGCGTCCACCGGGGTCCGGACACGTTCTAGAAGCTTTGGCTTGAGCGGTGCGTGTCGAGGTGCAGAGAGCTGCGCGAAATTGGGCCGGCATCGCCGCGGTTGCCACGGCGGCGCTGGGGTGGATTCGAGGCGAGGGAGGGCATAAGTGCTCTCCTCTGCGGCGCCGTGGCTGCAGAGGCACGGGAGCGAGGGAGAGCGCGGCCAGGGGGCCTGGGGAGCGCGGAAACGGCGGGGAACGGTCACGGCGACACGGCGTTGCGTCGGGGTGAGGGAGAGAGGTGGACGACGACGTTCTTGCAGAACGCCCCCTGGATTCTTTTTTCTATTTACAACTAGGTCCTTCTCTGCTTCTTTTTCTTCTTTTCATTTCCAGCAGCATTTCTGGAATTTCTTTGAGGTACTTAAACATTTTAGAAAAATTCACAAATATTTGTGAGGCTTCCACATAGCATGTAGTAGCTCCACAAAATTTGGCATTTCAAAATAAAATGTTTTGAATCATTTTCTTTCATAGGGTTTTAATTATTGCATTTTGTTTTATTTTTGAATTTTAAAATAGGTGTAAAATATTATTTGGAAGAGATAAGTGATAAGAATGTAAATGAGAGGTTTTATATACCATTCCTCTGAATTTTGTTTGGAACCTTATTGAGTTTCTTATTTGTCATTTTTATTTTTCTTGTTTCACTTTTGCTTTTGCATTTTCTTTCTATTAAATCAAGCAAACAAGCAACACAATCAACAAGAATTAATTACCACAAGCAACAATTTATAAACAACACATAATAATCAACAAAAGTTTTTGTTGGCTCTCATTTTTGGAGTAATAATACTGATTAATATTTTTGGGATGTTACATCTTGTGAGCTGACTATCATGATCAAGATCATCTTATTGTAATGCTACATGTTGTGTTTGCTGGGATCTGACTTATATTGATACCTATGTGGAGCTGAATATTATATTATCATGTCTATGTCATTTGTGATCTTGCATGCTCTCCGTTACTTGTTGAAGCCTTGGCCAAGTGAATACTTGTGACTCCAAGAGGGGGTATTTATGCATGATAGTTGGGTTCAACCTCTATTTAACCTGGGATAGTGACAGCAAGTTCTAAGGTTGTAGATGTGTTGTTGCCACTAGGGGTAAAACAGCAATGCTTTATTCAAGGATGAATGTATTGTTTACATTACGCACATTACTTAATGCAATTGTCTGTTGCTTGCAACTTAATACTGGAAGGGGTACGGATGTTAACCGGAAAGTGGACTATTTAGGCATAGATGCATGCTGGATAGCGGTCTATGTACTTTGTCGTAATGCCCAAATGAATCTCATAGTAGACACCACAGCTCACACATGCATGTTATATGCACTTATCAATTGTCAATTGCCCAGCTGTAATTTGTTTACCCAGCATGTTAGTTATCTTATTGGAGAGACACCACTAGTGAACTGTGGACCCCGGTCCATTCTTTTACATCTGAAATACAATCTACTGCAATCATTGTTCTCTACTGTTTTATGCAAACAAACATCATTTTCCATTCGATACGTTTAACCCTTTGTTTTCAGCAAGCCGGTGAGATTGACAACCTCACTGTTAAGTTGGGGCAAAGTAATTTGATTGTGTTGTGCAGGTTCCACGTTGGCACCGGAATCCCTGGTGTTGCGCCGCACTACACTCCTTCACCAACACCTTCGAAGCAAACCTCGTTTTCCTACTGGTTCGATTAAACCTTGGTTTCATACTGAGGGAAAACTTGCTGCTGCACTCATCATACCTTCCTCTTGGGGTTCCCAACTGACGTGTGACGTACAAGCATTGTTTCTGCTGTTGCCGGGGAGATATTCCCTCGTCAACTTAGCGCTAGCAACACGTTTTCTGGCGCCGTTGCCGGGGAAAACCGAATTGCTTCTGCAAGGGGAGTCTCTCACACCCAATCTCTTTACTTTGTTATTTGTCTTGCTTAGTTTATTTTTATTTAGTCTTGTTTGCTCTCTTTATCAAAAACACAAAAAAATTAGTTACTTGTTTAATTCGGTTTGATTTTGTTTTTCAAAATGAGTACTCCTGAGAACACTAAGTTGTGTGACTTCACTAGCACAAACAACAATGATTTCATATGCACTCCTATTGCTCCACCTGCTTCTACAGCAGAATTTTATGAAATTAAACCTGCTCTATTAAATCTTGTTATGAAAGAGCAATTTTCTGGTGTTAGTACTGATGATGCTGCTGCCCATCTTAATAACTTTGTTGAACTTTGTGAAATGCAAAAGTATAAGGATATGGATGGGGATATTATAAAACTGAAACTTTTTCCTTTCTCCTTGAGAGGAAGAGCTAAAGAATGGTTGCTTTCTTTGCCTAGAAATAGTATTGATTCTTGGACAAAATGCAAAGATGCTTTCATAGGGAAATATTATCCTCCTGCTAAGATTATATCCTTGAGAAGTAGCATTATGAATTTTAAACAACTTGATAATGAACATGTTGCTCAAGCTTGGGAAAGAATGAAATCTTTGGTGAAGAATTGTCCCACTCATGGACTGACTACTTGGATGATCATCCAAACCTTTTATGCAGGATTAAATTTTTCCTCAAGGAACTTATTGGATTCAGCCTCTGGAGGAACCTTTATGTCCATCACTTTAGGTGCAGCAACAAAGCTACTTGATGATATGATGATCAACTATTCCGAATGGCACACCGAAAGAGCTCCTCAAGGTAAGAAGGTAAATTCTGTTGAAGAAACCTCCTCTTTGAGTGATAAGATTGATGCTATTATGTCTATGCTTGTGAATGGTAGATCTCATGTTGATCCTAATAATGTTCCTTTAGCTTCATTGGTTGCTCAAGAAGAGCATGTTGATGTAAACTTCATTAAAAACAACAACTTCAACAACAATGCTTATAGGAATAATTTTGGTAGCAACAATTATAAGCCTTATCCTTCAAATGGTTATGGCAATTCTTATGGTAATTCCTACAGCAACAATAGAAGTGTGTCCTCTGATCTTGAAGCTATGCTTAAAGAATTTATTAGCACACAAAAAGCTTTCAATAAAACTGTTGAGGAAAAGTTTGAAAAAATGATCTTGCTCTAAAGTTGATAGTCTTGCTCATGATGTTGAAATTCTAAAACTGAAAGTTATGCCTAATGAAGTTAAAGATATTAAGTCATTTGCTACAGCAAATGCCATCCAAGTTCGAATTGATAATAATATTAGGATGTTGGCTGAATTGCATGCTAGGTGGGAAAAAGAGGAAGAACTTGAAAAAGAGAATAGTATAGTTAGAGTTTGTACTATCACCACCACTAGTAATGCTAATGTTTCACATGCTAGTAAGCCTCCTACTATTGATGGTAATGTTATTGGTGTTGGTAATGTCTCTACTACTTCTGCAAAGCGTTTGAAATTGCCTAAAACTGCTGAAACTTTTTCTGATAAAAGTGCTGAAATTTTTCAAACTATTGGAGACAATGGTTCCACCACCATTGACAATAATGATTTTGATTTTGATGATTGTAACATCTCTGAAGTTATTATGTTCTTGCAAAAATTAGCTAGAAGTCCCAATGCTAGCACTATTAATTTGGCTTTTACAAAGCATATTACAAATGCTCTTTTGCAAGCTAGGGAGGAGAAGTTGAAACTTAAAGCTTCTATTCCTAGGAAATTAGAAGATGGTTGGGAACCCATCATTAAGGTAAAGGTGAATGATTTTATTGCAATGCCTTGTGTGATCTTGGTGCAAGTATTTCGGTTTTGCCCAAGAAGCTTTATGATATTCTTGATTTGCCACCTTTGGAACATTGTTATTTGGATGTTTTTCTCGCTGATAATGCTATGAAGAAACCTTTGGGGCGAGTTAATGATGTTTTTATTACAGTAAACAATAACCTTGTCCCCGTTGATTTTATTGTTATGGATATTGAATGCAATGCATCTTGTCCTATTGTTTTGGGAAGACCTTTTCTTCGAACTGTTGGTGCCATCATTGATATGAAAGAAGGTAATATAAGGTACCAATTTCCTCTCAAGAAAGGTATGGAACACTTCCCTAGGAAGAGAATGAAGTTACCTTTTGACTCTATTGTTAGAGCAAGTTATGATGTTGATGCTTCTTCTCTTGATAACACTTGATTTTCACTTTCTGCGCCTAGCTGAAAGGCGTTAAAGAAAAGCGCTTATGGGAGACAACCCATCGTTTTTATTTGCTGTTATTTTTGTTTTCTTTGAGTCAAGGAGTTTTGTTACTTCTGTAGCAACTCCTTTGTATCTTTATTTTATCGCAATGTTGTGCCAAGTAAAGTTCTATATTGAAAGTTGATGCAAGATTTGGATTTCTGCGCAGTGACAGATTTTTAGCTGTCACGGATTTGAGCTTATCTCCCTGTAGAAAATTCAAAAAATTCTGAAAAATCACGCATATTCCTGAGATATGTACGCAACTTTCATTATTTTAGGCCAGATCCATCTGAGCAACTTAAGTGCCTCGAAAAAATTCGTCATTCCAGACTGTTCTGTTTTTGACAGATTCTGCCTTTTGTTTTGCATTCGCTCTTTTACTGTGTTTGTGTGGATTTCTTTGCTCCACAAAGCATTGGTGGCTGTAGCTAATGTCCAGAAGCTTTGGGATTGATTGTATCATTACAGAATATGAGAATTTTTGATTATGCACTAACCCTCTAATGAGAACTGTCTTGAGTTTGGTGTGAAGGAAGTTTTCAAGGATCAAGCGAGAAGGGTGATATTATGTGATCAAGAAGAGTGAAAAGCCTAAGCTTGGGGATGCCCCCGTGGTTCATCCCAACCATATTCAGAGAGACTCAAGCGTCTAAGCTTGGGGATGCCCAAGGCATCCCCTTCTTCATCAACAAACTTATCAGGTCATCTCTAGTGAAACTATATTTTAATTCTTTCACATCTTATGCGCTTTACTTGGAGCGTCTGTGTTTTTTATTTTTTTTTGTTTGAATAAATTCGGATCCTAGCAATCCTTGTGTGGGAGAGAGACACGCTCCGCTTTTTCATGTGAATACTCATGTTCTTCACTTATATTTGTTGAGTATTCTTAACTAGCTACTGCAGTGCTTTTAGCTCCTGTTTTTCATGCATCTCTTCGAGCTGTTAGCACTTGTTTATAAATACTCTCTTGCTGCATTATATTATCATTTGGAGAGTTTATGTTTAAATAAATTGATTGGTGTTTGTTTGGAAGAAAGAAAATGCTACATGTAGTAGTTGGTATTGGAAAAGACATATGCATTCTTGTAGATCATTGTCTTGTTTCGATTTGATGCTTTGCAATTGTTTTGAGCTCTCAAGTAGATCATGTTTAAGCTCTTGCATCATGTAGTTAAAGCCTAGTAGTGGAGAACTACCGTAGAGCTTGTTGAGACTTGGGATGCATATTTGTTCTCTCTAAGGTCTAGATATTTTCTGGTAAAATGTTTGAGCAACAAGGAAGACAGTGTAGAGTCTTATAATACTTGCAATATGTTTTTATGTGATTCTTGCTGTACCGGTTTATACTTGTGTTTGCTTCAAACAACCTTGCTAGCCTAAACTCTGTACTGAGAGGGAATGCTTCTCGTGCATCCAAAACTTGAGCCAAAACCCATGCCATTTGTGTCCACCATACCTACCTACTATGTGGTATTTCCTGCCATTCCAAGTAAATATTTCATGTGCTACCTTTAAACTATTCAAAACTTTATTACTCCTTATTTGTGTCAATGTTTTATAGCTCATGAGGAAGTATGTGGTGTTTTATCTTTCAATCTTGTCATTTACTTCTGACAGACTTTCACCAATGGACTAGTGGCATATACATCCGCTTATCCAATAATTTGCAAAAAGAGCTGGCAACGGGGTGCCCAGCCCCAATTAATTACAACTTTCATTAATAATTCTCTTCACATGTTTTGCCCTGATTTATCAGTAAGCAACTTAATTTGCAAATAGACACTCCTCCATGGTATGTGAATGTTGGAAGGCACCCGAGGATTCGGTTAGCCATGGCTTGTGTAAGCAAAAGGTTGGGAGGAGTGTCATCTATAAAGAAACTAAAATACATGTGTAAATGCTAGCTCTAAGTTGACGAGGGAATATTTCTCCGGCAACAGTGCCAGAAACAATGCTTGTAAGTCACATGTCAGTTGGGAACCCCAAGAGGAAGGTATGATGAGTGCAGCGGCAAGTTTTCCCTCAGTATGAAACCAAGGTTTAATCGAACCAGTAAAAAAACGAGGTTTGCTTCGAAGGTGTTGGTGAAGGAGTGTAGTGCGGCGCAACACCAGGGATTCCGGTGCCAACGTGGAACCTGCACAACACAATCAAATTACTTTGCCCCAACTTAACAGTGAGGTTGTCAATCTCACCGGTTTGCTAAAACAAAGGGTTAAACGTATCGAATGGAAAATTATGTTTGTTTGCATAAAACAGTAGAGAACAATGATTGCAGTAGATTGTATTTCAGATGTAAAAGAATGGACCGGGGTCCACAGTTCACTAGTGGTGTCTCTCCAATAAGATAACTAACCTGCTGGGTAAACAAATTACAGCTGGGCAATTGACAATTGATAAGTGCATATAACATGCATGTGCGAGCTGTGGTATCTACTATGAGATTCATTTGGGCATTACGACAAAGTACATAGACCGCTATCCAGCATGCATCTATGCCTAAATAGTCCACTTTCCGGTTAACATCCGTACCCCTTCCAGTATTAAGTTGCAAGCAACAGACAATTGCATTAAGTAATGTGCGTAATGTAAACAATACATTCATCCTTGAATAAATACCCCCTCTTGGAGTCACAAGTATTCACTTGGCCAAGGCTTCAACAAGTAACGGAGAGCATGCAAGATCACAAATGACATAGACATGATAATATAATATTCAGCTCCACATAGGTATCAATATAAGTCAGATCCCAGCAAACACAACATGTAGCATTACAATAAGATGATCTTGATCATGATAGGCAGCTCACAAGATCTAAACATGATGGCACAAGTGGAGAAGACAACCATCTAGCTACTGCTATGGACCCATAGTCCAAGGATGAACTACTCACGCATCACTCCGGAGGCGGGCATGGCGATGTAGAGCCCTCCGGTGATGATTCCCCTCTCCGGCAGGGTGCCGGGAAGAGCTTCAGAACCCCCCGAGTTAGGGTTGACGACGGCGGCGGCAGCGAATATGTTCTGGATGAAAGGCTCGGTGTTTTAGGGTTTTCACGTCTCGGGGAATAAATAGGCGAAGGGGCGATGTCGGCGGACCCCCGAGGGGCCCAAACCACAGGCGGCGCGGTGGGCCCACTGCCGCGCCGCCAGGTGGTTTGGCCACCTCGTGGCTCTTCGTCTCTCCTTCGGACTCCGTGTACGTGCTGGAAAAATAGGGACTGGCCTTTTGTTTCGTGCAATTCCGAGAATATTTCCAGAAGTAACTTTCTGAAACCAAAAACAGCAGAAAACAGGGAACTGGCACTGTGGCATCTTGTTAATAGGTTAGTCCCAGAAAATGCATAAAAGTGATATGAAGTGTATATAAAACATGTAGCAAATGGTATAATATAAGCATGGAACAGCAGAAATTATGGATACGTTGGAGACGTATCAAGCATCCCCAAGCTTAGTTCTACTCGTCCTCGAGTAGGTAAAACGATAACAACAAATAATTTCTGAGGAGACATGCTTTCACACAATCTTGATCAATATATTGCAAGGCTCATGTCATGAATGAAGTGACTCAAAGCAATGATCTATAGTTTGCTAACAAATAGATAAAGAGTAAACAATGAATCATATAAGCAAAAACTTTTCATGAATAGTACTTTCAAGACAAGCATCAAAAAGTTTTGCATAAGAGGTAACTCATAAAGCAATAGATTCAAAGTAAAAGGCATTGAAGCAACACAAAGGATGATTAAGTTTCAGCATTTGCTTTCAACTTGTAACATGTATATCTCATGGATAGTTGTCAACATAAAGCAATATAACAAGTGCAATAAGTAAATATGTAAGAATCAATGCACACAAAGTTGACACAAGTGTTTGCTTCTAAGATAGAAAGGAGTAGGTAAACTGACTCAACATAAAGTAAAAGATAGGCCCTTCGCAGAGGGAAGCAGGGATTAAATCATGTGCTAGAGCTTTTTAAGTTTTCGAAAGCATATAGAGAGCACAAAATAAGTATTTGAGAGGTGTTTGTTGTTGTCAACGAATGGTAGTGGGCACTCTAACCCCCTTGTCAACCAGACTTTCAAGAGCGGCTCCCATGAAGGACGTTATCTCTACCAGCAAGGTAGATCATCCCTCTTCTCTTTTGTTTACACATGTATTTTAGTTTCTTTATAGATGACACTCCTCCCAACCTTTTGCTTACACAAGCCATGGCTAACCGAATCCTCGGGTGCCTTCCAACATTCACATACCATGGAGGAGTGTCTATTGCAAAATTAAGTTGCTTACTGATAAATCAGGGCAAAACATGTGAAGAGAATTATTAATGAAAGTTGTAATTAATTGGGGCTGGGCACCCCGTTGCCAGCTCTTTTTGCAAATTATTGGATAAGCGGATGTATATGCCACTAGTCCATTGGTGAAAGTCTGTCAGAAGTAAATGACAAGATTGAAAGATAAAACACCACATACTTCCTCATGAGCTATAAAACATTGACACAAATAAGGAGTAATAAAGTTTTGAATAGTTTAAAGGTAGCACATGAAATATTTACTTGGAATGGCAGGAAATACCACATAGTAGGTAGGTATGGTGGACACAAATGGCATGGGTTTTGGCTCAAGTTTTGGATGCACGAGAAGCATTCCCTCTCAGTACAGAGTTTAGGCTAGCAAGGTTGTTTGAAGCAAACACAAGTATAAACCGGTACAGCAAGAATCACATAAAAACATATTGCAAGTATTATAAGACTCTACACTGTCTTCCTTGTTGCTCAAACATTTTACCAGAAAATATCTAGACCTTAGAGAGAACAAATATGCATCCCAAGTCTCAACAAGCTCTACGGTAGTTCTCCACTACTAGGCTTTAACTACATGATGCAAGAGCTTAAACATGATCTACTTGAGAGCTCAAAACAATTGCAAAGCATCAAATCAAAACAAGACAATGATCTACAAGAATGCATATGTCTTTTCCAATACCAACTACTACATGTAGCATTTTCTTTCTTCCAAACAAACACCAATCAATTTATTTAAACATAAACTCTCCAAATGATAATATAATGCAGCAAGAGAGTATTTATAAACAAGTGCTAACAGCTCGAAGAGATGCATGAAAAACAGGAGCTAAAAGCACTGCAGTAGCTAGTTAAGAATACTCAACAAATATAAGTGAAGAACATGAGTATTCACATGAAAAAGCGGAGCGTGTCTCTCTCCCACACAAGGATTGCTAGGATCCGAATTTATTCAAACAAAAACAAAAATAAAAACACACAGACGCTCCAAGTAAAGCGCATAAGATGTGAAAGAATTAAAATATAGTTTCACTAGAGATGACCTGATAAGTTTGTTGATGAAGAAGGGGATGCCTTGGGCATCCCCAAGCTTAGACGCTTGAGTCTCTCTGAATATGGTTGGGATGAACCACGGGGGCATCCCCAAGCTTAGGCTTTTCACTCTTCTTGATCACATAATATCACCCTTCTCGCTTGATCCTTGAAAACTTCCTTCACACCAAACTCAAGACAGTTCTCATTAGAGGGTTAGTGCATAATCAAAAATTCTCATATTCTGTAATGATACAATCAATCCCAAAGCTTCTGGACATTAGCTACAGCCACCAATGCTTTGTGGAGCAAAGAAATCCACACAAACACAGTAAAAGAGCGAATGCAAAACAAAAGGCAGAATCTGTCAAAAACAGAACAGTCTGGAATGACGAATTTTTTCGAGGCACTTAAGTTGCTCAGATGGATCTGGCCTAAAATAATGAAAGTTGCGTACATATCTCAGGAATATGCGTGATTTTTTCAGAATTTTTGAATTTTCTACAGGGAGATAAGCTCAAATCCGTGACAGCTAAAAATCTGTCACTGCGCAGAAATCCAAATCTTGCATCAACTTTCAATATAGAACTTTACTTGGCACAACATTGCGATAAAATAAAGATACAAAGGAGTTGCTACAGAAGTAACAAAACTCCTTGACTCAAAGAAAACAAAAATAACAGCAAATAAAAACGATGGGTTGTCTCCCATAAGCGCTTTTCTTTAACGCCTTTCAGCTAGGCGCAGAAAGTGAAAATCAAGTGTTATCAAGAGAAGAAGCATCAACATCATAACTTGCTCTAACAATAGAGTCAAAAGGTAACTTCATTCTCTTCCTAGGGAAGTGTTCCATACCTTTCTTGAGAGGAAATTGGTACCTTATATTACCTTCTTTCATATCAATGATGGCACCAACAGTTCGAAGAAAAGGTCTTCCCAAAACAATAGGACAAGATGCATTGCATTCAATATCCATAACAATAAAATCAACGGGGACAAGGTTATTGTTTACTAATAAAAACATCATTAACTCGCCCCAAAGGTTTCTTCATAGCATTATCAGCGAGAAAAACATCCAAATAACAATGTTCCAAAGGTGGCAAATCAAGAATATCATAAAGCTTCTTGGGCAAAACGAAATACTTGCACCAAGATCACACAAGGCATTGCAATCAAAATCATTCACCTTTACCTTAATGATGGGTTCCCAACCATCTTCTAATTTCCTAGGAATAGAAGCTTTAAGTTTCAACTTCTCCTCCCTAGCTTGCAAAAGAGCATTTGTAATATGCTTTGTAAAAGCCAAATTAATAGTGCTAGCATTGGGACTTCTAGCTAATTTTTGCAAGAACATAATAACTTCAGAGATGTTACAATCATCAAAATCAAAATCATTATTGTCAATGGTGGTGGAACCATTGTCTCCAATAGTTTGAAAAATTTCAGCACTTTTATCAGAAAAAGTTTCAGCAGTTTTAGGCAATTTCAAACGCTTTGCAGAAGTAGTAGAGACATTACAACACCAATAACATTACCATCAATAGTAGGAGGTTTACTAGCATGTGAAACATTAGCATTACTAGTGGTGGTGATAGTACAAACTCTAACTATACTATTCTCTTTTTCAAGTTCTTCCTCTTTTTCCCACCTAGCATGCAATTCAGCCAACATCCTAATATTATTATCAATTCGAACTTGGATGGCATTTGCTGTAGCAAATGACTTAGTATCTTTAACTTCATTAGGCATAACTTTCAGTTTTAGAATTTCAACATCATGAGCAAGACTATCAACTTTAGAGCAAGATCATCAATTTTTTCAAACTTTTCCTCAACAGTTTTATTGAAAGCTTTTTGTGTGCTAATAAATTCTTTAAGCATAGCTTCAAGATCAGAGGACACACTTCTATTGTTGCTGTAGGAATTACCATAAGAATTGCCATAACCATTTGAAGGATAAGGCTTATAATTGTTGCTACCAAAATTATTCCTATAAGCATTGTTGTTGAAGTTGTTGTTTTTAATGAAGTTTACATCAACATGCTCTTCTTGAGCAACCAATGAAGCTAAAGGAACATTATTAGGATCAACATGAGATCTACCATTCACAAGCATAGACATAATAGCATCAATCTTATCACTCAAAGAGGAGGTTTCTTCAACAGAATTTACCTTCTTACCTTGAGGAGCTCTTTCGGTGTGCCATTCGGAATAGTTGATCATCATATCATCAAGTAGCTTTGTTGCTGCACCTAAAGTGATGGACATAAAGGTTCCTCCAGAGGCTGAATCCAATAAGTTCCTTGAGGAAAAATTTAATCCTGCATAAAAGGTTTGGATGATCATCCAAGTAGTCAGTCCATGAGTGGGGCAATTTGTAACATCCCAAAAAAACTAATATGAGTATTATTATTCCAAAAATGAGAGCCAACAAAAACTTTTGCTAAATTATATGTGTTGATCTCATATTGTTGCTTGTGTTATTTATTTCTTGCTAATTGTGTGTTGCTTGCTCTAAATAAAAACATGAAGAAGAGAAAAGAAATAAAATAAAAAGCAAAGCAATAAAAATAGTGTGACAAGTGTCACACAAAATTCTCCAAGTGAGAAATTAATTCCTTTCAAAATAAAATTCAGAGGAGTGATGTTTAATCACTCTCAATTTTATTCTTATACTTTTCCCTCTCCAAATATATTTTCAAAATTCTAAATTTAAAATTCCAAAAACCTTTCTTTATCTTTTTAAAATCACAAAGTGTGTGGTGCAAAACTTGTCAATTAAATTGCACCACAGCACCACAAACCTACATTTGAATAGGTGAAACAAATTATGAAAATAAATTCAGAAATTCAAATTCAAATTTGGTTCAATCATTTCATCGAACACCTTGCACCCATGCACTGTGTTCTTCCCCAATTCATCCAAACCCGAAATCAAATTGATCGAATTCGTGTGTTATTCATCGAATTGATGCCTGCACTCGATCCCTCTGGCTTCACCGACCTCGCCGCGCTCAAGAAATCGAAGAGGGGAGGTTGGCGTCGAGGAGAAGCTTCGAATGGGACACGCTCCGGCAAGCACGCGCCATGTCGCACAAGTGGCCGTGGCGTGGCGACGCCGCGTTGCTCAGCTCCGTGCCCTCCCTCTCTCCCTCACCTCACTGCCCCCTCTCTGGCCACACCGCAGCCCGCAGGAACCCGCCCCCGCCGGAGTGACGCCATGTGCAGTGCGCGCCGCGCACCGCCCGAGCGTCCCCTGGCCGTCCCACTCGCGAGCTCGCTCTGCTCATCGACACGCAGTCGACCTTGCTCCCTGCCACTCCCACATCGTAGCCGCACCTCCACCACCCCTACTGCGAGAGCACGTCGCCCCTGGAGCTGGACCCGTTCTCGCCGTTAAATACCCCACCTCGCGCCCAAACTCTCCACACCCCGCACCACTGCCTCCACCCCTCTCCAATCCTCAGTGCACCGCCAGGAGGGTGGAGCCACTCCCTCGAAGCTCCAGCTGCCAGTGAGCTTCCTCGACGCTCCGCCGCATCCGAAGGTGGACGACGACACGGCCGTGCCGTGCTGCTGCCCCATTTCCCTCTCTGACCCTCCACCTTGCTCTCCATCATCGCCGTGCTCACCCGAGCCCTTTTCTCCGATGTTTCGTGCACAGGCACGCCGTAGAAGCTTCGCCGGAGTTCGTGCCCGTGGCCGTGGAAGTTCGAGACCTCGCCGCCGTCGACTGGAGCCTCCCCAGCAAGTACAACTCGCACCGCCGCCTTCCTCGAGCCTCCGCCGTTCTCCAGCACCTTCCCCGCGTCTTCCCGAGCCCCCTAGGTAAGGATCCATCCACCACCGTGCCGCCGGCGCGGCGGCGCCGCCAGAATAAGGTCGCCGCCGATGTCTTTAAATCTGGACCGTTGGATCTAAATCCAACGGTGACTTACCTCTTCGTTAGGTGTTAGGCTGACAGGCTGGCCCCACCTGTCAGCGTTTTATTAATTTTCCCGCGTGCACTGAGTCACTGACAGAAGGGCCCCACCTGTCATACTTTTCAACATTATCCAGAGCAGTTAGATTTTCGAATTTAGTTTTCTCTGTGAATTCAGTACTGGACCCATTTTAGAAATTCGATATCTCGAGATTTAGGAATCCAATAAATCAAACTCAATTGTTCTGGAAAGCTTATGAAATTGTTTAACTAACCCAAGTGGTCTCATGTAATTTAAATAAATATTTAAAAATTATTATTAAAAATACTACAGAAGGTTTAAATTATAACTTGTTTGTTTCTGATACTCTGCTAGTCCAAATAATTCCAAACCAATTTTGGTAGCTTAGTACTGCCATGTATTAGCTTCCCTAATTTTGGTAGAATTATTTGTGCATTATTAATTGTTTAGTATGAAGATGAAATTTGAACCCCTTCTGCACTCAAACATTTAAATATGTTTATGGTTAACCCAAATAACTTAGGAACAATTTTGTTAGATCTCATTTAGTCATGTTTAGTCACCCCTAAAAGGATTTAATTTTAGGATCAACAGAGTTTATTGGTAGCCAAAACTTAGATTCAAACATTTGTGTAGGGAGTTTGGTAACTCCAATAGATCCAAACTAAATTGGGTTGTCTTCTACACATTAGTAGCTTTTGGTAGAATTTTAGTTTGTATTTTTGTGATCAACAGAACTCAAGTTGTGCAATTAAACATGTTCCACAAGTTTCTGCCATAATTTTGAACATAAATAAATGATGTTTAATTCAATTATTTTTGAAACCAAATTGTATGGTTTGATGTGTGCAGTAGCTATTTGTGATGTTTATGATTGAATTGTTGTGATGCTTGCTTGAGTAGTTTAGTAATTGTTTGCATTGCTTGTTTGACGTTTAGATGAGAACGTTGCCGAAGTCTACGAGGAAGGGGAATACCTTGATCAGCAGGCACAAGAACCTGAGAACTTTGCCGAGCAAGGCTAGCTACTTCACTGGGCTTGCATTTACATACATATATTTTGTCACATGAGTTATTCAAAAGTATCAATGATTTTGAAAATCCTTTTACAAGTACATGAAAACTATTTTGCCACCTATGTAGAAGTATGAGATAGTTGATATAAAATTATAGGATGGGAAAATAAATGTTTTTTATTCAAAACTCCTTTGAAATACTTGTGTGGTTATGGAATACCGAGATGTCAGTGTTGAAGTGGAGAAATGGAAAAATGGGAATGTTTATGAAAAATGCACAGTGTCCTAGTACTATGACAACCAATCTTAATCTGTGCGACCACATTTACCCCCATATGGGAACGGGGCTTAGTCATATAATTTGCTCTTATTAGTATGGGATACCTCATCGACGGAGATGACTCCGTTATGCATGAGGGGATGGTTTGGAGAACTCCCCTGACCTAGGTCCTCGCTCAAACTCTATGGAAAGATAAGGAGGAGGATTGAAGACTTCATAAATGTGGTCGCCGGGAAAAACATATGAGTCCTCACACTTAGGGTTGCTGACGGGGACCGGACTGAGTGTCGATGGGAATTATCATATGGGTAGGATCCTATACTAGCATGAGCAAAGGAGAGGCTAGGGTCGGTGGCTCAACTTCGCATACACCTTGTATGGCGGGACGTGGCTGACACGATGAGTTACCGGATGGATGTGGTGTAAAAGCGTGCTACCTCTGCAGAGGGTCAAAACTATTCGAATAGCCGAGTCCTCGGATATGGACAATTGGGAGGCTGTCCTAAGACCATGTGCAAGTTTTTGGAAAAGCTTTTAAGTTTAAAAGAAATGAAAATGGTGATGATGTTGTACAACTATACCAAATGGAGTGGTATGAGTTGTTGGAATAAATGGACCATGGTGAGCCATGGTCATGAAAATGAGGAGTTTTTGGAGAAACAAATGAGATGGTGACTTCCTTTAAAGATAGTTATAAAATCCTTCTTACCTTTTTCAATAAAGATGTAGAGATGTTTTAAATAAAGAAAAGTTGTAAGTTAAAATAAGACTAGTGCATACTCATGTTGGGGTAGTTTGCGAGTACATTCAAATGTACTCATATTGGTTTCGTCCCTGGCTATTGTCCTAGCCAGACTACGAGGGGGAGCACTACGCCGAGCAGGAGTATGGTGACTTCTACGCAAACTAAGGATCTCCACAAGTCAGCTGCCTGTCGGGTCGTCATCGCTAGAATATGATGTCTACTACGCCGTAGCTTCCGCTGATATTTTGGTTTGGCCCATGAAGGCACCTATGTAAGACTTGGTCTAAAAGACCATTTATGTAAGACTTCTTATTCGGTATTGTGCAACGACAGACTGATCACGGGATCGTTATGTTAAGCATAATCGGGTATTTCGGACAGCTAGTCCGGGGTCCCCACAGACTTGGTATCAGAGCCATCCTGACTTTAGGAAACCTTAGTTAGCATGGTCGTTAGGCAAAATGTTACAAAAAGATTAATTTCTAAAAGAAAGGAGTGAAGTATTTTCGAAAACTGCTTATCTCCAATCCTCTTACTTATGCAAAAAAAAATTCTCATTAAACATTACAATTTCCTTAGTATCCTTAAAATTTTGCAGACTTGTCATCTCATTAAACTTAAAATTCTGCTTATTGTTACCTCACTAAATTTAAAATTTTGTACACTTATCATCTCACTAACTTAAAATTTTGCTTAAAAATTGTAGATGGCACTCCATTGGACCGAGTTCGTTCAGCTTGAGAAGGATAGCAAGCTGACGTTTGAGGGACTTGTTCGAGTTGAGCAAGCTGTTAGGTCGCCCCGCTCCAGAGTTTGAGGGAGCTCAGATTGACGTTCACGGTGTAAGGCTGAGCTGGCTCATCAAGTCGTCAGTTCGCAGGAACATCAAGTCTCCCAGTTCCAGGACACTCGTCTTCACCACCAAGGAGGCCACCTGGGTTGACGGTCTCTGTACTGCCACACAGAGGATGCTAGCCCGACTTTGTGAGGAGCACAAGGCGGAGTTGGCAGATTCCCGTTTCCGGTTCTACGGGAGGCGCAACTGCGATGGACACCCTACTCCTTCCCCTTGCCACCCGATGTTTGGGAGCTACATCATGGACATGGAGCTCTTACTTCAGCACACCAGGATGATCTGATGCGCACTAGGATTCAGCTTCGCTTTGACCGCGAGTCGCTCGTTGAGCTTCGCGAGAATGAGGAGAAGCTGCTGGAGGAGAAGGTCGCTCTTCTCGGAAGAGGGCCCAGCTGAGGAGGACCATCGTGAAGCTCCGCAAAAGGTGGCGGAGCAGGACCAGCTGATCGAGGATCTAGAGCACCATACTGACGAGATGGAGGAGGAGGGCGAGGATCTCCGCAAGGAGAACAACGCTTTCCTCAGTGACGATGATGACTTTGGAGGAGATGGACTGTGTGAGGAGGATGATGAGGAGGAGTTAGTTGACGAGGAGGAGGAGCCACTCGAGGCAGTTCTCGAGGACGAGGAGGAGGATCCCGAGGAGCCACCCTACCAGTCAGATGCTGACGTGTTAGAGCTGGAGGTTCCACCTCAGTAGGCGAGTGACTTGATCACTACCGCAGGATTAGGTTGACCCCTATCGCTAGTCGAGTCGAAGTAGTGGTTCTTTTGGAAACCAGATGCTATGTATCTTAGATGTAAGGTGATGTTGTAAGCTTGATGTTGTAAGCTTGATGTTGTTGTGAACTCCTTGATGTGATGTTTGTGAAATATAAGTATGTTTGTCTTGTTAGATCTGTGTGAAATATTTTCATATAATCCTTAAATTAATCAACCACTTGAGAAATCGTCTTTTCCCTTAGTCGAACTTTTCTTGCCTTGCCTCTTATACCCGGTGTGCTTCAGGATGCCGCCCCGTCGCGCAATGCGGAGGATCAGGATCAGCACCACCACCACCGGACCCAACCCCCGCCCAACTTCTCGCGCTTATCATGGAGGAACGTGAAAATGCCCGGCAGGAGCGCCAGGCTCATCTCTGCCCTGCAACTCGCAGCCGCTTATAACAACAACAACAACAACAACAACAACAACAACAACAACAATGGTGGTAATGGCAATGGAATGGAACCAGCGATCCACCTTAGGCGATTTCCAGAAAACCAACCCACCCACCTACTCCAAGGGACTTCACCCACTGGAAGCCGATGATTGGCTTCGCACCATCGACAACAATCTGGAAGTTGCTGCTGGGAGAAATGAGAAAGTGTGTATGCAACCCACTATCTCGCTGGACCTGCAAGAGCTTGGTGGGAAACTACCAAGGCTCTCCAGCAGCTGGTCATGTTATCAACTGGGCTGAGTTCCAGGAGAAGTTCCGCAAGAAGCATATTCCCAGGACTTATTGAGAGGAAGAAGGATGAATTCCGCAAGCTGAGGCAGGGAAGTAAGATGTGGTCGGTTATCTGATGAGTTTACCGACTTATCTCGGTATGCTCCTGATGACACCGACAAAGAAGAGAAGAAGATGGAGCGTTTCATGAGTGGACTTCATGATGAACTGCAGTGTGCTCTGGTTATCCATGACTTCCGTGATCTGGAGTCACTTGTGGACAAAGCCATCCAGCTGGAGACCAAGCGCAAGTCTATGTATGAAGGTCGCAAGAGGAGGATGAATGCTCAGGAAGGTTCGAGCAGCCAGAAACCTCGTATCTTTCAGCAAAACCCCCTGCCTATCGTCCACCCAAGCTCCACGCCCCAATTACCCTAACCGCCCAAACAACTTCAACCGCCCCAATGACAATAACCGTCCCAGAGGAAACTTCAACAACTTCAACCCCAATGCCAATGTTGTCTGCTTTGAATGTGGCAACAAAGGTCACTACTCCAAGAATGCCCCAATCCTAAGAGGAATGTTCAGCGCCCCAATGCACCGAACAATGGTCAAGGCCGCAATGGAAATGGTAATGGCAAGAATGCCGCACCCCGCGGAAATGCTGCTGTTGTCAAGGGTCGTCTGCACCACATCAATGCTGAAGAAGCTCAGGGCGCCAGATGTTGTGCTGGGTACGTTCCTTGTCAACTCAGTACCTGCAACTGTTCTGTTTGATTCTGGTGCAACCCATTCATTTGTTACCGAGGAGTTTGTCGCTAAGGGAGGATTAGTAGAAGGCTTCCTAAATAAAACCTGAGTATACAAATCCTGGCTCCACCATAGAAACCAAGAGATTTTGTCCAAATACTGCCATAGAGATTTCAGGCGAAAAATTTGCAGCCGACCTAATTATTCTAGGAACCCAGGGCATAGATGTTATACTGGTATGAATTGGCTAGCCAAGTACCATGGTCGAATAGACTGTGCCAGAAGAGCTGTATCCATCACCACCGACAAAGAAGTAGAAGTGGAGTATGTGTCTGAACCAACCACTCCCAACCAGGCTGCCATGAGAGCATAGCTCGACCCCCCTAGATGAGATCCGTGTTGTTCACCTGTTCAAGGATGTTTTCCCAGAAGAATTGCCTGGTATGCCGCCAGACCGGGATTGAGTTCATAATTGAGCTTATCCCAGGACATCCCCCATATCCCAAAGACCTTATCGGATGAATCCGGAAGAACTAGTTGAATTGAAGAAGCAGTTGGCTGATATGCTCAGCAAAGGTCTTGTTCGTCCAAGCGCTTCACCTGGGGATCACCCATTATTTTTGTGGACAAGAGAGACGGTACCACACGCCTGTGTGTGGATTATCGCAAGCTAAATGACGTGACCATTAAAAACAAGTACCCTCTTCCCAAGATCGAGGATCTGTTCGATCAATGAACGGAGCCCGAGTCTTTTCAAGATCGATCTTCGGACAGGTTACCATCAGTTGAAGATCCGAGAGAAGATATTCCCAAGACCGCCTTCACCACCCGTTACGGTTTGTTTGAATACACCGTGATGTCCTTTGGTCTGACCAATGCCCCAGCCTATTTCATGAATCTCATGAACAAGATTTTCATGGAGTACCTCGACAAGTTCGTGGTAGTTTTCCTTGATGACATCCTTATTTATTCCAAGACCGAAGAAGAGCATGCTGAACACCTGCGTCTAGTTTTGGAGACCCTCCGAGAGCACCAGCTGTATGCCAAGCTTAGCAAGTGTGAGTTTTGGCTCAGTAAAGTGGCATTTCTCGGACATGTTGTATCTGCCGGAGGAATTTCTGTTGACCCGAGAAGATCCAAGCCATTGTTGACTGGTTATCCCCAACCAGTGTGACTGAAATCCGAAGCTTTCTCGGACTGCCGGTTATTACCGCAAGTTCGTTGAAGGATTTTCCAGTATAGCCAAACCCATGACCCAACTGTTGAAGAAGGACAAGAAATTTGAATGGACTCAGAAGTGTGAAGATAGTTTCCAAGAATTGAAGAAGAGACTAACCTCAGCCCCAATTTTGATTATGCCAGACGTCACCCAGAGTTTCGACGTGTATTGCGATGCATCACGCCTCGGACTTGGTTGCGTTCTGATGCAAGAAGGCAAAGTTGTGTCGTACCTGTCCCGGCAGTTGCGACCGCATGAAGAGAATTACCCAACCCATGACCTGGAGTTAGCTGCTGTTGTTCTTGCTCTCAAAAGTGGCGTCCCTATCTTGCGGGACATCGCTGCGAGGTCTATACGGATCAAAAGCTTGAAGTATATTTTCACCCAGAAAGATTGAACCTGCGACAGAGGAGATGGATGGAATTAATCAAGGATTATGATATTGGAATCCATTATCACCCTGGAAAGGCTAATGTAGTTGCCGATGCCCTTAGTCGCAAACCTGCACCCTGAATGCCTGATCCAAGCCGAACAGCCAGCCTTGTTCAAAGAGTTCGAAGATTTGGACTAGAACTTGTTAGCCATGGTTATCTCGCCAATTTAGAGTTAACCCCAACCCTGATGGATCAAATCAAAGAAGCCCAAAAGGTCATGAAAGCATTGAAGGAATTAGGAAGAAGATTTCCCTCGGCAAAGCACCCGGTTTTACCGAAGATGCTGAAGGAGTGCTGAAATTCAATGACCGTATCTGTGTGCCCAATGTCACGGAACTTAAGGAGTTAATCCTGAAGGAGCCCATGAGACCCCTTATTCAATCCACCCCGGCGGAACCAAAATGTACCAAGACCTTCGAGAAAGATTTTGGTGGCATGGAATGAAGCGAGAGATTGGTTCTTTCGTAGCCAAGTGTGATATCTGTCAGCGAGTCAAGGCTGAACATCAGCGGCCCGCTGGATTGCTTCAACCTTTGAAAATTCCCGAGTGGAAGTGGGATGAGATTGGAATGGATTTTATTACCGGACTTCCAAGATCCAACCGAGGCCATGATTCAATCTGGGTCATCGTTGATCGATTGACCAAGGTTGCTCATTTTATACCTGTCAAGACCACTCACAATGGAGCCAGTTAGCAGACTTGTATATTTCCAGAATAGTAAGCCTGCATGGTGTGCCTAAGAAGATTGTATCTGATAGAGGCACGCAATTCACCTCAAGATTCTGGAAATCCCTTCATGAAGCCCTCGGAACCAAGTTAGCATTTAGCACAGCTTATCATCCCCAGACCGATGGCCAAACTGAGCGAGTGAACCAGATATTGGAGGACATGCTTCGCGCATGTGTTCTATCCTATGGTTCCAAGTGGGAAGATTGTCTTCCGTTTGCAGAGTTCTCGTACAACAATAGTTATCAGTCCAGTCTGCAAATGGCCCCTTTTGAAGCCCTTTACGGCAAGAAGTGTCGTACACCCCTGAATTGGTCCGATACCGGAGAAGGCAAATTGTTTGGACCAGATACCCTCCGTGAAGCTGAAGAGCAAGTTCAGCTTATTCGTGAACGCCTCAAAACTGCCCAATCCCGTCAGAAGAGTTACGCTGACACCAAGCGCCGTGACCTCACTTTCAGTGTCGGAGATTATGTTTATCTCCGAGTGACACCCCTAAAGGAATGCAACGTTTCCATGTCAAGGAAAATTAGCGCCAAGGTATATTGGACCCTTCAAGATCTTGCTCGTCGAGGAGAAGTATCCTATCAGCTGGAATTGCCACCGGAGTTAGGAGATTATCATGATGTCTTCCACATTTCCTTGCTCCGGAAGTGTCTTGAAGTTCCTGACCAGCCTGATGTTTTCAAAAACATCGACCACCTCTCCATCGACCTGAACCAAGACCTGACTTATCGCGAGAGACCCCTCAAGATTCTCGAAGAGATGTTCGTGTTACCCGAAGACGTGCGATCAAGTTCTACAAAGTCCAGTGGACTAACCACTCTGAAGAAGAAGCAACTTGGGAACGCGAAGATTTCTTAAGCGAATTCCCAGACCTCTTTAATACCCAGGCTAGCAAATCTCGGGACGAGATTTATTTTAAGGGGGAAGGATTGTAACATCCCAAAAATTAATATAGTATTATTATTCCAAAAATGAGAGCCAACAAAAACTTTTGCTAAATTATATGTGTTGATCTCATATTGTTGCTTGTGTTATTTATTTCTTGCTAATTGTGTGTTGCTTGCTCTAAATAAAAACATGAAGAAAGAAAAGAAATAAAATAAAAAGCAAAGCAATAAAAATAGTGTGACAAGTGTCACACAAAATTCTCCAAGTGAGAAATTAATTCCTTTCAAAATAAAATTCAGGGAGTGATGTTTAATCACTCTCAATTTTATTCCTATACTTTTCCCTCTCCAAATATATTTTCAAAATTCTAAATTTAAAATTCCAAAAACCTTTCTTTATCTTTTTAAATCACAAAGTGTGTGGTGCAAAACTTGTCAATTAAATTGCACCACAGCACCACAAACCTACATTTGAATATGTGAAACAAATTATGAAAATAAATTTCAGAAATTCAAATTCAAATTTGGTTCAATCATTTCATCGAACACCTTGCACCCATGCACTGTGTTCTTCCCCAATTCATCCAAACCCGAAATCAAATTGATCGAATTCGTATGTTATTTGTCGAATTGATGCCTGCACTCGATCCCTCTGGCTTCGCCGACCTCGCCGCGCTCAAGAAAGCGAAGAGGGGAGGTTGGCGTCGAGGAGAAGCTTCGGAGGGGACACGCTCCGGCGAGCACGCGCCATGTCGCGCAAGTGGCCGTGGCGTGGCGACGCCGCGTTGCTCAGCTCCGTGCCCCCCTCTCTCCCTCACCTCGCTGCCCCCTCTATGGCCACACCGCAGCCCGCAGGAACCCGCCCCCGCCGGAGTGACGCCGTGTGCAGTGCGCGCCGCGCACCGCCCGAGCGTTCCCTGGCCGTCCCACTCGCGAGCTCGCTCCGCTCATCGACACGCACTCGACCTTGCTCCCTGCCACTCCCACATCGTAGCCGCACCTCCACCGCCCCTACGGCGAGAGCACGTCGCCCCTGGTGCTGGACCCGTGCTCGCCGTTAAATACCCCACCGCGCGCCCGAACTCTCCACACCCCGCACCACTGCCTCCACCCCTCTCCACTCCTCAGTGCACCGCCAGGAGGGCGGAGCCACTCCCTCGAAGCTCCAGCTGCCCGTGAGCTTCCTCGACGCTCCGCCGCATCCGAAGGTGGACGACGACACGGCCGTGCCGTGCTGCTGCCCCATTTCCCTCTCTGACCCCTCCACCTTGCTCTCCATCATCGCCGCGCTCACCCGAGCCCTTTTCTCCGTTGTTTCGTGCACAGGCGCGCCGTAGAAGCTTCGCCGGAGTTCGTGCCCGTGGCCGTGGAAGTTCGAGACCTCGCCGCCGTCGACTGGAGCCTCCCCAGCAAGTACAACTCGCACCGCCGCCTTCCTCGAGCCTCCGCCATTCTCCAGCACCTTCCCCGCGTCTTCCCGAGCCCCCTAGGTGAGGATCCATCCACCACCGTGCCGCCGGCGCGGCGGCGCCACCAGAATAAGGTCGCCGCTGATGTCTTTAAATCTGGACCGTTGGATCTAGATCCAACGGTGACTTACCTCTTCGTTAGGTGTTAGGCTGACGGGCTGGCCCCACCCGTCAGCGTTTTATTAATTTTCCCGTGTGCACTGAGTCACTGACAGAAGGGCCCCTCCTGTCATACTTTTCAACATTATCCAGAGCAGTTAGATTTTCGAATTTAGTTTTCTCTGTGAATTCAGTACTGGACCATTTTAGAAATTCGATATCTCGAGATTTAGGAATCCAAATAAATCAAACTCAATTTTTATGGAAAGCTTATGAAATTGTTTAACTAACCCATGTGGTCTCATGTCATTTAAATAAATATTTAAAAATTATTATTAAAAATACTACAGAAGGTTTAAATTCTAAACTTGTTTGTTTCTGATACTCTGCTAGTCCAAATAATTCCAAACCAATTTTGCTAGCTTAGTACTGCCATGTATTAGCTTCCCTAATTTTGGTAGAATTATTTGTGCATTATTAATTGTTTAGTATGAAGATGAAATTTGAACCCCTTCTGCACTCAAACATTTAAATATGTTTATTGGTTAACCCAAATAACTTAGGACCAATTTTGTTAGATCACATTTAGTCATGTTTAGTCACCCCTACAAGGATTTAATTTTAGATCAACAGAGGTTATTTGGTAGCCAAAACTTGTTTATTAAGTCAATGGATTCAAACATTTGTGTAGGGAGTTTGGTAACTCTAATAGATCCAAACTAAATTGGGTTGTCTTCTACCACCAGTAGCTTTTGGTAGAATTTTAGTTTCCATTTTTGTGACCAACAGAACTCAAGTTGTGCAATTAAACATGTTCCACAAGTTTCTAACATAATTTTGAATATAAATAAATGATGTTTAATTCAATTATTTTGAAACCAAATTGTATGGTTTGATGTGTGCAGTAGCTATTTGTGATGTTTATGATTGAATTGTTGTGATGCTTGCTTGAGTAGTTTAGTAATTGTTTGCATTGCTTGTTTGACGTTTAGACGAGAACGTTGCCGAAATCTACGAGGAGGGGGAATACCTTGATCAGCAGCACAAGAACCTGAGAACTTTGCCGAGCAAGGCAAGCTACTTCACTGAGCTTGCATTTACATACATCTATTTTGTCACATGAGTTATTCAAAAGTATCAATGATTTTGAAAACCTTTTACAAGTACATGAAAACTATTTTGCCACCTATGTAGAAGTATGAGATAGTTGATATAAAATTATAGGATGGGAAAATAAATGTTGTTTATTCAAAACTCCTTTGAAATACTTGTGTGGTTATGGAATACCGAGATGTCGGTGTTGAAGTGGAGAAATGGAAAAATGGGAATGTTTATGAAAAATGCACAGTGTCCTAGTACTATGACAACCAATCTTAATATGTGCGACCACATTTACCCCCATATGGGAACGGGGCTTAGTCATATAATTTGCTCTTATTAGTATGGGATACCTCATCGACGGAGATGACTCCGTTATGCATGAGGGGATGGTTTGAAGAACTCCCCTGACCTGGGTCCTCGCTCAAACTCTATGGAAAGATAAGGAGGAGGATTGAAGACTTCATAAATGTGATCGCCAGGAAAAACATATGAGTCCTCACACTTAGGGTTGCCGACGGGGACCGGACTGAGTGTCGATGGGAATTATCATATGGGTAGGATCCTATACTAGCATGAGCAAAGGAGAGGCTAGGGTCGGTGGCTCAACTTCGCATACACCTTGTATGGCGGGACATGGCTGACATGATGAGTTACCGGATGGATGTGGGATAAAAGCGTGCTACCTCTGCAGAGGGTCAAAACTATTCGAATAGCCGAGTCCTCGGATATGGACAATTGGGAGGCTGTCCTAAGATCATGTGCAAGTTTTTGGAAAAGCTTTTAAGTTTAAAAGAAATGAAAATGGTGATGGTGTTGTACAACTATACCAAATGGAGTGGTATGAGTTGTTGGAATAAATGGATCATGGTGAGCCATGGTCATGAAAAGGAGGAGTTTTTGGAGAAACAAATGAGATGGTGACTTCCTTTAAAGATAGTTATAAAACCCTTCTTACCTTTTTCAATAAAGATATAGAGATGTTTTAAATAAAGAAAAGCTGTAAGTTAAAATAAGACTAGCGCATACTCATGTTGGGGTAGTTTGCGAGTACATTCAAATGTACTCATATTGGTTTTGTCCCTGGTTATTGTCCTAGCCAGACTATGAGGGGAGCACTACGCCGAACAGGAGTATGGTGACTTCTACGCAAACTAAGGATCTCCACAAGTCAGCTGCCTGTCGGGTCGTCATCGCTAGAATATGATGTCTACTACGCCGTAGCTTCCGCTGATATTTTGCTTTGGCCCATGAAGGCGCCTATGTAAGACTTGGTCTAAAAGACCATTTATGTAAGACTTCTTATTCGGTATTGTAATGGATGTAAACTTTGGTATCCAATTCGGATTATGTGCAATGACAGACTGATCACGGTATCGTTGTGTTAAGCATAATCGGGTATTTCGGACAGCTAGTCCGGGGTCCCCACACAATTCTTAACCAAAGATTTCATTCTTTCCCAAGCTTGAGCAACATGTTCATTATCAAGTTGTTTAAAATTCATAATGCTACTTCTCAAGGATATAATCTTAGCAGGAGGATAATATTTCCCTATGAAAGCATCTTTGCATTTTGTCCAAGAATCAATACTATTTCTAGGCAAAGAAAGCAACCATTCTTTAGTTCTTCCTCTCAAGGAGAAAGGAAAAAGTTTCAGTTTTATAATATCCCCATCCATATCCTTATACTTTTGCATTTCACAAAGTTCAACAAAGTTATTAAGGTGGACAGCAGCATCATCAGTACTAACACCAGAAAATTGCTCTTTCATAACAAGATTTAATAGAGCAGGTTTAATTTCATAAAATTCTGCTTTAGAAGCAGGTGGAGCACTAGGAGTGCATATGAAATCATAGTTGTTTGTGCTAGTGAAGTCACACAACTTAGTGTTCTCAGGAGTACTCATTTTGAAAAACAAAATCAAACCGAATTAAACAAGTAACTAATTTTTTTGTGTTTTTGATAAAGAGAGCAAACAATACTAAATAAAAATAAACTAAGCATGACAAATAACAAAGTAAAGAGATTGGGTGTGAGAGACTCCCCTTGCAGAAGCAATTTGGTTTTCCCCGGCAACGACGCCAGAAAACGTGTTGCTAGCTCTAAGTTGACGAGGGAATATTTCCCCGGCAACAGTGCCAGAAACAATGCTTGTACGTCACACGTCAGTTGGGAACCCCAAGAGGAAGGTATGATGAGTGCAGCGGCAAGTTTTCCCTCAGTATGAAACCAAGGTTTAATCGAACCAGTAGGAAAACGAGGTTTGCTTCGAAGGTGTTGGTGAAGGAGTGTAGTGCGGCGCAACACCAGGGATTCCGGTGCCAACGTGGAACCTGCACAACACAATCAAATTACTTTGCCCCAACTTAACAGTGAGGTTGTCAATCTCACCGGCTTGCTGAAAACAAATGGTTAAACGTATCGAAGGGTTAAACAAAGGGTTCAAACGCTGGCCCCACCCATGAGCGTTTTATTAACTTTCCCGCGTGCACTGAGTCACTGACAGAAGGGCCCCACCTGTCATACTTTTCAACATTATCCAGAGCAGTTAGATTTTCGAATTTAGTTTTCTCTGTGAATTCAGTACTTGACCCATTTTAGAAATTCGATATCTCGAGATTTAGGAATCCAAATAAATCAAACTCAATTTTTCTGGAAAGCTTATGAAATTTTTTAACTAACCCAAGTGGTGTCATGTCATTTAAATAAATATTTAAAAATTATTATTAAAAATACTACAGAAGGTTTAAATTCTAAACTTGTTTGTTTCTGATACTCTGCTAGTCTAAATAATTCCAAACCAATTTTGTATTAGCTTCCCTAATTTTGGTAGAATTATTTGTGCATTATTAATTGTTTAGTATGAAGATGAAGTTTGAACCCCCTTCTGCACTCAAACATTTAAATATGTTTATTGGTTAACCCAAATAACTTAGGACCAATTTTGTTAGATCACATTTAGTCATGTTTACTCACCCCTACAAGGATTTAATTTTAGGATCAACAGAGGTTATTTGGTAGCCAATTTTTTTTATTAAGTCAATGGATTCAAACATTTGTGTAGCGAGTTTGGTAACTCCAATATATCCAAACTAAATTGGGTTGTCTTCTACACATCAGTAGCTTTTGGTAGAATTTTAGTTTGTATTTTTGTGACCAACAAAACTCAAGTTGTGCAATTAAACATGTTCCACAAGTTTCTGCCATAATTTTGAACATAAATAAATGATGTTTAATTCAATTATTTTTGAAACCAAATTGTATGGTTTGATGTGTGCAGTAGCTATTTGTGATGTTTATGATTGAATTGTTGTGATGCTTGCTTGAGTAGTTTAGTAATTGTTTGCATTGCTTGTTTGACGTTTAGATGAGAACGTTGCCGAAGTCTACGAGGAGGGGGAATACCTTGATCAGCAGGCACAAGAACCTGAGAACTTTACCGAGCAAGGCAAGCTACTTCACTGAGCTTGCATTTACATACATCTATTTTGTCACATGAGTTATTCAAAAGTATCAATGATTTTGAAAACCCTTTTACAAGTACATGAAAACTATTTTGCCACCTATGTAGAAGTATGAGATAGTTGATATAAAATTATAGGATGGGAAAATAAATGTTGTTTATTCAAAACTCCTTTGAAATACTTGTGTGGTTATGGAATACCGAGATGTCGGTGTTGAAGTGGAGAAATGGAAAATGGGAATGTTTATGAAAAATGCACAGTGTCCTAGTACTATGACAACCAATCTTAATCTGTGCGGCCACATTTACCCCCATATGGGAACGGGGCTTAGTCATATAATTTGCTCTTATTAGTATGGGATACCTCATCGACGGAGATGACTCCATTATGCATGAGGGGATGGTTTGGAGAACTCCCCTGACCTGGGTCCTCGCTCAAACTCTATGGAAAGATAAGGAGGAGGATTGAAGACTTCATAAATGTGGTCGCCGGGAAAAACATATGAGTCCTCACACTTAGGGTTGCCGACGGGGACCGGACTGAGTGTCGATGGGAATTATCATATGGGTAGGATCCTATACTAGCATGAGCAAAGGAGAGGCTAGGGTCGGTGGCTCAACTTCGCATACACCTTGTATGGCGGGACGTGGCTGACACGATGAGTTACAGGATGGATGTGGGATAAAAGCGTGCTACCTCTGTAGAGGGTCAAAACTATTCGAATAGCCGAGTCCTCGGATATGGAGAATTGGGAGGCTGTCCTAAGATCATGTGCAAGTTTTTGGAAAAGCTTTTAAGTTTAAAAGAAATGAAAATGGTGATGGTGTTGTACAACTATACCAAATGGAGTGGTATGAGTTGTTGGAATAAATGGACCATGGTGAGCCATGGTCATGAAAAGGAGGAGTTTTTGGTGAAACAAATGAGATGGTGACTTCCATTAAAGATAGTTATAAAACCCTTCTTCCCTTTTTCAATAAAGATATAGAGATGTTTTAAATAAAGAAAAGCTGTAAGTTAAAATAAGACTAGTGCATACTCATGTTGGGGTAGTTTGCGAGTACATTCAAATGTACTCATATTGGTTTCGTCCCTGGCTATTGTCCAGCCAGACTACGAGGGGGAGCACTACGCCGAGCAGGAGTATGGTGACTTCTATGCAAACTAAGGATCTCCACAAGTCAGCTGCCTGTCGGGTCATCATCGCTAGAATATGATGTCTACTACGCCGTAGCTTCCGCTGATATTTTGGTTTGGCCCATGAAGGCACCTATGTAAGACTTGGTCTAAAAGACCATTTATGTAAGACTTCTTATTCGGTATTGTAATGGATGTAAACTTTGGTATCCAATTCGGATTATGTGCAACGACAGACTGATCACGGGATCGTTGTGTTAAGCATAATCGGGTATTTCGGACAGCTAGTCCGGGGTCCCCACACAATTCTTAACCAAAGATTGCATTCTTTCCCAAGCTCGAGCAACATGTTCATTATCAAGTTGTTTAAAATTCATAATGCAACTTCTCAAGGATATAATCTTAGCAGGAGGATAATATTTCCCTATGAAAGCATCTTTGCATTTTGTCCAAGAATCAATACTATTTCTAGGCAAAGAAAGCTACCATTCTTTAGCTCTTCCTCTCAAGGAGAAAGGAAAAAGTTTCAGTTTTATAATATCCCCATCCATATCCTTATACTTTTGCATTTCACAAAGTTCAACAAAGTTATTAAGGTGGGCAGCAGCATCATCAGTACTAACACCAGAAAATTGCTCTTTCATAACAAGATTTAATAGAGCAGGTTTAATTTCATAAAATTCTGCTTTAGAAGCAGGTGGAGCAATAGGAGTGCATATGAAATCATAGTTGTTTGTGCTAGTGAAGTCACACAACTTAGTGTTCTCAGGAGTACTCATTTTGAAAAACAAAATCAAACCGAATTAAACAAGTAACTAATTTTTTTGTGTTTTTGATAAAGAGAGCAAACAATACTAAATAAAAATAAACTAAGCATCACAAATAACAAAGTAAAGAGATTGGGTGTGAGAGACTCCCCTTGCAGAAGCAATTCGGTTTTCCCCGGCAACGGCGCCAGAAAACGTGTTGCTAGCTCTAAGTTGACGAGGGAATATTTCCCCGGCAACAGTGCCAGAAACAATGCTTGTACGTCACACGTCAGTTGGGAACCCCAAGAGGAAGGTATGATGAGTGCAGCGGCAAGTTTTCCCTCGGTATGAAACCAAGGTTTAATCGAACCAGTAGGAAAACGAGGTTTGCTTCAAAGGTGTTGGTGAAGGAGTGTAGTGCGGCGCAACACCAGGGATTCCGGTGCCAACGTGGAACCTGCACAACACAATCAAATTACTTTGCCCCAACTTAACAGTGAGGTTGTCAATCTCACCGGCTTGCTGAAAACAAAGGGTTAAACGTATCAAATGGAAAATGATGTTTGTTTGCATAAAACAGTAGAGAACAATGATTGCAGTAGATTGTATTTCAGATGTAAAAGAATGGACCGGGGTCCACAGTTCACTAGTGGTGTCTCTCCAATAAGATAACAAACATGCTGGGTAAACAAATTACAGTTGGGCAATTGACAATTGATAAGTGCATATAACATGCATGTGTGAGCTGTGGTATCTACTATGAGATTTATTTGGGCATTACGACAAAGTACATAGACCGCTATCCAGCATGCATCTATGCCTAAATAGTCCACTTTCCGGTTAACATCCGTACCCCTTCCAGTATTAAGTTGCAAGCAACAGACAATTGCATTAAGTAATGTGCGTAATGTAAACAATACATTCATCCTTGAATAAAGCATTGATGTTTTACCCCTAGTGGCAACAACACATCTACAACCTTAGAACTTGCTGTCACTATCCCAGGTTAAATAGAGGTTGAACCCAACTATCATGCATAAATCCCCATCTTGGAGTCACAAGTATTCACTTGGCCAAGGCTTCAACAAGTAACGGAGAGCATGCAAGATCACAAATAACATAGACATGACAATATAATATTCAGCTCCACCTAGGTATCAATATAAGTCAGATCCCAGCAAACACAACATGTAGCATTACAATAAGATGATCTTGATCATGATAGGCAGCTCACAAGATCTAAACATGATGGCACAAGTGGAGAAGACAACCATCTAACTACTGCTATGGACCCATAGTCCAAGGATGAACTACTCATGCATCACTCCGGAGGCGGGCATGGCGATGTAGAGCCCTCCGGTGATGATTCCCCTCTCCGGCAGGGTGCCGGGAAGAGCTTCAGAACCCCCGAGTTAGGGTTGACGACGGCGGCGGCAGCGAATATGTTCTGGATGAAAGGCTCGGTGCTTTAGGGTTTTCACGCCTTGGGGAATAAATAGGCGAAGGGGCGATGTCGGCGGACCCCCGAGGGGCCCAAACCACAGGCTGGCGCGGTGGGGCCCACTGCCGCGCCGCCAGGTGGTTTGGCCACCTCGTGGCTCCCCTTCGTCTCTCCTTCGGACTCCGTGTACGTGCTGAAAAAATAGGGACTTGGCCTTTTGTTTCGTGCAATTCCGAGAATATTTCCAGAAGTAACTTTCTGAAACCAAAAACAGCAGAAAACAGGGAACTGGCACTGTGGCATCTTGTTAATAGGTTAGTCCCAGAAAATGCATAAAATTGATATGAAGTGTATATAAAACATGTAGCAAATGGTATAATATAAGCATGGAACAGCAGAAATTATGAATACGTTGGAGACGTATCAGTAAACAAAAGAGAAGAGGGATGATCTACCTTGCTGGTAGAGATAACATCCTTCATGGGAGCCGCTCTTGAAAGTCTGGTTGACAACGGGGTTAGAGTGCCCACTACCATTCGTTGACAACAACAAACACCTCTCAAATACTTATTTTGTGCTCTCTATATGCTTTTGAAAACTTAAAAAGCTCTAGCACATGATTTAATCCCTGCTTCCCTCTGCGAAGGGCCTATCTTTTAATTTATGTTGAGTCAGTTTACCTACTCCTTTCTATCTTAGAAGCAAACACTTGTGTCAACTTTGTGTGCATTGATTCTTACATGTTTACTTATTGCACTTGTTATATTGCTTTATGTTGAAAACTATCCATGAGATATACATGTTACAAGTTGAAAGCAATTGCTGAAACTTAATCATCCTTTGTGTTGCTTCAATGCCTTTTACTTTGAATCTATTGCTTTATGAGTTACCTCTTATGCAAAACTTTTTGATGCTTGTCTTGAAAGTACTATTCATGAAAACTTTTGCTTATATGATTCATTGTTTACTCTTTATCTATTTGTTAGCAAACTATAGACCATTGCTTTGAGTCACTTCATTCATGACATGAGCCTTGCAATATATTGATCAAGATTGTGTGAAAGCAAGTCTCCTCAGAAATTATTTGTTGTTATCGTTTTACCTACTCGAGGACGAGTAGAACTAAGCTTGGGGATGCTTGATACGTCTCCAACGTATCCATAATTTCTGCTGTTCCATGCTTATATTATACCATTTGCTACATGTTTTATATACACTTCATATCACTTTTATGCATTTTCTGGGACTAACCTATTAACAAGATGCCACAGTGCCAGTTCCCTGTTTTCTGCTGTTTTTGGTTTCAGAAAGTTACTTCTCGAAATATTCTCGGAATTGCACGAAACAAAAGGCCAAGTCCCTATTTTTCCAGCATGTACACGGAGTCCGAAGGAGAGACGAAGGGGAGCCACGAGGTGGCCAAACCACCTGGCGGCGCGGCAGTGGGCCCCACCGCGCCGCCAGGTGGTTTGGGCCCCTCAGGGGTCCGCCGACATCGCCCCTTCGCCTATTTATTCCCCGAGACGTGAAAACCCTAAGGCACCGAGCCTTTCATCCAGAACATATTCGCTGCCGCCACCGTCGTCAACCCTAACTCGGGGGATTCTGAATCTCTTCCCGGCACCCTGCCGGAGAGGGGAATCATCACCGGAGGGCTCTACATCGCCATGCCCGCCTCCGGAGTGATGCGTGAGTAGTTCATCCTTGGACTATGGGTCCATAGCAGTAGCTAGATGGTTGTCTTCTCCACTTGTGCCATCATGTTTAGATCTTGTGAGCTGCCTATCATGATCAAGATCATCTTATTGTAATGCTACATGTTGTGTTTGCTGGGATCTGACTTATATTGATACCTATGTGGAGCTGAATATTATATTATCATGTCTATGTCATTTGTGATCTTGCATGCTCTCCGTTACTTGTTGAAGCCTTGGCCAAGTGAATACTTGTGACTCCAAGAGGGGGTATTTATGCATGATAGTTGGGTTCAACCTCTATTTAACCTGGGATAGTGACAGCAAGTTCTAAGATTGTAGATATGTTGTTGCCACTAGGGGTAAAACAGCAATGCTTTATTCAAGGATGAATGTATTGTTTACATTACGCACATTACTTAATGCAATTGTCTGTTGCTTGCAACTTAATACTGGAAGGGATACGGATGTTAACCGGAAAGTGGACTATTTAGGCATAGATGCATGCTGGATAGCGGTCTATGTACTTTGTCGTAATGCCCAAATGAATCTCATAGTAGACACCACAGCTCACACATGCATGTTATATGCACTTATCAATTGTCAATTGCCCAACTGTAATTTGTTTACCCAGCATGTTTGTTATCTTATTGGAGAGACACCACTAGTGAACTGTGGACCCCGGTCCATTCTTTTACATCTGAAATACAATCTACTGCAATCATTGTTCTCTACTGTTTTATGCAAACAAACATCATTTTCCATTTGATACGTTTAACCCTTTGTTTTCAGCAAGCCGGTGAGATTGACAACCTCACTGTCAAGTTGGGGCAAAGTAATTTGATTGTGTTGTGCAGGTTCCACGTTGGCACCGGAATCCCTGGTGTTGCGCCGCACTACACTCCTTCACCAACACCTTCGAAGCAAACCTCGTTTTCCTACTGGTTCGATAAACCTTGGTTTCATACTGAGGGAAGACTTGCTGCTGCACTCATCATACCTTCCTCTTGGGGTTCCCAACTGACGTGTGACGTACAAGCATTGTTTCGGTGCTGTTGCCGGGGAGATATTCCCTCGTCAACTTAGCACTAGCACATTACCACAATAAACAACCAAAAACTTCCTTTCAGACTAACTATAAAGCAACCAGTTCAGTATTTCCACTCATCTTATGCAAGCAGAAAATTAAAATCAGAAATAGTGGGGGTAAACCAATCCATCGCCCAAATCTGTCACCTACATCTAGCTGCAACAAATAGAACCACTAGTGTGTCTGCATAATTTCTCTGCTGCTGCTAACCTAACCCTAACCGTAGCCATAGCCAAAACTATCCCTAACCCTAGCCGTAGCCAAAACCTAAACGAACCCTAACCGTAGCCAAGAATCTCTGCTTGATGCTTACCTTGGTCGATGGAGGGGGTGCAGCGGAGGCCGGAGTAGAGGAGGCCGAGGGTGCCGGAGCTGGAGCCGCGTCGAGCCGGAGCAGAAGAGGCCGAGGGTGGTGGCGGCGGGGGTGGCAGCGGCGATAGATCGAGGGTGCCCAGGAGTGGTGGCGGCGGGGAGTGGTGGCAGCGGACCGGGAGATCAGGTGGTGGCGGCAGCAGATGGAGCGGGCGGTGGGGTGGCGCCGGTGAGAGTGGCGGCAGCGGCGGCGAACAGCGGTGTGGTGTGGGAGCGCGCAGGGGAGGGAAAGGAATTGGGGATTTTTGGGGTTTCCGGAGCCAAATTTTCATTAAGTCACCGTCGTTTCTTTGCCGAGTAGACTTCTTTGCCGAGTGTCCTACTCGGCAAAGACCATTTTATTCATTTTTTGTTATTATCATATAATATGGTATATAATATAACTTTAAAAAAATGCGGAAGCACTACCTAAATTATCCTATTCTAATTATTCTAACTATATTATCCAGTGATGGTAACCATGCGCAAGCACTACCTAAATTAACCATGCCCCTTTTAGAACCACGTCGGATCGAAGTTGCCTACCTTCTCCAGTGGCCACTCTGACCGGCAAATTGGCAAATCATCGCGTGGTCGTGAGACGGCAAATCGGCCTTCGATCCAAACAGCGGCAAGACGTCTCTGATGATCTGCAACCGTCCGAACAAGTGTTGGAGATGTTGCTAATCATCAGAGATCCTTACCGCTGCTTGGATCCGACCGAGGGGAGGGTTCACCTTCAGCCTCCGCTCTAGGAACTTCTGCCTCTCAGAAATCTTGCTCTCTGCTACCCGTGTACTGCCAATGATGGATGTGAAGTGTACTCCTGCCTCTCTTATAGACCCGCCTCTCCGAGTGACTCCCTCCACCTAGCCAATCAGGAACAAGTACGCGGATCGTGTGTTTCCTTCGAGAGCTTGGGAGCCGTTGGATCAAGCGAATGACTCCCATCAGCTAGCCAATCAGGAACAAGTACGCGGATCGTGTGTTTCCTTTGAGAGCTTGGGAGCCGTTGGATCAAGCGAATGACTCCCATCAGCTAGCCAATCAGGAACAAGTACGCGGATCGTGTGTTTCCTTTGAGAGCTTGGGAGCCGTTGCATCAAGCGAGTAACTCCCTTCGGCTAGCCAATCATGAACAAGTACGCGGATCGTGTGTTTCCTTCGAGAGCTTGGGAGCCGTTGGATCAAGCGAATGACTCCCTTCGGCTATCCAATCAGGAACAAGTACGCGGATCGTGTGTTTCCTTCGAAAGCTTGGGAGCCGTTGGATCAAGCGAGTGACTCCCTTCGGCTAGCCAATCAGGAACAAATACGCGGATCGTGTGTTTCCTTCGAGAGCTTGGGAGCCATTGGATCAAGCGAATGACTCCCTTCGGCTAGCCAATCAGGAACAAGTACGCGGATCGTGTGTTTCCTTCGAGAGCTTAGGAGCCGTTGGATCAAGCGAGTGACTCCATTCGGCTAGCTAATCAGGAACAAGTACGCGGATCGTGTGTTTCCTTCGAGAGCTTGGGAGCCGTTGGATCAAGCGAATGACTCCCTTCGGCTAGCCAATCAGGAACAAGTACGCGGATCGTGTGTTTCCTTCGAGAGCTTGGGAGCCGTTGGATCAAGCGAATGACTCCCTTCGGCTAGCCAATCTGGAACAAGTATGCGGATCGTGTGTTTCCTTCGAGAGCTTGGGAGCCGTTGGATCAGGCAATTGTAGTTTGTGTGTTTCCTTCGCCGGAGTGCGGTAGTAAAATAATTGATATTAATAAATAAATAAGTATAAATATAAAATAAGATAATAATTAGGCATTTGGCCGTCGGGTAGCTCCGAGGACTTTTATGTTTGGTTGTGCTAGGTTAGGTCATATGATTCCATCCGTTGCACGCGATATGGGAGTTTCCACCTAGAAGACCAGAACCTTCGAGAGATATCAGTGCGGTGTGTGAAGCCGGTCACACCTCGGAGTCTCAAGATGTCTCTAACGACCTCCCACCACACTCTAATGCATATTATGTGACACTACCTAGGTTTTGGTGTGGTTCCGACACCTCGAAGAAACCGCTTCCGTCGAACCCCCCAGATTTGACCGCAAGTCAACCGTGTCGTCTACCCCTTCCACGGGCGTCGAAAGGGGGTAGCTCCGAGGACTTTTATACTTGGTTGTGCTAGGTTAGGTCATATGAACATTTGGAACCCAGTTTGGCCCCATGGTTTCACATGATTCCATCCGTTGCACGCGATATGGGAGTTTCCACCTAGAAGACCAGAACCTTCGAGGGAGATAAGTGTGGTGTGTGAAGCCGGTCACACCTCGGAGTCTCAAGATGTCTCTAACAACCTCCCACCACACTCTAATGCATATTATGTGACACCACCTAGGTTTTGGTGTGGTTCCGACACCCCGAAGAAACTGGCGCCAAAACAGCACACGTCGGAGAGACGGAAGAGCGGGAATAATGTAAACTTCGCCGAGAAGGTTTCTCGGTGAAGTACAGCTCTCGGCGAAGAGTTGCCGCGTACTGAATTTATTTTGCCGCCCACCTTGTTTGCCGAGAGGAAGGCTCGGCGAGCAGCCACACCCGGCGAAGAAATGGCGCGGAACGAATTTTTCTTTCCTACCCATGTCTTTGCCGAGTGCCGGCCACCGACACACCGGGCAAAGAGAATTTATTCTCGCGCCATTTTCATCGCCGAGTGCCGCCCAACGATGCTCCCGGTGAACATCTGACGGAAATGGCGGCAAATGTCAAAACTTTCGCGCGCACAATTTTCCGAGCGCGGCTCTCGGCGAAGAAAAGAAGGCAACATTTTTTTTCCCTGTCGCCTCTTTGCCGGGTGCGAAACTCGGCGAAATTCACGCATTGCCGCAGGAAGGTGGGTCCCAATGTCAGGCGCCACGTTGTCAGCCGTTTCGCCGAGATCGGCGTGTTGCCGAGTGTTTTTGCGGTCTTTGCCGAGAGTATTTGCACTTCGACATGGAGGCCCCGTCCAGTTACTACGACGACCTCGCCAGGAACCTGACGTCGCTCTACAACGGCGCTGGCAACAACGAGAAGAAGTACATGCTCACCGCAGCACCGCAGTGCCCGTTCCCGGACGCGTCCCTTGCGGTCACACTCAGCACGGGGATGTTCGAGTTCGACCACGTGTGGGTGCAGTTCTACAACAACCCGCCGTGCTAGTTCGCGGCCGGGGACCCGAGCGCGCTGCGAAGCGCCTGGCTGCAGTCAGTATTGACCTGAACGACCACGATCACGGAGCCGGCAACGGCCGCCGGGACGCTCGCCGGCACCGGCAGACTCTGTTAGCCGCGTCCTGGTAGCCGCAGCAGGCCATCATTGCTAACAGCACGCCCGCGATCACCCATGCGGAGGCGATGCAAGCCACCATCAAGCTGTGGCCCGGCTAAAACTGGTGCCGCCGTTCGGCCCTGTCACCGCACCGCCGTCTGCATTCACTTATACGTACTCGATCGACTGTAGGGCCGGCGCCGAAGTTGAATCACTCGATCCATTGCTGGTTGCTCCGTGTTCTCGTCGTCCTTGTCGGTCGAGGGTCTTGCGTCCTTTCTATTGCCTTCGGCCACCCATTGGCGCGTGCTCTGAGCGGATTCGTGTCAAATCAGAGCTCAAGTTGGATACTTGGATTTGCTGGCAGGCGGCGGCTCGTGTAGGATAAGGACGTGCTTTGCAATGGACCATAGAAAACTTGGTTGGTCTCGGACTGGGCCGGCCATGCCCAACGATCAATTGGAGACACCCACGGCACATACGAATACGCAACGAACACAGCGACCGAGCGAAGGCGACCGCACGAGGAACTTTTTTTTCCGACTTACGGGGTGGCACAGGTGGGTAATTATTTACAACTTTAGAGGCAAATTCAATGACCTACCAAATCAAACGGCGGAAGCCTTAGCGCTTTTATTATTAGGTATAGATTAACCAAACTAACCGCACAGTTTTTTGGCCGGGTGTACGCTCTTCGATCTCCCTCCCGGGTCGCCTCCCTCCAGGCGGCTCCGGAGGCGCCCACCTCCCCTCAACCCTAGCAGCCACCCACCGTCCCGGCCCCCTGCCGCCGCTGCTGCCGGCTCGGGCGGTGGTGGCGGCGCCCATCCCGTCGTAGACGGTGGGCAGTTGAGGTGCCCCGCGGCAGCGACCCACGGAGGTGGTGGGGAGCAAGTGGCGGGCACGGGGCGGCGCGGCCGGCGGCCGGCACCTGAAGCCCGGCAGAGTGACGGCGTGGAGGTGAGGGACGCCGCCGATTCAGGCCGCCTTGGTGGCGGATCGGATCGAGGTTGTCTCGGATCTCTTGGGCTTGATCTGGATTCTTTGGATCCGATCTGAGCCGGATGGATCCAGCCAGGGTCAGCGATGCGTTCGGCTGTGGCTCAGCCATGTCGGTGCTTAGCTGTGCGCTGGTTCTCTCTCTCTTGCCGTCGTTCCTGCTGGGAGTGGTCTCGCGGCGTCGGGGCCTGCGGGACTGAATAATAATGGCGGTGGTCCTAGTGTTCTTCTCGTGCCAAGATGAGATCTGCCGGATGCATATCCCCATCGATCTGGCTGGACGGTTGTGTTTCGGAAAGCTCCGCCGACGAACTTCATTGGGGACTCATGCCTGAAGATTGTTGGATCGGATGGTATTCGATCGTGTGCACCCATGTTTTGCTCTGACCGTTTGGTTTCAGAGGGTGCACTTCGAAGCTCTGCTGGCTGTTAATATCATGGAGCACGATTTCTCGTTCCATGGTGCTGGCGGAGAATGACATGGACGGCGAGATCTGAGGACTGACAATGGTGGTTTGAATTCTTGTGCGGTTGAGGAATTGGCTTGGTGTTTCATGACTTGGAGCAGCAGCATGTTAGTGGGGGTGACAACATACGTGAAGTCCAAAGTCCTACCTTTCAGGGTGAAAATCCAAGGTCTGACATTAATTGGTTGTGCCTGACAGTGGTCTTGCTGAAGACATTGTTGTGAGAGCGAGGATTATCTTCAGGGTGAAAACCCAAGGTCTGGCCTTAATTGGTTGTGTCTGGCACTGTTCTTCTTGAAGGCGTTGCTTTTGAAGAATTGGACATCAGGTGTTGTTTTGGTGGTGGTTGTGCGGCTGCTGCAAGGACTGTAACTCTTTAGCGGGACTTTTCTTTTTATTTCTTCTTCTTATTGTCTTTTGGCTGTGTGCATCCGTAATGGCTTCGGTTATTGCGTTGTTGCAGAGGCTGGGTGCATGTTGTATCTTCTCGATATTAATAAACACACTTTATCTAAAAAAAAAATCGGGAAAGGACTGAAAATGGGAACCTCGGGCAAGAATAAAGAATATGCTGCAAATAGCTAGCTACGGTTCTGAATAAGTGTTGTGCCTATACTAATAAAATTCAGAGAGTGGATTTGGTCTCCAGACTCCAGGGGGCGTGTTACCCCGAAGCATATGTCCGTCCTCTACTGTCGTCAAGATTGGCGGATGGCTGTTATAGGTGATATTTTTTGAGAACTCTGTTACAGGTGATTAGATTGTATGTTTATGAATACTGACGAATGAGCACCCTTGATACAGCTGCGCGCGTGTACCTAAGCCGGCCTATTAACGTATGGTAATATAGTGTAGCTGATAAGTGTTTTTCCTATAGACACGTATGCGTAGTGCGCTTTTTGCATCTAGCCACATCCTGGGCCAGATAGATTCTGTGCGGGGATTGGGTTCTTGCGCGCGGGAAGTTGGAAAATTTATGCGAAAGATCGGCTTCATAATCTTCTGCTGTTGGTCTTAGATGTTAGCCGCGTCACCAGCATGCGCTTTGTTTTCTCGAAGCAATCCGGCGGTGCTGCTGACGGATATCGCGAGCATGACTAAGATAAGTTGATGACGTCCGTGTCGGCCTTAGTGTAGAGGACGTGCTTGGCCTTCGTGTCGATGAGCAGATTGATGGTTTATGTAGGCAATGATGTGATGGTGGTGGCGGCTGTTGCAGTGGCACTAGATTACAGTTTGGAGGCTCGATATTCTCTCGACCGTTTCTTATATTTCTTGTACATGACGATATACTTGAAACATGCTTTCGTATATTATGTACATATATCTTCATGTTGTTATCTATTTGTCTGATTACTTTGAAAGAGCAAAACAAATGATATGTTTTTCGTCTTCAATTCTTTAGTTAGATCTTCTTACATGAATATTTTCATGAAATGCTAGAGGAAAGAAACTATTCATATCCAAAGGAAACGTCCTACCTACAGACTACAGTACTTTTAAATCTGTACCTTTTGGCTGTAATTTGGAACTGTTATTGTCTTTCGCCTTAAGTTATTTTTCTAAACAGAGGATCTACCTATGGATTTACTAAGACTTGGATCTTGTAGGAAATTTCTCTATTAAGCCCACTAGATTTAAATATAGTATTATTTGTAAGATATAATAATAACTATTTATTTCCTTCAATTATTTGGATCATTAGTGCCAAAAATTATTTAAAACATCATATGTTATTTTCTTTGAGCAGTCCAATATATACAATTGGTCGGCTTATCTATCTCTAATCACGAAAATAATCCTGCAAGCATAGGACAAGTTATGGTTATTTTAGTTTTCTTGCAAGACATCTAATATAACGTTCCTTATAAAACAGAAATTAGTTGTTGAAAATAACTACAACTCATTTAGAAACTCATATATTGTGGAACTATAATCTTTTTTTCTTGTGTTAAGTTTATAATTAACTTCTAAAACCAAATCAAACACAGCCCTTTAACATATGAGTCCAAATATATAAAAAGCACCTAATAAAAGTGAGGCAAGAGAATAATAGAGTAGTATGTAGCACCATAACTCAATATATTACTCGATGTCAATGTACAGGAAAATAGTATAATATGCAGTTCTCACTTGTCTTTATTGAACTCTCGGCCATTTACTACCATGTATACATATACATAGAGGCGGATCTACCTCCGGATACAACAACTGTAGCTTTATGCCTAAGGCTAGTTATAGTGGGGAGTAACATATACTTGTAGCATACATATTTTACGAGTTTGTGTTACTACCTCCATAGTGGGGAGTAACATATGTGTGGTGTCATGCAAAGCTTTATTAATTAGGTTGTAGACTCATATTGTTCTGAAGAGTCCCCTATTCTAATTTTTTTTTGTAAGCTCAAGTCATCCGGAATTTTGTTTATTTTAGTTTTCAGTTCTGCCAAGTGACCCTAAATTATGGCTTGATTTGTTGTAAAAACCCAAGAAAACTTGAACCAAATTTGACTTTGAATATGGCCTATGTCTCATCAATGTCTATTAACCAAACTAATCGCACAGTTTTTTGGCCGGGTGTAAGACCTTGTATCATTTTGACACTATGAGTAACTTTTTTTTTTGAGGTTTAAGGCGGTCGAATCCGCCGTCCGATTAGATAGAATAGAGTGTTATGTACAAAATTGTGAGCTAGGGAAAAATCACTCTACAAGCAAAAACAAAAAAACTAGTCTCCAGCATCTTGCGTGTGGGCGAAAGCCCGCAACGCCAACTCCTCCCACACCAGAGCCGCCACCTCCAAAGGCAAGATTGTCACATTATAGAAGGTCCACTGGTTCCTCTCTTTCCAGTCCGCCACATCGAGTGGAAGATGGTCTCATGAGCCGCTCTCCTAGCCTTGTGTGGAAAACCCACAAGTGCTCGCCATGACAACAACCAGCATCGATCAGCAACGCGCAGATCTCCCTTCCTAGCAGCAGCTCGACACCCCATCTTGTTGACGCAAACTTGAGCCCCACAGACACAAAAAGCACCTCCTCCCAACACTTGCAAGGAGGAGTGCCCAATCATCATAAGCTTCATCATCTAGCCACCCCCCGGCGGCATCTGCCGCTCCATCCTGGTCCCTGACTTCGTCGTCTTCTTCTTGGTCTTCTTCAAGGCGAGGACGAGGTCGTCGATGGCCGCCACCGCCTGGTCCGAGAAGGGCCGGTCCGAAACATCTAGCAAGTCCAAGAAGTCCTCTCGCCGGCGCCCCGAGGGGTGGGCCTCCTCAGGCAGCGAGCCGAGACGGCGCGCCACAGTCTCCCTGACCAACTGCTCGATGTTGGCGTCTTTCGGGTGCATCTTGGCGAGCCTACTGCTCCTCCACACAGACGGCGCCTCCACCTCCATCTCAGGGGCCAACGTCGTGGCCGGCGTGCCCAAAATGGTGGCAGCGAGCGGCACCGTGATCTGGGCGAGGAAGCTCGACAAGGGGCACTAAGGTGCACCCACCTCCACGTCCTGCTGCCCAGGGCCAGTCCGCACCGGCGAGGCGGTGTCCATCTCAAACTGCTGCCCAGCCTCCTTCTCCCCAACATGTTCCCCCTGATCGGACAACAGGGCGGAGCCCGCACCGGGAACAGCATTTCCCTCCTCTTCGTGCTCCATCTCCTTGTCGTCCATCAACACCACCTCCCTAGCCAGCTCGGCGAAGCAAGGCACCAGCTGCTGCAACATCGCAGCAGCAACCACAACATCCTCGTCTGTGCTAACAAGCCCGCCATCGCACGTCGGATCTCCAACCTCCCCCAGGGCAACCAGCAACATCCGGCCGGCCCGCTCGTTCTTCTCCGAGAGAGCGTCATCCACTTCCTCCCTGTAGCACCGCAGGCTGGCTAGCATCACCTCGTTCGTCATGGTGTAGCACACGTCCCGCTCCAGGCTCACCATGCCGAAGATGTCTTCCTCTTCCGGCATGTCCATGATTTCTTTCGGCGCCATGACCACGTCGCGGAAGGAGCGGAGCGGCGAGACGGCGGCCGAGCTGAAACGCTTCTCGGAGGTGGGAGACGGGGAGGCTGGTGGCTCGCTGCAACCGCCGGCGAGGTGGCCAGGCTTGTGGCACCTCCAGCAGACCTTGGGGTCACAGCAATCAGAGGCGAAGTGGCGGTGGCTGAGACACCGAAAACATCTCCCCCGCTTCTTCCTAAGAAAGAGCTGGCGCCGCGCTAGGCTGGTCCTAGCCCGCTCCCCGTCACCCGTCGGCCGGCCATCTCGAGCTCCACCCGCGTCCCGTCGCCCATGAAAGCCTCTGAAGGCGCCATCATGTCTAGCCGCTGGTGAGGGAACAGAGCGTGGAGTTGAAAGCCTCTGACTCGCACCCGCGCCGCGCGGGGTGAGCAGAGTGCCTCCCACCGCTCCAATCGTGGAGCGAAAGCGACGCCGCTGGTCGATGGGTGGCGAACTGCGTGGAGGAGGAGGCAGCTTCTCACCCGGGAAGTCAACACCCGCATCTAAGGCGATGCGGAACCTTGGCTGGAACAGGGGCGGCGACCCAGCAGGCGGAGGAGGGGGCCTGCGCGAGGGGGAGACTGCCTCCAACACCGCGGCAACGAAAGCCGGCGTCGCCGGCAGAGCCGACCGCGGATCTGACCATTCCCCCTCCTCCAGATCCGGCATGGAATCGGCGACCTCGGACACCGCGGCAAATATCCTTTATCGCGAAAGGACTGAAAATCGGAACCTCGGGCAAGAATAAAGAATATGCTGCAAATAGCTAGTTACCGTTCTGAATAATTGTTGTGCCTATACTAATAGAATTCAGAGAGTGGATTTGGTCTCCAGACGACTCCAGGGGGCGTGTTACCGCATCTGTCCGTCCACTAGTGTCGTCAAGATTGGCGGATGGTTGTTATAGGTAATATATTTTTAGAACTCTGTTACAGGTGATTAGATTGTATGTTTATGAATACTGACGAATGAGCACCCTTAATACAGCTGCGCGTGTACCTAAGCCGGCCTAATAACGTATGGTAATACAAGTGAATTTCCTATAGACATGCATGCGTAGTGCGCTATTTGCGTCTTGTCACTTCCTGGCCAGATAGATTCTGTGCGGGGATTGGGTTCTTGCGCGCGGGAAGTTGGAAAATTTATGCGGCTTCATAAGCTTCTGCTATTGGTCTTAGATATTAGCCGCGTCACCAGCATGCCCTTTGTTTTCTCGAAGCAATCCGGCGGTGCTGCTGACGGGTATCGCGAGCATGACTAAGATAGACGTCTGTGCCGGCCTTAGTGTAGAGGACGTGCTTGGCCTTCATGTCGATGAGCAGCTTAATGGTTTCTGTTGCAATGATGCGATGGTGGTGGCGGCTGTTGCAGCGGCATCAACCATCTCGATCTAGTGAGTAGATTACGGTTTGGAGGATCGATATTTTCTCGACTGTTTCATACTCCCTCCGTATCAAAATATAAGACTCTCTATCTAGTTAGTACACACATGTATTTAGACATGTTTTAGTGCAAGATTCATGTGAACCTTGCACTAAAATATGTCTAGATACATGTGTGTACTAGCTAGGTAGAGAGTCTTATATTTTGATATGGAGGGAGTATATTTGTTGTACATGACGATATACTTCAAACATGCTTCCGTATATTACGTACATACATCTTCATGTTGTTATCTTTGTGTCTGATTACTTTGAAAGAGCAAAACAAATGATAAGTTTTTCGTCTTCAATTCTCTAGTTAGATCTTCTTAAATGAATATTTTCCGGCCCTGTTTCTTAGGCTTTTCCCTTAAAAAATATTGTTTTCTTGTAATGCCCAATGGGCGCCCGAGCGGGTGGGTTCGTGGAATGGGCTGGTTGCACTGGCAGAGCTTTGTTTGGGCAAAATCGGGCCATAGCCCGCCCAGCCCAGGAGCAAAAAAAATGCTTTATACCCTATGATTAAAGCCCACTAAGTAGCCCAGTACGTGAGAGGCAGTTCGGCTGTTCCCGATTCAGTTCGTCGGTGTCGCTCAGAAAAAAAAGATTCATTTCATCGCTTCCATTCCATGGCGGTTGGAGTCCATCCCGCGTGTTCGTTCTATGTAGTAAAAACATTTCACGTGCAAGGTAGTCAGAATTCTGATTCTATCATACGATTTTACGAATTTACGATCTAAATGGACTCGATCGATTCAATGATTCTACTAAGTAGAATCCACGATTTACGATCCTACTAGTTATTATTCTACGATTTGCGATCTTGCCGCATACGTGTCAGTCTGAACTAGAATCCCGATCCTGACTACCTTATTCACGCATAGCACTTTTTTATGCGCATGCAACATCCTATGTAGCGAAAAAATCAGGAGAAAACTGTCCGATCAAATGTAGCAACAAAGCCAAACACAACATTTTTGCGTTATGCATGTAGCACCGTGTATAGCAAAAAAAATCGGATATGTAAACTCGTGTCTTGTATCGAAAAATGTTGGAGCACTTAAAACACAACCATGTAGCAAAAACCAATAAGCTATGCAACAAATTCCCATTTAGTGTAGCAAACGATGAGAAAGCGTCACTTTTGCATAAATCATCATAACATTTTCCTCGTGCTTACACAACGTAAGCTATATACACATGTAGCAAAGCACAACATTGAAGGCAACATTGACAAAAATGTCCAAAAGCTGACCTTTGCCATCGACCATGGAGGCACCGCCTGCGCCGATTTGAGCTTGCAGACGTGAAATCCGCCACATCGTAGATCCATTGAATCCAGATCGAGTGAATCTCTAACCCATCCACTCACTGGACATCGTCTTCTTCGGACTCGTCGTCGTGTGATGAGCTCGCCGTCCATGGATGCCATGTGAGCTTGCCTCCAGCGAGCCTATGCCATGGAGGCACCCGTGGAGGACTGTGGGGAAGGGTGGAGGTGGCCGTTGGTGAAGGCATCGCTTGGGGAGGTTCAGTACATGGCTTCCATGGCGAATCTCACGGACGTCGGCGGCGTCGGGAGTGGGAAAGCAGGAGGTGGGAGATGATAGGAGTGCAGAGGGAGGACGAAGTGGGCAGGATGGTGGTGAGGAGCAGCGGGATCGCCGCGTGCGTGATGTTCCGTCTGCAGCCTTCCTCGGGCCTCGTCCCATGGATGCGGGTTGTCGCTCGACCCGGTTGTAGCTACAGCCGGGTAACAAATAGCATTTCCCATTTTGTTTTATAGCAATTCATATATGTATACACCTATCGTATTTGTATGATCTGCTAAACCAAAGGTATTGAGTATTTGACTAATGCCTAGTTGCCTACCAAGTACATGATTTATAATTTCAATTCTTTGTGTGATTTAGTTTGGCCCGCCCAAGATTTTCTTTGAAGCTCTGCTACTGGCTATTTGTGGCCAACGATGTGGAGCCGCAGTTGTGGATTTCAGGCCCCGAGCTGTCTTCGTTCCGGCCAATGCGGGTCCGTTCAACCAGACCGCGGAGGTTGACCTCTAGATCGTGATTTGGTTGGCCCTTACAATCCTTTGGTGTATTGCTTGCCTAGGCGACGATATATCTAAAGGTGGTCGTTTCGATCGGTGTCCAACATCCAAAGGTGGTCGGTCCGATGTCCAGGAGACTTTCGGTCGATAGTCAGAGCCGGTAATGATGACGCCTTGTGCGTCGTCTCCTTCCTGAAGGCGTCACGGATGTGAAGCTCCCACCTCCCGCTGCTACCTTCGAGGGAAACCCTTGATCCATTGATCTGATGATGGCGACGCTCCTTTGTCGTCTCCCCTTAGGTGCATCACTCACGGAGGTGCGCATCGGCCCGAGGACCAGTGGATGGTTTCAGTTGACATGCGGTGTTTCATCTAGATGATGTCGAGTCGCAGCGGCGTGGCACACGGCTATTGGCGACGGATGCGTGATGATGGGTACACGCAGGATAGTGGTGTCGTCTGTCGCTGTGGCGGCATCGATGGAAGACCTAGCAAAGATCTTGGCTTCGATGTACATTCTGAAGGGGGTCGTGGAAGATGGTGGTGGCGATTGCCAGAGTATGTGCACAGGCGCTACACTTAACTTAGCCGGTGAGCCGACGATGGTTGTGATCGGCCCATAAGGCCCCGTCTAACTCTTTCGGTGTTCTAGTAGGTGGTGTTTTGTCACCTTTTTGGTGGATTCGATCTGTATGATTCTTGTAACTTGTAAGGCTTTTTAGCTTATGTTTGTTGAATCAATGAAGTAAAGCAGACCGTATGCATCTCTACGGTGCAGAGGCTGGAGTATTTCCCCTTTCCAAAAAAAAAAACACATGTCATCATTTTTAATGCAATACTCTATGCCATCATGTAATAGTCCTACACGTACGAACAACCCACTTTCTTGGTCGAGTATTAGAGAGATGTGTTGCATCATTTCTATATAAAGACGTGATGCCCATACATGTGCTAATCTTTAAAAAAAGTAAAGAAATCTAAAAAAAACAGTAAAGGGTTGCATTACCCCTTGTCCAGATTTTATTATAATAAACATGTTTATTTTAATGCATGCACCGCATTTACATTTTCAGTTATTAACACAAATATGAAAATATCTCACGCATTTAGATCATCCTCCATATTAGTTATGCCACGTCAACGTTCTTTGTAATGTCATCGAATTTAGTTTTATTTATTGTAATTTTGTTTTCATCTCGTTCAAATGAGCCATTTGCCTGACAACCACCACGGTTGAGTTGGAGACACAAAACATTTCTTCTTATTTTGCTCCATTTGTTGAAGAGGAAGAAGCAAACTTGGTAGATCGATGTGTTTGATCAATAATAAACCCCGAGTCACCTATGTTGGGGAGAGAGCAACTTAAGGCATCACTCTGCGCTTGGAACGAGTTGGTACACAAATAAGATTTCTGCCACCAACGTTCCCTTCAAGGAAGTTTTGATGGGGAAGAGTGTGTTCATGCGTCTTCTGAAGGGTGTGTGAGGGGCTATGATGATTATGTCGAACTAAATGGAGATTGTAGCGTGTTGTTTGGGTTCTCTTCTATTTAGAAATGCATTGATGCTATTTGAATGCTGGCATATGGAGTTGTTGCGTATTACATCGATGCGTACATTCGCCTGGGAGAGGCCACATGCCTTCAGATCATGTATCATTTTTATGCGACGATGGTGAACGTGCTCGGAATGTGAAATATTTTGTAGAAATGTTCGCGCGTAGATCTTAACATACTTGTATTCACAAAGTTGTTTCATGAAAAACCGACGTTTTTTTGGCATGTGTAAAAAACAAATTTTGATGCTAAAATAAGGCTTTTCACAAGATTTGTTTGGTTTTTTTACATAGTTCACAAAAAATGTCGGTTTTAGACATAACAATTTTGTGAACAAATTGAATGTGAAAATTGTATACGTGAAATTACAACTTAGAATTTTTCGATTTTTTTAATTTTTTTATATACCGGAGCCAAAATGGCTTTCCCATTATCTATGGTGATTGGTCGAATAATATACATAGTATGAGTATCTGAATTTTGCCTGCATACTGTGTATCATGTATTGAATGATACAAGAAACAAATGTGTCCATATTGACAAATCGCATCATACATGTAAATCTTATCGGTGCAAGCCAGTTCAAGGAAGGCAACCTCCACGTACTCATCTTCCTATTGGACGTGATGTTTAGATTACACTGCACCAAAAGGTCAATTTAATTCACGGGCGAGAATGGTCAATAACTGGTGGCTATGTGTGAAATATACGGTTCCGGGAAAAAATGGAGAGAAATAACGCGTGACAGATGAAAAAGAATCAACGTGCGATAGACATGGCCTCTTTTTTGTTTAGCCTAAAATTCAAACTCCACAGTTACATAGAGCCCAAGAAAGGCTTGCATGGGCCTTATCTTATCTTGTATATATCATATATCAAGTTATGTAAACATGATTCAACATAATTCGCAGGTTTGCTCAAATTTAACCTAAAAAAAATGGATACACATTTTACCGTTGAATCATTTTAAGAAACTAATCGATCAGACAACCTATACGCATTAAGTGTTAAGCACACATTTGCCAAAATTATTTGAATGTAAACACCAAGGATAATCTCATATTATTTTTTAACTTTGAGATCTATTTTTTTACCCTAAAACTGTGAGGCAACAGCCCCACAGCACTTTTATTACTCAAGAAAAAAACCACTGTACAAAGTAATTACAAAAAGGGGAAAAGAAATACTTACAACCTATACAAGGCAAGAGACCATGACATCAAAACCGCAGGATGTTTCCCCATAGAACTATGACCTATGCAAGCCTAGTGCAAAGCACTAATCCAGACAACAAGAGCATCTCGATGCTTAGCCTTTATCCTGTAAGTTAGTAATGTCATGTCATGTCATGAATGAAGTTGCTCCTCCATCTAGCAAACGATGGCCTTTCATGCTGGAAGATTTTGCCATTTCGAATTTACTATTGGAACTTTGAGATCTATTGGAACAAACAACAATTATCACAGAACAAATACAGATTAAAAAACAAAATTCTCATGAATCCTAAAGATGAGACCCATCATATCGTCAAATATATAGTTTTCTTATTGAGATGTTTAATCAAACAACGAAGACCACATCATAAGATTAAAAAACAAGATGCTAGCATGAATCTTAAACATGATAGTACCCATCATCTTATTGTCACAGTGTCATGTGGTTTTTAGACACAACTTTCCTTTGTTTAGCATGTATTTTCTGAGGTACACAACCCTATTTGCGCTATTTATAGGTGCATCAAGAGCTATGCTAGCTCCTTTTTTCCCTCTCAAACAACTTCTCCTTTTTTGAATCTCTTACAACCTTTGAATCTGAAATCTTGCAGTTCACTAAACAGTATGAGATAGAATACGGAAATAATAGTTCGGATTTTTTTACATATATATAATGATTTTTATTGAATTTTAAATATTTGAAAATTTTGAAGTTCTCAAAAAATTCCCATCTACTTTCCCACATTCTATTCTAATGTTTCAGTGACATGCAAAGTATCAAATCTATATGTTGAATTATTTGAGAGATAAAAAAGAAAATCTCAAAAAAGTATGAGGGTTTTAAGTGTCATGTGGTTTAGACACAACTTTCCAGTTTACCTCGACACTTACATCAAGCCCAAGAAAGGCTTGCATGTGCCTTATCAGATATCAGGTTATGTAAACCTAACTAAACATAACTGGCAGGTTTGCTAAAATTTAACCTAAAAATGAAATGGGATGCATATTTTACCTTTGAATCATTTTAAGAAACTAATAGATCAGACAACCTATATGCATTAAGTGTTAAGCACACATTTGCCAAAAATTACCTGAATGTACTACACACCATGGATAATCTCGTATGATTTTGGGTTTCACTTTGAGATCTATCGGAGCATGTACCCAAAAATACTCATAGGAACAAATACATATAAAAGAACAAAATTCTCATGAACGTAAAGATGCGACTTATCATATCGTTAAATATATAGTTTTCTTATTAATACGTTCGATCAAACAACGAGGACCACATCATACAATTAAATAAACAAGATGCTAGCATGAATCTTAAACATGATAGTACCCATCATCTTATGTCACATAGTATCATGTGGTTTAGACACAACTTTCCCTTGTTTAGTGTCGATTTCTGAGTTACACAACCCTATTTGCGTTATTTATAGGTGCATCAAGATCCAAGCTAGTAGCTCATTTTTTTCTCTCTCTCAAACAACTTCCCCTTTATTATTCTCTTACAACCTTTGAATAAAAAACTTTGCACTTCACTAAAAAGTTTGGGATAGAATATGGGAAAATAGTTCGCGATTTTTATTACATATATAATGATTTTTTATTGAATTTTAAAATATTTGAAATTTCATAATTCCCAAAATTTATTCTGAATTTTTCCCACATTCTATTCTAATGTTTCAGTGACCTGCAAAGTTAGAAATCTATATGTTGTATTATTTGAGAGATAAGAAAAAAATATCTCAAAAGAGTGTGAGGGTTTAAGTGACATGTGGTTTAGACACCACTTACCCTTTTTCCTCGGCACTTACATCGAGCCCAAGATAGTCTTGCAAGGGCCTTATTTTGTATATATCAGATATCAGGTTATGTAAACCTGATTAAACATGATTGGCAGGTTTTCCTAAATTTAACCTTAAAAAGGAATAGGATACACATTTTACCTCTGAATCATTTTAAGAAACTAATAGCTCAAACAACCTGTACGCGTTAAGTGCTAAGCACACATTTGCAAGAATTACTTGAATGTAAACACCATGGATAATATCGTGTGATTTTTCATTTTGAGATCTATCGGAACATATACAAAACAAAATCACAGGAACAAATACAGATTAATTCTCATGAATTGTAAATATGAGTCTCATCATGTCGTCAAATATATAGTTTTATGATTTAGATATTCATTAAACAACGAAGACCACATCATACGATTAAAAAACAAGATGCTAGCATGAATCTTAAAGATGATAGTACCCATCATCTTATTGTCACATAGTGCATGTGGTTTAGACACAACTTTCCCTTGTTTAATGTCGATTTTCTGAGGTACACAACCCTATTTGCACTTTTTATAGGTGCATCAAGATCCATACTAGCACCTTTTTTTCTCTCTCTCTCTCAAACAACTTCTCTTTTTTGAATCTCTTACAACATTTGAGTCTTAAACTTTACACTTCACTACAAAGTTTGAGCAACAATATGAAAAAATTAGTTCGGGATTTTTATTACATATATATAATACATTTTTATTGAAATATGAATATTTTAAAATTTCAAATTTCTCAGAATATTCCGAACTATTTTCCCCACATTCTAATTGTAATTTTTCAATGACCTGCAAAGCTAGAAATCTATATGTTGTATTATTTGAGAGATAAAAACTGAAAAGCTCAAAAATGTGGGGTTTAAAGTGTCATGTGGTTTAGACACAATTATCCTTTTTGTTCCTTTTGATGGATCTAGCACGACTAGCTAGCCAGCATATTGATCAGACGCTCAAGGTCAGGTCCATGGCACTCGCCAAGCCGTCGACCTCCTCTCTTGCGCCTTCTTTCACCTGCGGCTCCGGGGCGTTTTTTACGGCTCCGGCACGTTGTCGTTGAGAATTGAGATGTATAGTTTTCCTCTTGTTTTCATCCTCCCAACTTGATAGTACCCATCATCATATCGTCACATGTATAGTTTTCCTCTTGAGATGAATATCGAACAACGAAAAGCACAGTGTACGATTAACCAAACAAGATGCTAGCATGAATCTTAAATATTGTAGTACCCATCATCTTATTGTCACATAGTTTTTTCCTTGCTAGCTAGTAGCTAGCCATCGTACTGATCAGAGACCCAATGTCAGGTCCAAGGCGCTCACCAAGCCGTCGGCCTCCTTCCCTGTGTCATGGTTCACCTGCGGCTCCGCGGCGGCGTTGTTGGACGGTTCCGGCACGTTGTCGTTCAAGACGATGGCCGGCGGCGCCCTCAGCAGACGAGGAAGTCTATCTCCACCGGGCGTTGACCTCCCCGGCGGAGGTCGGTCTTTTTTTTCCGGTACAGGAGCACGAACTTCATTTTCAGTACTGCAAGGCCAGCTAACTACCATACTCTCAGGCACGTGAGACAATGTCTGGATATTGAGTGTCCGAAACACAACTATCAATCTGCTAGCAGAGAAGCGCGCTTAGCACAAACGTGACGTGATAACGTGGGCACCAACACGTATACGTTGAATAATTCTTGATTACAGAACCAACCTCTTTGCCTTCCTCTTTGAGTGTTATCCCATGCCATCTCCCACTACTGTACCTGAAACCATGTAGAGAGATGAGAATTATGGGATACAATGGATAGCAGGCCAAGTATATGGTTTGCGATGAAATTTGCATGAACAGATTTGGTAGCATGGGTTTGATGCGCATCCACCACCACATCAGATGAACGAACGAAACAAAAACAAAAAAAACAAAGACTAGTTCTGCTCTTGCATATCGGCAATCATTTGTGCCAAAGTAGGATATGCTCCATATGGGTTACGGGGCAGTAGAGATACTCAGCCATGAGATCGATAGCGGCACTCCGGCTACACACAGTCCAGTTGTGTCAAGGCGTTTCACTATAGGAAAACGAATCTTTGCTGAGTACATCCGTCTTTGCCAGGTGCTAAATATCGGGCACCCGGCAAGGTTAATTTTGCCGGGTGCAAAACTAGGGTACACGGCAAAGAAAACTCTACTGAGTATAGGCACCCAGTAAAGAAACTAGACACGGCAAAACATTGAAAATACACTCGGCATTGAAAAAACACGCGGCAAAGATATCTGTGCCGAGTTCTCCATATGGCACTCGGCAAAGTTACATGCCACGTGGCTTTTCCCTCGCGTGCTTGACGGATGGCCTCACGGCGTTAGTCTTTGCCGGGTGTTAAAAGATAAGGCACCCGGCAAAGAACTCTTTGCCGTGTGTTTTTTGAAGACACACGGCAAAGAATAATTTTTGGGACCAAAGAAAGAAAATAAGAGAATGGCGGCAATTTTTCCGCCCGATTTACGCTGAGTGTATACTTCTTTGCAGTGTGCCGTTTTGAAGGTACCCGGCAAAGCAGCTCTTTGGCGGAGTGGTGGACATGCATGGGTCGATGGTCATGCATTTGTTGTGAACTGGTCGTCATGTATCGATGAACTCGTACTTGTTTGTTATGTCTAAACTTGTATCGTCGATGTTGTGAACATGTGTGAACTTCTAAACTTGTACTCCTTCATTTCTTAGTGCTTGTGAACTTGAAATCATTCATTTGTTAGTGTTTTAGTAAATATATCATTATATTGTTTCTTTACTGCAAAATATATTGTGTGTTTACTGCAGGGAAATAACTTTTTTTTCCGGAAAAACAGGGCTTCTTTGCCGAGTGCAACAGGCAAATGTACCCGGCAAAGAGGCCATATGCCATGCCAAAGATGCACTCTTTCCCATGTGTGTTTGGCTTGGCACCCGGCAAAGAGAGGGCGACGTGACAGCTGCTCGTGCGAGGAGGCTTTGCCGTGTGCCCTCTTTTGCACTAGGCAAAGAGGTTGAGCCGTTAACGGCCGCACGTAACGTCGCTATGCTTTTCTTTGCCGTGTGCCATGAGTATACACACGGCAAAGAATCTTTGCCTAGTACCGTGAAAAATACACCCGGCAAAGAAACCTTGCCGAGGCAATCTTTGCCGGGTAGCCTTTGCCGAGTGCAATACCCGGAAAAGACTTTGCCGGGTATTTTTGGGTCTTCGCCGTGTACATTTTGTACTCAGCAAAGATCTGGTTTCCTGTAGTGTTTGCTCGCGGGTGATGGTGGCTATTCGGTGCTCTGGGAGCGGGACGCGGCAGAGATGGCCATGCATGCATGGTTCGATCATGGATCAATGGGGGAGGCATGTCGGTGCTGTCATAGATGACACTTTGTTGGATGTTGCTCCCCTTGGTAGCTATGGAGATGGTGGACATTGGAGGCGTTACAGGCGGTATCTCACTCTACTTTGTGTCTAGTCTTTTTGTAGCGATGAAGCTGCAAGGAAAATATTTCTCAAGATGGTTTCTAGAAAACTGGAAATTCTTAAATTTTGAAACGAAAATTGATAATTAACCAGATTTTCAATATAAAATAGTTGTAGTTTATATACTAGATAGAGGCGTTTTGCCTCCAAGTGCATATACACGCTTTATTTTAAATGTGTCTTAACACATTTTAAAATTTCAAAAATATTATAAAAATTTCACCCATAGATCTTAATACTCTATGCATTGGCAAAGTCATTTCACAAAAAAAGACATTTTTTGTGACCAGTGTAAAAAACGTAGTGGATTTACAAACAAAAAATTATGAACGCATATAATATGAAAATTTATACTGAAATTTTATTTTAGAATTTTTCGACATTTTTAAATGTCTTCTGTAAATACCGGGTGCATATGCACCTAGGCGGCAACAAGTGGATTTCCCACTATCTACGGCGATCATTTCAACCAGGGTATAATAGCCATCCTTATTTTCTGAGACAGTTTTATCAGTCCAACAGTATAGATAGTAGTAGTAGTAACTAAATTTTGCATGGATGCCACGTATCATGTATTTATACAAGAAACAAATGACAACATGCATGTAAATGTCATCGGTGCAAGACAGTTCAATGAAGGCAAAACCTCAACTCATCTTCCTATTGGACGTGATGTGTATATTACGCTGCACCAAAAAAATCCATTTAATTCACCGACGAGAATGGTCAGTAACTGGTGGCAATGAAATGTACGGTTCCGAAAGAAACAGGAGAGATGCAACGTGTGACAGATGAAAAAGAATCAACGTGTGATAGACATGCCTCTCCTCTTTTGTTTAACCTAAAATTCAAACTCAGAAACTTACATGGAGCCCAAGAAAGGCATGCATGGGCCTCATCTTGTATATATATCAGATACCAAGTTATGTAAACAGGATTAAACATAATTGGCAGGTATGCTAAAATTTGAACTAAAAAAACTGGATACACATTTTAGCACTGATTCATTTTAATAAACTAATAGATCAGACAACTTGTACGCATTACTGTTAAGCACACATTTGCCAAAAAAAATTACTTGAATGTAAACACCATGGATAATCTCATACGATTTTTCATTTGAGATATATCAGAACATACAGAAAAATTCACATGAACGAATACTGATTAACAAACAAAATTCTCATGAATCATAAAGATGAGACTCATCATATCATCAAATATACAGTTTTTTATTGAGATCTTTGATCGAACAACGAACATCTCATCATGCCATTAAAGAAATAAGATGCTAGCATGAATCTTAAACATGGTTTAGACACAACTTTCCAAGGCATACAACCCTATTTGGGCTGTTTTATAGGTGCATCAACATCCATGCTAGCTCCTTTTTCTCTCTCTCAAACAACTTCTCTTTTTTTTAATCTCTTACAACCTTTGAATTTGAACCTTTGTAGTTCGCTAAAAAAATTGAGATAGAATATGGGGAAATAATTTGGGATTTTTTATTACGTATAAATAATGGTTTTTTATTGAATTTTAAATATTTTGAAATTTTAAGTTTCTCCAAATATTCCGAACCATTTTTACCACATTATATTTCTAATGTTTTATTGACCCGCAAAGTTTCAAATCTATATGTCGTATTGATTTAGAGATAAAAAAAAGTCAAAAAAGTGTGGGGGTCTTGTAAGTGTCAAAGACACAACTTCCCTTTTTTCCTTGAGATGGATCTAACACGACTAACAAGCCAGCGCACTGATCAGGGGCCCATGGTAAGGTCCATTGCGCTCGCTGAGCCATCAACCTCCTCTTGTGCGCCGTTGTTCACCGCTACAGGGAACCGTTAGTTCTGGCTTGTTATCCTACAAGACGATAGCCGGCAGCGCATGCATCTTTTATATCAGATATCAAGTTATGAAAACGAGACTAAACATAGCTAGATCGAAATTTTACCGTTGATTCATTTTAGAAAGTAATACCGTTGATTCATTTTAGAAAGTAATACATTAGATGTCAAGTACGCTTTAAGACTTAATGTAAGAACCTACTTGCCATATCCCGTTTGATTTTTTTCACTTTGGGATCTGTCGGAACTTCTACAAAAATTACAGTATCAAATGCCGATTAAACAAACTAAAATCTAAAGAAACTTATAAACGAGGCTCATTATCGTCACATATATAGTATTCCGATTGAGATGATCTATGGAACAACGAAGACCCGATTAAACAAACAAGACGCTACCATGAATCTTAAACATGATAATATCCATCATCTTATTTTGACATAGATTTTTCCTTGAGACGCATCTAACACGAGTAGCTAACCAGCGTACAGATCAGACGCCCAACGACAGGTCCAAGGCGCCCACCGAGCCGTCGGCCTCTTCCCCCGTGCCATCGTCACCTTCGGCTCATCATCAGTGTTGTTGGAAGGCTCTGGTGCTTTGCCGTTCACCATGGCGACGGGCTGCGGTGACGCCCTCAGCAGGCCAAGGAAGTCTATGTCCACCGGGCATTGGACTCCTCGGAGATACTCATCCCTGAAGGCCGGGTTGGGAGCACACACCCACGACAAAATTATAGGATGGGGTGGCAGAAGTGGGCGTTTTATTTGTTCAAGATCACAGACTTCATTTTCAGTACTACAAGTTGTGTTTTGGACACGCATTATCTAGGCAACCGTACTACCAGGCACGTGAGAGAATGTCTGGATAATGAGTACCCGAAATACAACTCAATCCTGCTTGCAGAGAAAAGGCACTTAGCACAGACACGTGACGCTTGAATGTAAACACCATGGATAATCTCGTAGGATTTTTCACTTTGAGATATATCAGAACATACAAGAAAATTCACAGGAACGAATATAGATTAAAAACAAAATTCTCATGAATCATAAAGATGAGATTCATCATATCGTCAAATATACAATTTTTTATTGAGATGTTTGATCGAACAACGAAGAGCACATCATGCGATTAAAGAAACAAGATGCTAGCATGAATTTTAAACATGATAGTAACCATCAACTTATTGACACATAGTGTCATGTGGTTTAGACACAACTTTCCAAGGCATACACCCCTTTTTGGGATGTTTTATATGTGCATCAAGACCCATGCTAGCTCCTTTTTATTCTCTCTCAAACAACTTCTCTTTTTTTTAATCTCTTACAACCTTTGAATTTGAACCATTGTAGTTCGCTAAAAAATATAGATAAAATATGGGGAAATAGTTCGGGATTTTTTATTACATATATATAATGGGTTTTTTTTATTGAATTTTAAATATTTTGAAATTTTAAGTTTTTCCAAATATTCCGAACCATTTTTACCACATTCTATTTCTAATGTTTTAGTTACCTGCAAAGTTACAAATCTATATGTCGTATTGATTTAGGGATTAAAAAAAGGTCAAAAAAGTGTGGGGGTCTTGTAAGTGTCAAAGACACAACTTCCCTTTTTTCCTTGAGATGGATATAACACGACTAACAAGCCAGCACACTGATCAGGGGCCCAAGGTAAGGTCCATGGTGCTCGCTGAGCAATCAACCTCCTCTTGTGCGCCGTTGTTCACCGCTACGGGGAACCGTTAGCTCCGGCTTGTTATCCTTCAAGACGACGGCCGGCAGCGCATGCATCTTTTATATCACATATAAGTTATGAAAACGAGACTAAACATAGCGAGATCCAAATTTTGCCGTTGATTCATTTTAGAAAGTAATACATTAGATATCAAGTACGCTTTAAGACTTAATGTAAGAACCTACTTGCCATATCCCGTATGATTTTTTAACTTTGGGATCTGTCGTGACTTCTACAAAAATTACAGTATCAAATGCCGTTTAAACAAACTAAAATCTGAAGAAACTTAAAAATGAGGCTCATTATCGTCACATATATAGTATTCCGATTGAGATGATCTATCGAGCAACGAAGACCCGATTAAACAAACAAGACGCTGGCATGAATCTTAAACATGATAATATCCATCATCTTATTTTGACATAGTTTTTTCCTTGAGACGCATCTAACACGAGTAGCTAACCAACGTACTGATCAGACGCCCAATGTCAGGTCTAAGGCGCTCACCGAGCCGTCGGCCTCTTCCCCCGTGCCATCGTCTCCTCCGGCTCATCGACAACGTTGTTGGAAGGCTCTGGTGCATTGTCGTTCACCATGGGGGCGCGGCGCCCGATTTAGATCAAAGATCTAATCGGTTCTTTAGTTTTCTTTAGATCCAATTTTAAAATTCTCCAGTTCCATAGATTATATCCACTTTAGCTAAATAAATCCCTATATCTATATCTTGGTGATCCTCCGGTGAAGCGCAGTACAAGATCGATCGGTGCCTTACCTCCGGCGGCAAAACAACACGTCCCGTGCGGTCGCCACGCGCAGTCATCGACGGACGACATGACGCCGCGGAACCTGGCATACTCGGCGGATCGCGCCAGTTCACCCGCGTGCCAATCTCCTGCACGCATCGCTGCAAGCAAACATACGAGACTGTTCTTCTTCTGCATGCAGGATACCACGCACGCACATGCATAGGCGCTGCAACATGGGCCAGGCCAGCCGTATCTCCATCAAGAAAAGAAATAGAAGGCCGCGTGACACGCACATGACCATCGCCGTGCAGCTAAGTGCTGCCCCTTCCGCCAAGGCTACTGCATCGACCAATCAGCACTACATCAAGCCGAACTACATCGAATCGAACTACACCGAGCCGAACAACAACCTCAAACTGTACGACTACGTCACCATCAAGATCCCCACGAGAAGCGACTTCTACATGCACCATCCACACGGCAGGCCGGTGTGGAAAGAGATGCACGTTCTTCCATGACTTCTCCGGCAGCAAGGCATCTACACCATCGTCGCTGCGAGGGACGCCTCCAAGTAACGTACTACATCACGCCTGCTGCTACATCGTCGACAAATCAACACCAAGATCTACATCAACGTGGTCTTCATCGACAATCTCGTCAACACACCGCCGCCGCCGCCGCTACATCGTCCACAAGGATGGACACACGCCCTCTGACAGTACTACTGCAAGGCGCCACATGACACCAACGACAGCGTCGACCGCGTCTGACGGCTAAGAATGCATACAAAAACCCGGCATCACAATTGTGAAAGCCCCTACGACACAACCGCGTGCACGGTTCGGGCAAAACCGTTATGTGCTCGGTGGGATCCCCCAGTCCTAGCAAAACTGGTGGACTCACTTATGACCGCGTCCTCAGACATCTACAAGACGCCCCCGATGGTACCTCTTAAGGTGCGAAACGTCGGCCCCGACGGTACCTCTCAAGGTGCAAAACGTCATGAAAAAACCACAACTGCAGCCCCGTCATATACATCGCGCAATTTTTTGCGCCTCCGGCTACAACGACCACGACGAGTACTATATCGACCACAACACCTCGACCACGGCTACATCACGATCGGCTACCTCGACATCGACATCAAGGGCAATGTCTACAGAACTCATCGGCAACAACTCCAGTCAACAGCGTCCACGTCATCACTTGCGTCCACGCCACTCCCGCTGTGACTACGGGAGGGAAGAGAAGAGAGACCATCAGAGACGCACTCGATGATGATGGAGGGGAGAAGACGACGGAAGCGCAAGACTTTAAATGCAATCGCAATCGTCTGTTTCACTCCCGCTACGACTGAGGGGGAATGTTAGAATATAATACGTAGAGATATTGGTGTATTCTAGAGTTAGAGATAGACTCGGTTTAAACCTAGTATGACTTGCCTTGTACTCCAATCCTCTACCCCTTTGTACCTCTATATAAACCCCACGAGGGTCCAAGCAATACAACAACAAAGATTAGGGTTTCTACAACTTTCATAGCCTTCTCAGGCTGGACACTGGACTCAATTTTAGAACTAAGGCTTTATTAATGCCCTGCTTTAGGAAAGCAGCAACAAGGTTCATACAAAGATCCGGAAAAAAAAACGCGAAAGGGAAACTACTACAAGTCTGAAAAGAACAAACGCCACCACAACCCACGCAGGGGTCACCATCCACCAGAACTCCCACGCAGGGGATCGCCACCGCGTAAAGCTAGGCTTCATAGAGGGACATTGGACTCAATGACGCGGACGTGGGTGTGTAGTTCATTATGCATGCATTTGACATGGAAATAGCATCTTAATCATAGGTGTTAATTTATGTCGATGTGGATCGGTTTCCGGAGTGGGATATTAAATTGATGCACTAGTCAATTATCTCAAAAGTCCGAACTGATGGGAAAGGGTTGTGCAATGTATATATTATATTTCTGGCACTCCCCCTCACGTCCATGATAGACAGCGAGAACTTCTCTTCACTCTCTAGCCCAACGCATAAGCTTCAGTTCAGTACTAAATGGATGCCACCTGGATAAGTAGGTTGTTCAATCCTCAGCAAGGAGAGTGTGGAAAACCGGGTACAAAGCCTTCCAACATAAGTTATTACAACCTTTTTTCGAAACAGCAAAGCGTGGCTTCTCGCTCTGGGACACTGGGGTAGTCTACGATCAATCAGGCTAATCATCCTTATGTAAACAAATCTGCCTTCACAGTGATCTGCCCTAGGGCGTTCGAAGCTTTAGACAAGGGTACTTGGGTACAGCTTACAGAAACAATCACTTAGGCTGACGATGAGAAGTTTCGCCCCATGGTGAGTAAGATGTTTTCAAATCCATGGGAATGAAAGACATAGATAGCGAGCGGGCTACCCACGCCAATCCTTACCATTGGTCACTAGATTTTTGGGTGTCCGCAGATATTTAATTTTTAATACTGCGTTGGTCAGGACTTGAACTCTAACCTCTGACTCTGATACCATATTAAATTGATGCACTAGCCAATTATCTCAAAAGTCTGAACTGATGGAAAGGGCTGTGCAATGTATATATTATATTTCTGACATGGGGTGCCATCTCTTCTAGAACTTGGATCCGCATTGCAAGTTTAGAGAAAAGTAGCATTGCCGTATCTCATACGAGGGAGTGAAAAACGGCCATAAGTTCCTCGGATGTCACCACAGATGGCCGAGGTGCAATTACTTGTTTTTTGCTCCACGACAAGCACTCACTGGGCTGGCAATGTGTGTTGGCGATGATGTGGAGAGACGTCGTCTACAACTTGTACGATATCCAACTCTAGCTACGAGGACACCATGGAGTGAGCAAAGAGGAAATCTGAAAAGGTGTCTCGTTTGCTAAGCGGGTTTAAGGCGACGAGCGGCGCTATATTATTGAAACCTCAATTTGGTGACAGTCGATGGAGGCGTCGTATGTACGCCACATATCAAATTGTCACATTTGTATTTGTTATTGTACATATTTAACATGTTTATGTTGTTATCTATGTTGTTTGTGCGAAGTTGCACATGAAGCACTTTCCTATATTATTGTCGATTAATTTCTTAATTTCCTTATTTTATTTGCTATCATACACCTTTATAGACAACTTGTAATAATCCATATTGAACAACAAAGAGAACACACGAGCAAGTGTTTGCTTAATTACATCACCTACACGTGGACACATTTCGACACGTGCAGATTCCATAAGGTCCACGCTGAGACAACGTTGAAAATAATCACAAATTGGAGAAGAGGGTTGGGAGGAACAATTTTTTAGTTTATGATTGAGCACTTAGTTCAAAGATATTTCCGCCACAGATTATCGCGATAGATTATCGCAGGAAGGTACTCGCATATCCAAATTGCATGGCCAGTTATCGGGCACTTATTATCTGGAGGGTCGCTGTTTGCATTATTTGCGTCAGTAACTCTCAAAATAACGCATTTTCATTCACAGAAGTCCAGAGCGTGGCTAATAAAGGCATTAGAAATGTCATAAAAATCTGGAAACAAAATCTAACATGTCCATGAGCGTGTAAAATATTATAGAAAATACAAAAGACATTTTTGGTTGTCTGCGCAAGAAAATTTGGAGCTCCAAAAACTCTTTTTACAGCGTAATTTCTTTTGACAGCACCACATCTATCTTTTCTTCATTAAACTTTGCATACGTAAAAAACGCACGCATAGAAAATATAATATTTTTTAGTATTTTTCAAAAAAAAGTAGAATTTCTGTTGTAGATGATAGTACAATACATGGTTACAATTTCGTATCCAATGGGATCATGCATTACCTTGTTTACACCAAAGTTTGTCCCCTAGAACCATGGGGAAAACAAGAGGTTCATTCCAAGATGTTTGAGTGTGGGAAATTTTTGATGAAATGTAATGCAAGGAAATTCTTCCAAAAATACAATAGGAATTAAATGAAACAAATCACATCCAAAAAGTTACTAACTATTGCTCCAAATTTCTAAAGAGCCCTTAGTGTGAGATGTAACTTTGCAGCCCTCACTGAAACAACCCTGAACACAATCACAAATTCGACTAGCGGGTTGGGAGAAACAATATTTTAAGTTTATGATTGAGCACTTAGTTCAAGATAAGGTTAGTGTTTTTTCCTCTCTGGATTGTTTTTTCTACAAAAGTGTTAGATAAAGCAAACGGGGAATATTTTCATTCGTCGGAACAATATTTGTGAGTACCTTACCGCGATAATATGTGGCGAAAGAATGCCCACCATATCCAAATTGCATGGCCACTTATCAGGGCCCATATTATCTGGAGGGTCGCCGCTCTCAATATTTGCGCCAATAACTCTCAAAATAACATATTTTCATCCGGCTTCAAATTAGAGGTTCAGACCATGGCTAATAAAGGCATTTGAAATGTCATAAAAATATTGAAACAAAATCGGACATGTCCATGTGCATGTAAAATTTCAGAGAAAATAAAAAGACCTTTTGTTGTCTGCATAATAAAATTTGGAGCTCCAAAATCTTTTTTTACAGCATAGTTTCTTTTGAGGGCACCACATGTATCTTTTCTTCATTAAACTTTGCAGACACGTAAAAAACACAGCCATATGCAATGTAAAAACAATCAGTTTTTTCATACAAAAAAAAAAAAGAACTGTTCACATAGGAACGACACCCAAGTTATCTCTCATCTGCAGCGAATTAAGCCCACCTTTAAGTTCAGTTTCTACAGGTATTTTCAGGTATCGTGAACTGGGCCGATTACCAGTCTGAGAAAGCGTAACTAGACTCTGGTCTGGGGGCTATTAACTGTCTCTCGGGTTCCGGCCGCAGGTCCTCTTGGTTCAGAACATGAAGCCCAGTTCCAAGTTCCTTCGCCGAAGTGGCCGAGCCCACTTGTAATGTACAGTACTGCCGTCGCTCTCGCTGCATCAACAATGGACATTGACAGAACTCACAGAAGCCACGGCACTGCAGTGCAGATCCTTAGAAAACGACGGCGTTGCTTTCTTCTCAGGAACAAAATTATGCGAGCTTTGCTTAGCTTCTGTAGACGGAAAGCAAGATATATAGTATGTCAACATCGCAGCACGTGGGATTTTCATTAGGCTTTGTTGCGTGGTTGCAACCGTGATCGATCTGTCGTAAAGACACCGGTACAAAATTCATGCCCGGAAAGATACGCCTTTCGTCGCAGAGAAGACGACAATGAGCGTGTACGTGCTACAGCTATGTGGTTATGTATCTGTGTCATGAAAATATCGAGCTGGAAGTCTCTATTACATAGCTAGATGGTGGACCGAACCTCGCTTATAGTATGGTATGGTTAGGGTCAGCCCCATTCTATATACTGTAATAGAACTGTTTGCACACATAAAGACTGCACTTCACATGCCTTGTTTTGTTATATCAGGGCCACATGAAATTTTCTACACTGCACATATCGTTGCTCTTCCAGCACTTGTGAGCTGTGAGTTCGATGAAACGATGCTTCTGAACGGCTGGGTTCGAAATGTGGCTCATTTGGTCCGGTGTCATGGTCAGAGACAGCTCTATATCTGTCAGTGCAGGGCCTCAAGGTTGGTCGACAGTTCGACGCAGCTCTCCACAACTGTGCCCGATGGGCCCGGGCGTATCTGCGACACGACGGACGATCGAGACTTGGAGCTAGCATTGCTGAGAGGCAAGGATCGGCTAACGCTCTGCTGGAAATTCGTACGTGTACTGAACCAATGAGTCATGGCACATGGTTGTGGGAATATTGCCCCGGCCATGAACATCACTTTCTATCATAGTACTAGGGCATGGGCGAGATATTTTTTGGAGGTAGTCCCCGTTTGCAAGACAGACAGTTAAGCCGAGAGCTGGTCCTCACATTCTCGCAAACATTATTTCCAAGATTATTGGCGCACAAGTTAGTTCAATTCGCAACCGCACATATGCAAAAATTGCTGGGATTTGGCTTACAACACTCACCACAGCTTCCCAGAGAGATTGGACCACCATGCGACAGGCCAGTTGTACTTGTATAGCTGAAGATGAAGTATAAACCACTGAGACAGAGCATAGATATATCGAACGCAAATCTTGTCTCTGCTGCAAAGAGAACAACAGAACATGCTTGCCGCGGCGCTGCTCACCACATCTTTCGTGTGGATGAGTTCCTTCCTACGCAACCAGATTGCACAAAAATGGTCGAGAGAGCAAGCAACCATTCATCCTCAGAGACAAGATAAAGCAGAACAAAACTCGAAATATCATTCATCCAAGTACTCAAAAAAGTTGCCCTTCGATGTTCAGTTATTCGCCGTAAACACGAGATGGTCTACAACACAACACGACACGGATGGACGGAGAGATGACGCCAATGCAATGACAGACGCACAGACAAACACACCGGCAGCCATGTCATGGCCACCGACACCAACGACGAACACCGGCCAAACTAAACCGGTGATGGCTAGAAGATAGAAAAGGTAAAGACGAAACTGACAAGAGCCACGGACATCCAACACGCTACTCCTTGCACCTGCTGCAACTCTTCTAGCATTGGCACGGTGATAGTCTTCCTTGTGCCCAGATGCTCTCTGCTATCTAAAGACTAACCAGCCATATGTAGGTAGATGGATGGATACTTGGTGTAGGATCTCTTCCTGAGTTCTTCCTTACATTCCTGCAGCACGGTTGATCACGATGGAGATCCATCTTCACGCCTAGAATTGTTGCTGTACCAGAAGACGCCCTTGCGGTCCGCGGCTCGACGTAGATGCACTCCTTGGCCTCACGCCATGTGCCTTGGCGACGGGGGTGGGGTCGAACTGGTAGTACTCGCCGAGGATAGGCTTGATCGCCTTGGTGGCCTCCATGGCATGGTAGTGCGGCATGGTGGAGAAGAGGTGGTGTGCGACGTGCGTGTCCGTGATGTTGTGGAACACGCGGTTGAGGATGCCGTAGTCGCGGTCCATGGTGGCGAGCGCCCCGCGCAGCCAGTCCCACTCTGTGGAGTCGTAGTGCGGCAGCGCCGGGTGGGTGTGCTGCAGGTAGGTGATGAGGACCAGCCACGCGTTGACGATCAGCAGAGGCACGGCGTAGATGCGCACCACCCACCAGAACCCGAACGCCGACGCGAGCTTGAAGAGTGCGAACGCCGTGGCCAGCACACCGACGTCCGAGATGAAGATCTGAGCACGCTCCCGGTCGTTGTAGATGGGCCGTAGGGGTCGAAGTGGCAGGCGAAGCGCGGGTACGGGCGGCCCGAGGCATTCGTCGCCAGGTACAGCGGCCACCCGAGGGTGAGCTGCACGGTGATGTGCACCAGACGGCCGAAAGGGTTGTTGTAGATGTAGGGTGTGTACCAGGCCAGCGCGTCCTTCTGCTTGGGGACGAACACCTCGTCGCGTTCCATGGAGCCGGTGTTGGAGTGGTGGCGACGGTGGCTGTACTTCCAGGAGAAGTAGGGGACGAGCAGCCACGAGTGGAGCACCAGGCCGACGATGTCGTCGAGCAGCGAGTAGTCGGAGAAGGCGTGGTGGCCACACTCGTGCGCGATGACCCAGACGCCAGTCATGACGCAGCCCTGCACGATCCAGTACAGCGGCCAGGCGCCAAGCTGCAGCACGCTCGGCAGGGTCGGGATACAGACCAGAGCGACGTACAGGAGAGCCGCCACGATGACGAGGTCATGGACCACGTAGGAGAAGGACTTGACCACCGAGCGCTCGAAGCAGTGGGGTGGGATGGCCTTCTTGATCTGCCCCAGCGAGAACGGCGGCTTGTCCGTCGGTGAGCGCTGGAATGTCGCGGCGCCACCGGTGCGGCTGAGCTGCTCCTGCTTCTCCCGCTCCTTCTCCGTCATTCTGCCGCCGGCACCCATGTTGCTGCTGACAACAACAACAAAAACATAGGCGATCAGACAGTGTAAATGAAGATATATCATAACGGGATCAGAAGGTGCATATATGAACAGTGGTATAGTCTAACGGAAAATAATTCAAGACCGCTACGAATGAGAATATCAAGAATAGTAGCAAGTTGGTTCTAATTTACTCCAGTTCTACGAGTGCACGAGACAAAGAAACAGAGCCCCATTCACGCACGGTGGTGCCATGCCACGATCAAAGCATCTCTCTCTCTTTTTTGGCTAAACGAGTTAAAATATTCCGAGATGACATGGCAAATTGGCGATCTCAGCATGTGCGAGCCCAATGATCCTCAGATTCCCTTTCGGGCGCGTGCACCGTAGCTGCTTCACGTGTACTCTGCTAAATCCAGATCTGCCCATGCCTCTGAACAATTCACAAAGAAATCGACTGCCCGAAACACTAGTAAAACGCAGGACGGTACAAGATGGAGAAATAGAGAGTTAAAGAAGTTTGGCTGTGGTGATTGCTACCTGCCTTGTGTTGGTTAAAACTCTGGTCTGATGAGAAATTCAGAATGTTTGCGTAGTCTAAACTCTCAAGACTAGAAAGGTACAGAGATAGTATGCACCAGAAACATGTTCAAAGACGGCAACTCATCCAAAGTCCGATGCACATATGCATGCAGGATGACCAGATCCTACCAGACGCAGCTTGCACGGTCAAAATAAACCATCGGCCATCTAATCTTATGGATAAGAGACTACTACGAATACCGATGCAATGGGTACCCATTACCCGCATACCCAGTGGGTATGCAATGGGTACCCATTACCCGCATACCCAGTGGGTATTTACACATTAGGGTAAGGGTTTGGTAAAGAAAACTTAACCATGGGTAAGCACATGGTTAAAAGTGTGTATCCAGTGGGTATTGCGGGTGCGGGTATGGTAACGTAGTACCCATACCCGCACACCCACATACCCATCTATTTTTGTTTTTGACATGTAGAACCGTGGTTTTAGATGGTTATTCCGAGGAAAAAATTCGAAATACTAACCGGCTACCTAATTCTCGTTTGTTTCCCATATGCGCGGTCACTTAACTTTCGCGGCCTGATTCACAATTCTCAGGAAGGCCTCGCCCACGTTGTTTCCTCGGCCACGCCGGCGGCCGCTCGCCATGAACACTGGCGGAGGCGAGCTTCGCGATGAATGAGTTGTTTTGTTGTTCATTTTCATATACATACCTTAACCTTACCTTAACAAAGCCTTTTGTCCCAAACAAGTTGTGGTAGGCTAGATATGAAACCCTGTCACGAGGACTTCTCAGGAGGTCACCCACCCAAGTACTACTCTCGCCCAAATGGGTTTCATATCCATGGGACTGGCTAGTTTTTATGTTGACTCGCCAAGCCTATCACAACCCTTAGATGAAACCTTTCATGAGGACTTTCCAGGAGGTCACCCACCCTAATACTACTCTCGTGGATTTCATATCCATAGGACTCATTTTCATATACATAGTGTTATTTTATTGTTTTTGTTTCATATATATGTGTCTTTTGCCGAATCAGTGGATGAATGAGCATACTTGTCGATGGTTTTCTTATATATTGTGCATGAATGACTTGTTTAGTGGGTGTACCCACGGGTTTTTTTAATACCCACACGGGTGTGGCTATGGTACAAAATCTATACCCAGACGTGGGTGTAGGTGCGGGTGTGGTTAAAATACGAGGACGCGGGTGCGGGTTTGGTTAAGCTCTACCCACACAATGGGTGCGGGTGCCGTCGGTAACTACGAGACTATAGGACGTATTATTCAGTCAGAGCTGAGTCACCCACCTACCACCCTTCGTCCAGGGCACACTTCCCACGTTGCACGTGATTCCCACGTTGATTGAAGAAACAGAGCGCATCTTCACCCGGCGGGTAGGTGGATTCCCGATTCAGATGCCGCCTGGCTTGTGTGAAAATAAGAAGAAAGATGGTAGCGTTGCTCCCACGGCCAAACCACGAGACAGATAGCGATGTTGGCCGACTGTGCCGAAAGATGTTCGCCTTTGCTGATTCTGGGCATCAATTCCCGATTAGCCGACTGTGTCGATCGATTAGGACCGGCTTGCTGATTCTAGGCATTAATCGTGGATGATTATACTTGCTGCTGGCGGTGCTCCCACGGCCAAACCGCGATACCGATAGCGATGTTGGCCTTTGCTGATTCTGGGCATTAATTCCCGATTAGCCGTCGATTAGGACCGGCCTGCTGATTCTGGGGATTAATCGTGGATGATTATGCTTGCTGCTGGTCGTGTTTGATTAAGGTTAGGAGGACCAGAGCGGGGCACATGCCAGAGCAAGTACAGGGTGCTACTACCCCAAGTTGGAAGTGCGGGTAGGAAGAAGAAACAAGCGGAAGTGGAGGAGAAGGAGGACCAGCCTGCGAGCTGCGGCGTAGCGCACCCAGATCTGCGCCTTTGTACATTTGTGCGCCTCCAGCTAAGCCATCCCTGCCGCCGGAAATGTGAGAGCTAGGTGAAAAAGAACAGCCGGTGCTAGTGGTGAAAATGAAACGGTTGGTGCAGGCCGTCCTGTGGGGATCTGGGCTCCACACGGCCGAATATTTTCAGCCTCTGACCCATGCAGGTCTGTCTGCCTGTATCTCGGCTCAGACAGACAAGCGGCCGTGGCGTCACGGAGCGCAAGGGGACAAATCGCCACCGTCCAGAAAAACGCCGGCGACAGAGTATCTGACCTCGGGCGTGAATCACGATGCCGATGTCAACCGCACGAACAAGCCAGCCGCCGCCGACCGGCGTGCGTGTGGGAGGCGATGTGTTTGTTCAAAGGAATGGCCAAACTTTCTTTCTTCTTAGGATAGTACTCTAACGACTCGGGCATGGGAACCATATGGCACCGTCGGCCGGGTTCCGTTCGGAAAAGGGGAGATTTTCTGTGTCAGCGATAACGACCACGGCAACAACTTACCTCTTTCAAAACCTGATGACTACTGTGGATAGAACTTTTTGTATTTGGAGTACATAGAACTTGACCTCTTTGAAAACTGAAACGCTTGCCTGTTCTACTGTGTGGGAGGCGATGTATTTGTACCTCGACGTCAGAAAAACGAAGAATTGATTACCAGTGAGGCCTAATCGCGACAGGGATTGTAAAAAAGGATGTAAAGATAGCTTTTTGCAGCAAAATTAGGAGGAGCTGCGGAAAGGCGGCCGTGCCAGAAAGACGGCATTTTTTAGAAACCTAAAATTGAGTGGTAACTGACGGTGGAGGAGAGATCAGGACCCAGGAGGTATACGGAGATATCTGATGACCATGCGCACCGAAATCCTACAGATCTGGTCAATCGTCTGCAACGGCTCGCGAGGCGTGCAAGGTCTTCCCCGTCCGTCGCGTGTAGCCACAGACATGGACCGCCGCCCTGCCGGCCACCGCTGGTGGTCTCGCCGTCTGGCGTCTCTTCCCTGTTGGCTGCGGAAGAACCATTCGGCGCTGCCACACCCATGCACGCATGGATGGCCAGCCCCTTCCGTTCCAGATCTCGCCCAGGAGGCTGCGACGAGGAGCTGAACCGCGGTGGCACTTGCCCGCGGCGGCGGCAGCCTCGGTATTATCATCTTCCGCAACGGGAACAAGCTCTGCTCGACGGCAACGGAGAACTCCCCGTGTGATTCCCAATCCCCCAATACCTCTCAGCCGCCCATCCGCCGGAGCCCGGACGAATCCACGGCAGGACGGGACGAATCTACGAATGGAAGGACAAGACGAGGAATTCCAATGCGTACCTGATAGGGGTGGTGGAGCTGGCCGGAGAGGGGCAGATCGGGCGGACACCCTGCACACACGCTACCGCGCGCGCACCCTTCCCTCGCCCTCGCCTCTGCTCCTCTTGTTGACGGAGGGGACGAACGAGTGGTTTATGCGAGGGGAGGAGAAGGCCGCCTCCGAGTCCACCGGTGGGGGACGCTATTTAAAAGCACGCGGCCCCCTCGCGCGCCTCTCACTGCCGTGTGGGCCCTGCATGACAGATGTGGAGCACTCACCCAGGAAATCTGGCCACGTACACGTGTCGCGATCTGTATCGCGCGTCTGAGGGGGCAGTGACCCGGATCTCCCTGCGCGGGATGTCAGCCGCCCGTTGCCGCGATCCGACGGACGAGACTGCGCCACTGGAACGGGGTGTGATTCACAGGATATATATACAGTTGGCGTTTTTGTTAGGCAACTGAGGGTTTTCATGGAATCCATGCCATTTTCGATAGAGGTTCGTGGGCGGAAATGAGCCAGCCGAACATTTCTGCCAGATGGATGTAACATGTTGTGTCTTGCCGCTCAAAAAAAACGATGGTTACTGTATTTTATTTTGAGCTTGGATGATTAAAGTAGCATGTACTACCTATCATTAGATATCGTGATAAGTATACTCCAATTGTTTTTCTGTTTTGGTTGGGGAGAGACATTACATGAGACTCGGCATTGCTCTGTTGTAAATGATGTGTTAGTCGACAAATAAGCTTACGTGGCAAGTTTCCGACCGTCCAATTCACATTGCAAGCATTTGTCGCGCACGGTGTAAATGTGCATCTCGCTTGTGCGTATGCCTATTCTATTTGGTGTTTTCGTAAAAATAAGTAGTAGTTGTCTTACTAGCACCAGGTAACAACAATGTATATTTTCTTTTCTTTTTTGCGGTTTATGTCATGTAAACTCGTTATATGTTTTCTTAATAAAATCTTTAGTTATAGTTATACATGTGGCTTACCCAGATAAAACATTGTTTCCGTTGTAAGCCATGCATGTGTCCATGGTGAAGTGTATGTGGTGACTTGTCGATCATCAAGTTCGATAATGGGGTGAGCTAGATCGATTTGCTCACATATAACTCAGTTGTCGATCAACGAGCGAATCTCGATGATCACGGAGTCGCCGATGAACGGAACGAGTGACAAGGGTTAACGGATCAAAAGATATATGTAGTAAAGCTATGACTGATTTGTGTTCTTAGGTGTACAATCGGTCATCACCCTTACATTATATAGTGTATCTTGTCCTCCCGTGCAAGTCATGATCTACGTGTTTACAGGTTCGGATCGAATACAACTCCTACTCTAAACTAGACAAGACTCCTCTTATGGGTCGGTACATTACTCTTATGGGTCGAACAAGATTTCGTATGTGCGCCAATCTCCTGGCGAAGTTGAAGAACAATGCCTCGCCTAAACTGATGAGGACTACATCCTCGCCTATGAGCATGAGTCGGCTTCCTTTTTTTGTTTCATTGGACTGTGCCTGATGGCACTAGGCGACATGCCTACTAGAATCTTCATATGAATCCCGATTGTATGGCCAACCATTGTGAGTATAATGCTAGATGCTCGGGACCACGTTACATTTGTTTCTTTCTTCTCCTTCATATTTACCTTTTCTATTTTTTTGCATCAGCCATATATACTAAGGGCAATATATGCATATCGACTTCTGAGCATCTAGGAAGATTTCTGCACGCTTGGATGGAATTTTTTCATATATCTTCTGGTTATAGCGCGGGGTAGCACATGCCCATGTTGGGTCGCTGGGGGCTAGCAATAGCAAGCAAAAACTTTGCAACCGCCATGGCATCACCAAGATCTGACTCGGGAAGAAGACATCAATTCTTTACCACTAGACACACATTTGCGGAACTCGGTCGCCTATCAGTTGGGGAAGTGAAGATCGCCGTACCCCTCATACGGCTCCAACATCCTACTCTGGCGAAGCTCCAGTGATCTTCCGGCTTATCACAATAGATGTGGTGCATCTGCTGATATCCACACGTACACTGTGGAGCAGAGTCGGCAAGATTCTAGTCTCGGGGCGGCACGGCGGGACTGGTGGTGGAGGTGCTCGGGCTCACTTGCCCAGGGTTACACTCGCGTGTCTTGTGTAGCTTCCCTCCACACCTATATATAGGGAGTAGGTGAGTGGACACAATGATTGCGTCCCACATCCCAAAACTCTAACCCTAGTTACCATGGGTCCCACCCACTAACTAATGTCTCCTTGTCGGCTTAGATCCAACCTTTTCTCAGCTCGTGTAAGTAGGATGTTATCCGTCTTACTCCATCCTCTAAATTATATGACCCAGAAGGCTTACGGTAAGTCGGACACAGTTCCGAGTCACACTCTGAACTGATGATTCGGCATTGGCGCTTCTAGCAAAGTGTGCCGACTTCTAGTGACTGTTAAGTTTGCCTTTCCTCAATGTGACATTCTGTCCAAGCCACCTTGCCTCACGACGATGTGGATAAGCTACATGTGAGTTGCCTGTCATCGCTTTGTAGATTAACTCTATTCTCGTTTCGTGATATGCGACTCAACTCAACTAACTCTTTAGTCGCAATAACTCAGTTAACACGTAACTGAGTTGTGAACGGTCATGCTTCCTAGTCATATCACACGAGAGATCCTAGAGAATATCTTTTCGTGATGGAGGGGCAAATCCCACCTTAGTGAACCACCTCACGCCTATTGGTTGACACACGGCTGAGCACCGCTTTTATGACTGCCACTTATGGCCCGCACTAAACATATCAAGATTGATTAGCAAATAAATTTCTGAAGATTCGGTTGGTCTCAAGCATGGATCAAGTTTTAGATGACCTTACTAAATCTTGTGTGTCAAAGATCTTTATGAGTTTAAACATAATCTAAACCTCTCACAAAGATTAGATTAAGGGGGCTCGTAGATGCCTTACAACCTTTGTTATGTTTCATATAGATGTAATCTGACCATACATATTATGGTGTAGTACATCAATCAGAGTCGTTGTCCATTATAAATACGCCACAACGAGGGCTCATCTCGATCCCATATACTAACATGTAACCGAGGGCCCTGGACAGCGCATTGTTTATGCCACAGCTTTTAAATGTGGCATTTAGCCATGTATCATGTTGGATCTCGTTTCATTTACATATCCAACTCTTTTCCCATATATTAATAAAAAGAGGTAAATCTTTTACTTTTGTTTTTAAAATGTGTGATCCTACCACTAGTACAAACGACACATCGATACCCCTCTATGGAAACGACACGAGTTAGGCGACGGAAAATCGAGCTTTCCGCGTGAGAAAACCCGCCCCGCCAGGCAAGCTGGCCCGCGTCCCGTTCTTCATAGGCAACGGTCGCTAATTTTTAACCGTTGCCAATATATTGGTAACGGAGGTTCCTTTCACTCCGTGTGCGATATGTACTTCAATGGCATCGGACATTTGTATACAACCGTTGGCGAGGTTGCGTATATAAAATTCTTTTTTAGGACTATCTTGGATATTATAAAAGACTGTCGATTTGCCCTTTTCCTCTGCTCCAGCTTGTTTTTACTCCACTCGTGTCCTTCATGGCCAAGAGCATGAGCTCGTCGGGGAGATCGAAGGCGTCCTCCTCCTGCGCCGCCGGGGCCGGGTCAGATCTGCCGCTTGTGAAGTGCGTTTGCTGCCGCTGTCGAAACGCGATTCGTCGTGTCGCGTTCGGATCTGAACCCAGGCCGGATCTAAGTCAAGTGTCCAAATCACAGGGTTAGTTCGACGCTTCGACCAGTTTTGATTGATTCTATTCTATGTGTGATGTGATTTGGCTCTGGATTCGATTTACCATTTGGCAGGGGAGGGGCGAAGAGTATTCTGGGAGCTGTGATTTTTTTTTTTGATTGAAGATTATGTTGAATGCTGCTTGCTAATGGCGTCGAAGTGGAAGCTGCAGAGCTGAAAATATAGCCTTGATAGTCAAGAAGCGAACATGGAGATGAAGCCGCACACTGCAGCAGCTCTAGCTGGTTTGGCATGGAGCCCAACAAACACTTCGACTAAATCTGACCATGTTGTTGTTGTGCGAAAGAGCGCATAAAGGAACAAAAATAGTCAGTTAAATATTCTTGTGAGCATTGCTAGAATGATTTTGTGTGTTTGTGTGCTGCTGTTAGGTGTGAACTTGTATGCAGCTATGAAAATCAGTAGAATGTATTAGGTTGTACACAGCTATGGAAATCAGTAGAATGTATTAGGTTCGTATGCAGCAATGGAAATCGGTAGAATGTATTAGTTTCATATGCAGCAATGGAAATCAGTATAATGTATTAGGTTCGTATGCAGATATGAAATCAGTAAATATATTAGGTTCGTATGCAGCAACTTATTAGTAATAAGTATCCAATGGAAACGGTTATATAAAATGTCCGTTGCCAATTGGGTGCTTATAAATGTACTGCCAAAGCAAGTCATCAGTCTCATTCTCACTCCTCACTGTCTCTTTCAATCCTAGGCCGCACACTGTAGCTTTTTTACTCTCCTCACTCTCTCATGGCTTCCTCTGCCGGCGCTTTTAGATCCCGCCATCGTAGCCGCGGCTCTAGCGGCCGCACCGATCTAGCTGCATCCGTTCGTGATGCTAAGGCAGATCTGGAGGCGGCCGTGACGGGCAGGTGTTGGAGCGCGTTAGGCTGATCTCCTCCGGTGATGCCCGACGTCCTCTGGGCCACGCGGAGCTGGTACAGATCATTCGTCAGTGGTGATGCAGCAGTTGTGGCGGATCCGCCGTCAACGGAGGCCGATCTGGAGGCCGCTGTTGACGGAGGAGGAGGTGGCCGATCTGGAGGCACGTCCACGGAGGAGGAGGTGGCCGATCTGGAGGCCGCCGTCGATGGAGGAGGAGGTGGCCGATCTGAAGGCACCGTCCACGGAGGAGGAGGTGGCCGATCTGGAGGCGCCGTCCACGGAGAAGAAAATATGAGCTCTAAATTGCTCAGCTCATGAACTAGTTCATCAATTGGTTATATATTAGATTGTTCATCAATTGTGCTCTGTCTTGATATGTCATATTCTCCCGCACATAGGCAAGATCTCATGAACTAGAGATGCTCTGTTTTGATATGTGATTTGTATTAGCAACTCATGAAATGTTCTATTGGTTTTATATTAGATTGTGAATTATTTCGGCGATACTGTCCAAGACGGAGCAAGCCTCAGTACAACGATTTTGGCGAAATTAATATGCTAGAGAGGCTTGCGAGCTCGATGTGGTTTCTTGTTTTTCAGTTTCGCTATCTATGTAGTTGCTTTCACCACCGTCTTCGGGGTGTGTATAGGAATTAAGCTGCAGATGTGGATTGGACAAGCATGAAACCACTACTCGAGTCTTTTGGTAGCTCGAAACCGTTTTCGAGGTTTCAAAACGGAGAGCGAGCTGAGAAAGAAGGAGAAGAGTGGAGGACTATAAACAGACAGCGAGCTGAGGAAGAAGAGAAGAATCGACAGTGTAATTGATCATCTTTTGATGCTATGTAATGATTACAATTGTTATATACGTTATGAATGGATTTCTTAACATTTTTGTGCTTCTGCTGTGAGATTTTAAATATACAGTGGCAACTCTATTCCTGCTCTAGGCTTATGAAGAAACCACAACGCAAACGAGTCGAAACAGAATCTCCGTTTCTGATGTTCCGATACATCGGAAACGGAGGTCTGCGTGCAACCGTTGCCAAATGTAGACTTCATCGGAAACGGTTTTTGGCCTCTGTTACCGATGAGGGTCTTCACATCAGTCACGGGGGCGGGGACACGGACCCCTTTTCAGTTTCCATGGAGTTTTTGGCCCGTTTCCGATGTGTCGTTCTGTACTAGTGTACGTATAGTCGATACTCGATAAAGGTTGGCTTAATTAAATCCAACCTATTGTCTCACTGTTCTAGACTGGTGGTAATTAAATCAGTGATCTCAGCCATGCCAAATCTCATTATGTGTGCCCTAAAAGTTCATTATACACATACAGACCACATAGAAAAGTCAATGAGAGTTTTTCTTTGGCACGGAAAGGACATTGAAAAAGGTGGTAAATGTCTAGTGAAATGGAAAAAAGGTTTGCTTGCCAAAGGAGGCAGGACGTCTGGGTGTTCTGAACTTGAGGGAACAGAACAAAGCGTTGCTGATAAAAAATCTGTACAAGTTCTTTAACCAACAGTATATTCCCTGGTTAATTTACTCTGGAATGCTTACTATCAGAATGGTATTTCTGCAACCAATCAAAATAGGAATGGATCGTTTTGGTGGAGAAGTTGCTTATCTTTCCTACATAATTTCAAAAGAATGACTACATGTGTACCTGACAATGGTAATAGCATTTATCTGTGGGAAGATAAAGGGCAAGAGGAGGCTCTTAAAACTAAATTTCTAGAATTATATAATTTTGCCGAGAACAAAATGATCACTGTTAATCAAGCAAAGGGTTTGACCTCAGGGCAACTACAGATTTTTTCTCGCTTCCACTCTCTGAGACAGCATTTGATCAGTGCCTTCTATTAAAGAACATGATCAATGAAATAGGTAACAGAAATGAAGATAAGGATATATGGAAATTCCCATGGATTAGTAATAAATATGTCACCAAGAAGGATTATTTGGAAATCATAAAACCTCCTGTAGCACCAGCACCATTTAAGTGGATATGGAAATCTCCCTGCCTGCCGAAACATTTTTTCTGCTGGCTTATGCTACAAGATAGATTGAATACGAGAGACTTATTGACAAGAAAAAACTTCCATGTGGAATCGACTGACTGTGTGCTTTCTGACGAATCCATCCGTGAAACAATGCAACACCTGTTCTTTTCCTGCACTTTCAGCAAGGAATTCTGGGAGAAAATTGGAGAAGAATGGAATACGGATCTTCCGTTTATTCAATGCTCAAGGATACTAAAACCATATCAACATCACCTTTCTTCAAAGTGGCGATGATAGCTGGATCACTAGTGGAAAAAGCCTCATCAATCCGGGTTCGTAAGGGTCATCAGTCCCGGCTGGCGAACCGGGATTGAGAAACCGGGACTGATGACCCCCCCCCCCCATTAGTCTCGGTTCGCTACAAACCGGGACTGATGACCTCCCACGTGGCCACGACAGCGCGCGCGCAGGTTTATTATTCAGGTTTTAGGGTTTAGGGGGAGGGGTTTAGGTTTTCAGATCTTTTCCATCGCGCGAAAAAGTCATTTTTTATGCATAAAATACTACATGAAGATCACCTTCATTCATATATATATAACACATATAAAGTACTACATGATAATCACGTTATCGTATAAAAAGTACTTAATTACATGGAGATCACTAGTACATGGAGGCATATTATTTTTCTGGATAGTAGAACTCTCCGTTTCAGGTACGACCTCCTTAAGGAGAAATCCTGTCAATTCCTCCGCAATTGCTTTTACGCGTTCCTTTGGTAGGAGCGTGTTCCGCTTTCTCTTCAACTATAAAAGAAGAAGATCAAAACAATTATGAATGAAACTCAACAAAATTGATGATAACGAAATAAAATTGCGAATAATGTTTACGTACCTCTTTAGTTCTTTGATTATTGACTCTCTCATTGATCCTCATGTGAATGTACTCGCAAACGTAGTATGCACATAAATTAGTCCCTTGTGGTTGTGCGAGGCACCACTATACGAGAATAGAATTAATCAAATAATAATCAAGCATGATAACGGTATTGAAACAATAATTAAATAGATGCGGACATAGATAGTACTACTTACCTTGTTTAGACAAAAATCCAGGTTCTCCGTCCATTCACCTTTTTCTTCCTGCCTGAACCGTTTCCAAACCCTGCCCGGTAAACAAAATGAATAAAACAGTTATTAATTATTTGATACCAGGAAATGAACGAAATAGGCCGATGTAGTGAGATTCAAATTACCTCTGCATCATATAATACAAGCTCGCGAATTCTTTAGGGTCTTTCCTTAATGAGTCCATGACTTCAACAACTCATCGTCAATTTTAATGATTAGCAGAATCCAGTGGAATCTGCGCACGTTTATATACGCAGTCATGCATAACTCATCAATTACACTTAGCATCGGGTAAGCAAAATAGAATGTGTACAAGACAGTAATACTCACGAGAAGTTGTAAGGAAAAAGTATTTCTCTTTTAGTATGTTGTCGCTTCAAAAACATTAGCAAAAGTGCCTCTGTGGCCTTGGCGTGGTATCGTACGGTAACTTCATGAACTTTATCCGGGTCAATGAACCCAAAATCCCAGATTCCTTCCTTTCTGCATTCGAGAATCTTCATTCCGCATAATAGCGTACAAAATAATATCGTGAGAGGATAATTACAGGCAATGAACGAGCTGAGCTAAAGACTTAAATTATAGAAATAAATCACTTACAGACAATAGCAACTGACGAGAGATTTGTCGAGGTCCAATTGATTGTATAACTGAAAAAGTTCGGGAAAATCAATATGCACACCGTATTCTTGGAAGTAGTGTTGTTTCCTAACTCGCGCCATGAGATAGATTCTCCCTTGACTTGCAGCCCTCATGTACCATTCATGCAATTTTCGCATTTGTGTTGGAAGATTCTCACACTCCTCAGTCTGACCAGCGGCTCCCCGGAAACATATTTCCGTGCCATCTCAGCAATGGGGTAACCTGCGTCGCCCATGACTTGCGGAGCAATACTAAAACCAGTACTGTTATCGGCAAACACCTTGAGCGGGGGGACCGATTGTACTTCCTGTTCTCCGAGTTGGGCAACTTGTTTCCCGTATTTCTTCTGCTCCTCATGTGAGCTATATGACTTGGTAATATAACGCTCATAGTCTGATGGGGGCTTTGGTTTCGGGTCAAATAAGTTCGTAATGCAGCGCTCGATTTTCTCCAGAGGTATATCGGCTACAAATTTTGGGGCTTTGGTTCCGGTGCAAGTTGTCTTTTGGTATCGACAGCCACCCACGCGTCTAATTCCTCCTGAGTCTTATCGTAAGGTAACGTCTCGGGAGTCTTCTCTTTTGCCATCCTTTTCTGTGTCCTCTTAGGAGGCGAACCGATGGGATTTAGCGACCCCCACTTAATGGGCTCCAACTCGGGGACTATCTCCCGAGGTTGTTTGGTACGAGGAGGAGTCGGTCGAGAAGGCTGATACACTGGCGGAGATCCAGATGGACTCCTGCTGGGGTCCCTCTTGGGGGGTGGACTTTGCTGAGGTTGATTGCTACAAGCTGGAGGAGTCCGTGGAGGGGTGGAGTCCGCAAACACGATGTATTTCTTTTTCAATAGAATGACACCACCCTCGACTTTCCCAGTGTCGTCTCCCCTTCACCTCCAGCCTTGTCAAGCTCAAGATTCCGAAATTCTGGCAGAACTTCATCCACCCCGACACGAGCAAAGCCAGCTGGAATCTCACCGCCATAGAAGGTTGCTCTAGGCTGGTTAGGTAAAGCATAACCGACCGCCACCTTGAAGAATATGTTCTTCATTGACTGATGTAGATCACACGGTGTCTTCTCCGTGATATCATCCACGGGGAAGCGAGTTTGCGGTTCACCATCCATCGGTGCAACATGATCAGCCAGGAACGTCGAGGAAGCCACGCTGCTTTTCCCATGTGATGTAGGATCTTGCTGCCGCTCAGATGCCCTTTGTTGGGTAAGTTGCTTTTCCCATGTAAATATATAGTTATAACAAACAATCATACCACATCCGAATAATAGAGCGGACGAGAGCCGGTGTGGACAGATGTCAAAACCATGGCACTATATATAACAAACAATTATACAACTAAGAAAATTATACAAGTAATAATTATGCATATAAATCTACAACTAACATTGTTTAAAATAAAATATAAAACAAGAGGCTCACCGAGGTGGTGCCGGTGGCACAACGGCGCAGGCAATCGACGGCGGTGAGGACGGGGACGGGACGACACTAAAATCCACAAATCATACTTTAATTTGAGCTCAAAATACATATAAAACAAATGAACTTTCTAAGTTAGGCATTTCATCAAACACCTAGCTAGCACTACAAAAATGAAATGAGCTAAGCTAGTATGAAAATGAGTTAAATGAGCAATGCCGGATGAAAGAATGAAGTTGCTAACCCTTGGATAGATGGGTGCCACCAATCTTGACAAATCGTGCAGAAAAATGGGGGACGACCTCGAGCTCGGGAGAGGAAACAATGGAGAAAATGGAGATGAACTCGAGCTGAAAAATGGAGGGCTGCTCGGGGTGGAAGATGATATAGTGAGGCAACATTAGTCCCGGGTCGTATCTTGACCCCGGACTAAAGCTCCACCATTAGTCCCGGTCGTGATACGGCCCAGGACTAAAGATGCTTGCGCGGGCCCCACTAAAGATGCTGCCGCTGATCTTTAGTCCCGGGCCGTATCACGACCCGGGACTAATGCCCCCGATCGACCCGGGACTGGGGTTGTGCGGCATCGCCTCTATCGAACCGGGACTAAAAATCTCATTAGTCCGGGGGTCGAAAATACGTGGGGACTAATGTGCCGGATGGATGACCCTGTTTCTACTAGTGGATGCTAGAGTTTATGGAATCATAGAAACAAAATAATCTTCAACAATGAAGTCAGAGACCATAATTCTTGTTTTTTCCTTTTTCAAAGCCTCGATAGAAGACATAAGGCATAGGGTTAAGCCCAGCCTGAGAGATGGCATGTTAGATTGGTTAGATTTGTTGCAAATTCTTCTAAGAATCCCTGCTCTGGATGTAAATATTTATTTATAAAAAATGAAAAATTGACGCAGTGGGGATCTTCCCCACTGTTCACAGCGTAAAAAAAGAAGATATAGGTTGGCTTAAGATACATCAATCTTACATCAAAGGCATAAATATATGTAGTATTGTGAGATCGATAGAATAATTATTTCTCTTGCTATTACAAATACTGCAACATTAATACCAGATAATTTTTTTTTGCAGTCGACTAGATGACTCCTCTCCGAGTCCTTTTGCGTTCTTTTATGTGCAACCCAAAAAAAAAGTATCTGCCTTCACGTGAGGGCAACCGGGAGCACGTGGTGGCGTGTCCTGAACTGGATCGCAGGGATCGCCGTCGGCCAACTTCATCAATTAATAAAAACGTCAACTTCCTCTTAGATTAACTTAGCCATCCGGCAATCCGCCAACTTGCGATCTTCTTTCTCCAGCAAAACGCAGTGCCGACTTGTTAATCATTTCCATGATCCGATCGCCGAAACTCCAAACCCCCCCCCCCCCCCCCCCCCCCCCCCCCCCC